>ML994611.1:1475799-1906739 GCA_010093925.1 Zopfia rhizophila CBS 207.26
CCTTACTTAAGGAAATTATAAACATATTATAAGTAATATCTAAAAGGGCTAATTATACTAGAAAGTTATAATTTTCTATTAAAATTACTTTTATAAATTCTAGTAATAACACTAGTAACTCTCTTTATACTAATACCATAACTAATAATTAAATTAGTAGTTAAACTATTTAATTTTTTTAAATTCTTTATATTTAATAGTATATTGTCTTTTTATTTTATATTTAAGTATTAAATTAAAGCCAAGTTACAATTTAATAAATACTATATAGATAGTAAGAAAAAATAAATAAACTTTTTTTTTTAACATTTAAAAAAATAGGTAGTATAAACTATTCTTTTATAACTTTTTAATTAAAGAAATAATACTACTTTTAAAGTAATATAGGCGTTTATGAACTCTTAGTTTAAAAACTAGTACTAAAAATAAAAGTCTCTAAATAAGCTATAAAGCATGAAATAGAAAAAAAAGTTAGTAAGAAAGTATTATATAGAGTTTAATAAGAAATTACTACTAGTAGAAAGTAATTAGCTAAATAAAAAATATAAAAAAAGTATATTTACCTAGAGATTAAATAGAGAGCTTTAGAAGTATATTATAGCCTTTTTAATAATACTAAGCTTTAAAAAATACATATAAAAAGTAATTTATATTAGTAATAACTTTATATAAATTATAGTAAGTAACTGTAAAACTACTATAGTTATTTATATAACGTTATTTATATTAATATTTAAACTAATAAATTAGAAAATAATACTCATACATATAGAGGTAGTAAAACTATAAAATAATTAATTTAAAATACTTTAAATAAGCTAAAAGAAATTTAACTAGTGTTATAAATAAGGCTTTTATTATTAATACAGTTCTTCTAGTTATATAAAAAATAAATATAAATATATAAAAGTAAATTGATTATGCTTAGTTACTATAATATTAATAAAAGCTAAATAAATAAATACTAACAAAAGAAATAAAGAAGATAGAGATAAAGAAAAAGAAGAAAAAGTATTAAAATAAATAGTCTTTATTTACTATTACAAGCAAAGGCCTCTAGCTAAAATAAGTAAAATAATATTATAAAAATAATAATAAAAGTTTTAAAATATATATATAGATAAAGATTCTATTACTATATATATATTATTACGAGAGTGCTACGTGCAGGAGATTAAGAACTTAAAAAAAAGTATTAATTAATTACTACATATAATACCAAGTAATAATTCAAGATATTACGTGAAGAAAAAAAGAAATAAAATAGGTTATAAATAAAGTGTTTAGATAAAAGCTCATGTACTAGCGCAAGACTAAATATATAAATATATAATATAATAAAAAAGCTTATAAAAAAGACTTTTTTAAAAGACTCTTATAAGGTGTTATAGATAGTTACTATAATAATATTTCCCTTTTAAATCCAAGCTCCTACATTAGGTGTTTATGTTAAGTTTTAAATAATAAATTAATTTAAATTCTAGAAATAAAATTCTTCTACTGCAGTTATATTTTAAAGATTATTTATAAATTACTATATTAAGTTATTATATTTAGTTTATTTAATAAGGTATTTATAGTACTTCCGTTTATAATTAAAGCACAGCTTCTTAATTCACTTAATATAGTATTTAATATTACTATTAATTTTAGTAGGTTCTAGTAGTAGGTTTTTTAAAAGATATTCAAATTTAAATATAATTAGCTAAAGTAAAAATACATAAAAGACTAAGTATATACTTAGGGATTTAAAGAGTTTAAGTTAGTATATATATAGAAAAACTATATAAAAGATATAGTATTTTCCTAAAACTTTCAAGTCTAGCTTCTTAGATAGTTATTTAGTTTTAATATTTTATATATTAAGCTAGACTATGTTTTCTATCTAGTAATTAAGTATAGGTAATTGTTTTTAATTTATATATTCTTTTTAAAGAGCCTAGGCCTAGATTATCTCTTTTTAAACTAGCTATTAAATATTAGCTATTTCTTTATTATATAATTAGCTTCTAAGGCTTGTAACGCCTGGTAAGGCTGTTTTTAAATTTTTATAAAAAATTTAAAACCTATTTAAAAGTGTTAGCCTATATTAGTTAAAAAATAATAAAATCTTTATAAATTTAAATATAGTATTATTAGCTTTAAACTATGCTAAAAAGAGCTAGTTTACTTAATTATTTTATTAGTAATTTTATATATATACATAGAATTTATTTTATTATACTATTAGCTCTTTCTATTTAGCCATTAGTTTCTAGGTAGTATATAGAAGATAGTTAGAATTTAATTTATAGTTATTTACAAAGTTTATTATAGAAAATAGAAACAAATTATGTTTTTTAATTTAATATAATTATTTTTAGGAGGATATAGTCTATCTATATGTGCTAATAAAAAAAAAACAAGCTATATTTATAATAGTTATATTAATATAAGAAGTTAGGTATTAGTATTTTATAAGGTAGTTTATTATAATCATAACATTAATATAGCCTTTAAATTCTAGGAGATTAGTAATAAAGTCTATGGAAATATCCTTCTACCTTCTTTTAAAAATAGATAGAGGGCTTTAAGAGGCTATAATACTTCTTATAAGAGATCTTAAATCTTTAATAAATATAATAATAAGAAATATATTAGTATATTATTTTAAACATCTAGGGCTAATAGTATTTATATTATAGAATTTTAAAAGTCTTTTAATAACTAGAGTAGCTACTAATAAGGGAATTATATATAATCTAAAAAATCTTAATTTTAAGTTTATTATTATTTAGTATTACTAATCAGCCGCGATAGTATAATTAACTTTTCTAGTTTTTATATTTACTTAAAAAAAGCTTTTTAAAGTGTTGGATTCTATTTTATTTTAGTAACAGAATTTCCTAAATAAACTCATTATTAAAGTACTTATTATTAATAATCTGTTAAATAGACTTATTTATTTTAGTTAAGTTTAATTCTAGTGTCTTATTAAATAGTTTAGGGTGGAAAAGTATTTATTATTAGGCTCTATAAACTTCTTCTTAAGCTAAAGTATTTTATATATAATAAATAAAAATATCTAGTTTCTTATCCTACCTACTAAACTAGTACGTGATTATAAAGTTAAATTAAAATAAGTATTTAATTCAACAGGCCTGTTAGTAGCTTAACTGTTTTATAATAGTAAAATACTATAAATTCTTATAGTTATTTAATACCTAGATTAAAAAAATAGCACTTTCTAGCTTAGATCTCTATTATTTAAAACAGTATATAATAGCTAATAGCTTCTTATTATAGATTTTATAGTTACCTTTAGTAGGGCTTAGTCTCTTTAAGAAATAAATAATAGATTTTAGTTCACTTAATTTATTCTTTTAGGAAAATATTCTAGTAGTTATATAGTCTAAGAAATTAGCTTTCACAATAATTAGCAACTCTAAATTAAAGTGTTAGAAAATTAGAGTAGTTATAAATACATACTTTAAAAATTCAAATACTATCTAATAGGTGTGTGACGGTGCTGCTCGCTCTGCTCACTACAGGCCACATAATATCACAACTAGCTACGCCAGCCACGACCTAGCGCAGAGCTCAGAGCATAGCTAGCTCACGCTTAGGCCATACACCACCCTATTTAGGGGCGAGCCCCCTTTATACCTCTTCTCTCCCCATCTTAGTGTAGCTGAAATAGAGCCAACTTATCCCGTCAACCTGCATCTATGCGACGACGCGTAAAGACCGTGCCCGTTATCACATTACACTAAGATCACTCTTATTCGGCCGGACGGCGGCGGTATAATATCAAAATCAACCCGCGCGATCAACCTGAGCGTTCGATTCGTCAACGACCGCTTCTGGAGAATCAATTACACGACTACGCTAAGTCATTAGTTCATTAAGCATACGATCTCCACCAGAAAGCCCTACAGCAGTAGGCAATTAAAACCCTAAGCGATAGCCTGTATAAGCCCTGCACGGTAGGCCTTAAGAGCGACTTAACAGGTAACTAGAAGACCTACAGCAGTAGGCAACGTACCCATTAGATTAGAAGAGAGCTATAAAAACTCTAGTGAACCCCCCCCCCCATTATCTTCTCTACGCCAGAGAAACCGACCCCTATAAGCACTACCAGCTTATCTTCTCCACGCCAGAGAAACTAACCCCCGTGAGCACCACCAGCTTATCTTCTCCCTACTAGAGAAACCGACCCCTGTGAGCACTACCAGCTTATCTTCTCCACGCCAGAGAAACTGACTCCCGCGAGCACTACCAGCTCATCTTCTCCCTGCTAGAGAAACCGACCCCTAGAAACCGACCCCCGTAAGCACCACCAGTTCATCTTCTCCACGCCAGAGAATCAGCTAATCGCTTCACCCTACTAGGGGCCAGAAGCTCTATTCACATATAAGAACGGATAGGTTAGGACCATGGGAAAGCTCTCCACGCTAGAGATGAGGATCAATCCTAAGGCAACAGCCACTGGCAACAACTACACGCCTATCCCTAAGTCGCTTAGGTGTACCGCCACGTACTACCCTGACAACATGATTAGAGAAGACTATATCATTAAGAAGCTCCGCATCCAGGCATGACACGACAAGAAACCCTTCATGGCTACTACTAAGAGCACTACCTGGGGAACCGACACCTACGAGCCTCAGGAGATAGAGATTACGCTTCCTACCCTAATGACCCTCAATCAAGTGATAATCGCTAGTGAGCTAGAGCATAGCTATCTCAAAGTACTCACACATCACGACTATGCTGATACGCTAGGAAAAGCGCTTAACACGGCCGAAACTAAGCTTAACGAGGCTAGAGACGAGCTTACTGAGCTTTATTAGCTACTAAATAACACGCTTAAGCACGTAGCTAATTAAGAGAACAAGATTAAAACACTAAGGGTACAGATAAAGAAATCTATGTATAATATATACTTTTTTCTCTCTATAAAAGCTAGTCTAGCGCTATTATTAATATTAGTAAAGAAAATATACTTTATAACTCTACTATAAACCCTTTAGAACTAGGCTAGCTATATAGCTATAAAACTTAATAATAGTTCTAATACAGAAGACTTTAGTAACTAAATTTTTTAAGTATTATTTTATATACTAGCTACTCTATTAGCTATGTTTACTGTAGATAGCTATTAAAATAATAGCTACTTAACACAATTTCCTAATTCACTAATACTTACGGATAGTAAGGATATTATCTTTAATTAATAAAGGAATAGTCTAGAGAATAAGGTATATACTAACTAAGACTAATTTACTAGAGCTAGTAAGTAAGCTACTTAGAAAAATATTATCTTTTATATATATATGCATACAGAGGGTCCTGTTAACTTATATTTCTTAATATTTATATATATAATAAAAGAGAGCAAGCAGCTAGTTAGCTACTAGTATATAATAAATTATCTAAAAAGAATATATAATAACTTATATAAGAGATTTAATGTTTACTATAATTTCTAAAAGCTCTACTTTAGAGACCTTACTAACTTTATTATATTCTAAAGTAATTTCTTTTACTTAGCTTAAGAAAATAGCCTATTTATAGACTAATAAGTAGAAGAATTCTATAAGAAGCTTTTAAACACTTTATATACGCAGATAAGTATTTATTAATAGTAGTACTATAATTAGTATAATAAGTATATAAACTTAGCTTAAGACTTTACTAAAGGGCTAGTTTATAACCTAGATACTATTTAATATAACGCTTAAGACTTTATAGGCGCCCTATATAAAGCAAGAGACTATTATAAAGTAAAAAAGAATCTAGAAGTAATAAAGAAGGATAATAAGACAGTTTTAAAAATAAAAGTAGTATAAAAATTAGTAAGAAGAAGACTATAACCTAAAGACTTAAAAATAAGCTTTTTTTAAAAGAGAGTAATATAACAGTACTACTTACTTTACTTACTATAAATTATATAATATTATAACTAGCTATACTAGCTATAATTTAGTATAAAGCTTAGAATATAATTAGCTTATACTTAAGTTATATACTACTCTATTTAGAGATAAGCCTTCTTTATATCTTTTCTCTTCTTATTTTAGTATAACTAAAATAGAGTTAACTTATTTTATTAACTTATATTTATATAATAACGCGTGAAGACCGTGCCCGTTATTATAAAATATTATTAAATTTAAATTAGGCGTTTTTTTTAGTTAGAGCCGTAAGTAAAAACATAATATAAAAAAAGTTATTAATAAATTATTAATAGAAATTAGTAAACTTTAGAAATACTTTTACGTTCTTTACATTTCTAGAGAATTCTTAGTTAAAAATATCTTTTATTTTATTTAGATTTATACTAATTCCTTTTGTTGAAATTATGTACTTAAAATAAGTAACTTATTCTTAATAGAACTTACATTTTTTAATATTAAGTTAGAGACTAGCTTTTTTTAAGGCTTTTAGAATTTATCTTATATGTTATCTATATTCATATAAAAAGTTACTATAAATTAGAATATTATTAAGATAAGCTATATAGAATATATTAAGAAATAATTAAAGAATATTATTTATATAGTGTTAGAATATACTTAGTATATTAGTTAGTCTAAAGAACATAATAAGATATTTAAATAAGTTATATTAAGTTTAAAAAGTAGTTAACTATTTATCTTCTTCTACTATATAAAGGTAGTTAAAGGCTGAAATAATATTTAACTTTATAAAATACTTTACCTTACTAAAGCAGGATAAAGTTTCTTAGATTAATAAAATAAAATAATAGTTTTTAATAGTAATAATATTTAGAACCTAGTAGTCCACATAGAATTAGAGACTTTTATTAGGGTTTTTTTTATAAAAATAACTAGTATAACTATAAAAAACGTGCTTGCTCTAATAAATTCTTTAATAAAATAATCATCAAAATACTTCTAAAAACTTTTAATTTATTTTAGAATATTTTATAGAAAGGTCTAAATTCAGGTTACTTTTTTTTTTAAGAATAATTTTATAGTTATATAAATAATATTTAAGTAGTTTATCAGTCTCCTTACGTGAAAATATTCTAAGAATATTATAATAATTCTCTAGGACCTTAGTAGCTAAATCTGTGTAAATTTTTAAAACTAAAGTTTTATTAATATCAGCTATTAAGATAGTAAAGATTTTATATTTATGTTTTTAAACTATTTATATAAAGAGAGCTACTCTAATTAGGTAAATATTTATATTTAATTTAAATTTCTTATAAGGCTCTTTTAGTAAAGCTTTTATTAAAAAGTCTTTAAAGTCTTAAAAGAAAGACTTTCTTATAAGATCTTTATTTAATTTAGTATTAAATTTAGGTGCGTGTTCAGATGCAAGTTTAGACTCTAAATAAAAGTTCTTTAAAAAACAGTTTACTAAAAGAGTCTCTAAATAGATATCTAATTCTTATAACTAATAGTTTATTTTAGTTAACTAGTAGTTATATTAAGATTAAGTAGTTAGAAATAACTTTAAAGAATAAATTTAAGTATGCTGTATATAAATAGTATTAAAGTAAAAGCCTTTTAGTAAAAAGTTTACTAAGAAATCCCTTAAGTAGGTAGTATATTCTTTTAAGTAAATTAGAGATTAAGATAAGTATAAATAGTAAGTCTAGTAATAGAAAGTATTAAAAAACAACTTTTATAAGTTATAGTTAAAGTTAACTTTATGCTTTTTTATCTATAGTTAGCTAAAAATTAATTTATAATTTTTAGTAACTATCTTAAAAAAGCAGATATCTTTAACGTGATTTAGATAATAAAGGGTTATATTAATAGTATATAAAATATAACCTTCTTTAAAGTATTTATTATTAAAACTAGTAGAATAAAGAACGTTTAAGAGAAGTAAAAGACGAAGTTTTTAGATATAAGCTAAAGGTCTACTAATATAACTTATATTAATAGCTTTAGTATTAATTAGAGCAGTAATAAAATAGAAAGAACTATTTTATTAAATAGTATACAGAATATTTACTTAATAGTTTTAAGAATTAGTTATTAAGTAAGAAGTCTATAAGTTAATAAAAATCTAGTATTAAAAACATTCTAGAGAGTAACTTAACTTTAGAATAAAGCTTTTAATAAGCTAGCTTTAAGAGTTTAAGAACATTTTTATTTATAAAAAGATTTAAATTTAGAGAAAGAATAAAAGCAGGTTAATTATTAGAATTTAGATAAACTTATAGATTAAAGTTCTAATATAAGAATAGAATAGTTTTAGAAAATGTAACTATATAGTTATAAAGTAAAAGTCTGTTCCCGCAACCATGCACTGCTTCTTAACACGAAATTAATACTAAACTTTAATACCACACTACACCACCAAAATGAGGTCCTTTGGGATAGAAATTTCTAGTAATTATAGTTATAATAATAAGTTATCTCCTAAGGCTCACGTAGTAATTATTTTGAAATATAAGGCTAGTGTTTTAAGAAAGAACTTAGCAGTAGAGTTTATATCTTAAAGAAAACCATTACTAACATACTTAAGAGGTAGAAGTCTTATAACATAGTTAAATTCTTACCTTAAAATAGACGTCCTTAGCTTATTATGTGTCGTAAGAAATGTTTCCTTTAACATCTTACTTAAAAAACTCCTAAGATTTAATATAGGAAGCTTATAGAGGAAGTAGACCTCCTCTACTTTTATAAGACCACTATTTATTAAATCCTTAAGAAAAAAGGCCTTATAAACTATCGTTATAAGAAAAAACTAAAGCTTAATATAGCTATAAAAGCTTTAAAATTAAAGTTCTATTAAGAGTATTACTATTTTAATTAGAAGAGAAGAGGGGTCAAGTTCTCTAATAAGTACTTTATTTAGAGAGGGTTTAGTAAAAAAGCAGAGTAGTATTTTCATTACCCGTAGGAAAAATAAAATAAAGAGATAATATAGAAAAAGGATAAAGCTAAATAGATCTCTTAAATAGTATAGAAGGCTATCTAGCTTACTCTAAATAGAAAGATTAGAAGAAATAAATTAATTATCATGGAAAGAGATTTAGAAGCAGAAAGGGGGGACTACTTAGCCTAATTTTATAAAGCTCTAGAAAAAAGTCTTTTTTTTTATTATAAGCTTAAGCAGGTGTTTTAACAAGATAACGCTCTAATTCATAATACTTTAGACACTTAATTTTAGTTAGAAAGTTACGGGATCTGGATGCTTAAATAGCTACTATATTCTCTAAATCTTAATCCCATAAAGCACTTCTAGTGGGCTCTTAAGAAGCTTATTTATAAGCTTTATTTAAAGCTTGAAAAGATAGAGGCTTTTTAAAAGGCTTAGAATGCTTTATAAGCTGCTTTAAAGAAGGCGTAGAAAAAGCTCCTAAAAAGGCTTATCTAATAGCTTATTAAGAGTATAGAAAGAAGGCTGGTGGTAGTGAGGAAAGTAAGAGAATAGTAGATAAAATATTAATCTCCTTAAGCTAGTACATTAAAAATAGGCCTTATATAGGCCTTTCAGTACATTCAAATTGCTTCTAAAGTTAGGGTGATTTTGGTAGGGAAACTACTTAGTAATATAGCAGGAACAGACTTTTATTTTAGTACTATATTTTTTATACTTAAAGTATTAGCTATTATGCTTTTAGATTTTTTATTTAGCTGATCTAAAGAGAGCATAGTTAGAAATATTAATTTCTATAATATTAAAGTCTTATTATAATATAGGTTATAGTCTATAATAGTATAGCATAGATAGATACTAAAGGTTATTATTATATAAAAATATTAGATTAATATAGTTATTTAATATGTTAGAAATTTTAATATCTACTATTACTTAATAAAGCTCATCGTTTAATAATTTCCTTAACTATATAATTAGACTAATTTCGTTTAATTTAGTATTAGTAGTTAGTTTATGAAATTTAGTAAAGTAAATAGTAAAGCTCTTTCACCCTTAGTAGAATAAATTAAATTTACTTAAAATAGTAAGTTTCTTATTTAAGTCTCTATATATAGCTAGTAAAAAGGTGATTAATTATTTTACTATATATATATCCTAATTTATAAAAAAGTCTATAAGTATTACTAGGTTTTTTTTTAGTCTTAAGTATACATATAAAAGCTAAAAGCGTTTAGTAAAATATTAGTTAATATTATCTTTAAGTTTATAATAAAGTTTTCTAATAAAAATAGATAAATCCCTTTACTTTTTAGTAAACATTAAAGAGTTAAGTAGGTAATTAGATTTTGTTATTACTAATAAAGTAGTAAGACTTAGCATAGAAATTAACTTTACTTACCTAACTATAATTCAGAAAACTTAGAAATAGGTACTAGTTATAGTTATAGGTAGGATTAGAATTATAGGACTTAAGTTATTTTTAAATAAACTAGTAATATCTACTAAGATTTTTTTAGCAGTAGTTACTTAAACAGCAGAGTAAAAAGAAATAAATATAGTTTATTTTCAAACTTTTTATAATTCTTTTTAGAAAGTATTAATAGATTTCTGTTGTTATACTTACTAATATTTTAGCTATACTTACTATTATTCTAGTACTTTAGTAAATGTGTTTTATATTATAATCATTTACTTCTTAAATAACTACATAAGTTTTATAGTTAGAATAGGGATATTTAAAGAGTTAGATATTTTACTAATAATAGTAGTAATATAATATAGTATTATAAAAGTACTATATACAGGAGATTAAGAACTTAGAAAAGAGTATTACTAGTAAATTAATCTAGTACTAAAAAAACTTAGCACTATAGATTTACATCTAGATATTAAAAAATACAAATTCAAAACTAAAAGTATAAAATATCTAGAGTTTATTATTAAAGTAGAGTAAGAAATTTAAATAGATTCTATTAAAATAAAAGTAATTACTAAGTAGTAGCTTTTAATAACTATAAGAAAAATTAAAAGCTTTCTTAAATTCACTAATTTCTATTATTAGTTTATTAAGTTTTTTTTAGAAATTGCTGCTTTACTTATAAGACTTATAAGTAATATACTATTCTAATAAATTAATAAAAAATAAACAGTATTTAATAAGCTAAAAGAGATTTTTATATTAGAACTAGTACTAGCCTAATTTAATTCTAACTATAAGACTATTTTAGAAGCTAATTTTTTAAATTATATAACTAGAAAAGTTTTTTCATAATATAATAATAATAACATACTGTGTTTATATATATATTTTTTTTTAAAAAAAATATATCTATAAAGTATAATTATAAGATATATAATAAAGAACTTTTTATAATTATTTATTACCTAAAGGCATAAGATGCTGAATTATAGTTTATTAAAAAATTCTAAGTTATTACTAATTATAAGAACTTTAAGTACTTTATAAGGTTTTAAAAATTAAATAAAAAATATACACGCTAGCAGTTATTTCTTAGCTAATATAATATAAAAATTTAATATAAACTAGAAAAAGAAAATGTATAAGCTAATATACTATTAAAACATAAATAAAATTATCTAAGTAAAGAAAATAATAAAAAGCTAAAAAACTATATAATTTAGCTATTAAAGCTAGTAATTACATATTAAAAAAAAGAGCTTAAATTAAATAATAATAGACAAGTAGTATAAGCTTTCTCTACTTAAATTAGTTTTTTAATAATTATAAGAAATAGTATAATTAAAGTCTAGGAATTTTATAATAAGCTTAAATAAAGATAGTATAATATAGTATTAGATAATAAAGTATACGTAAGAGTAGTATAGACCTTCTGTAATTAGAAATAAAGATTTTTTCTAAAGCTTAAACTAAAAGTTTTGCTAGCTAAGTACAGAATTAATAAAGATAAAATCTTTTATTATTAGAATAGAAAGTAGGTACCTGACTTAGAGCTATTAAGAATATTAATTATCTACTAGATTTATTTATTATAGGTAATAGAATACTTAGGACAGTAGAGTATCTATTTAATATTAATAAGTAATATACTTTTAACTAGAGATATTAAACTATATATAATATTATATTTAAAACTATAATGTTTATAGTTATATAAAGTTATAAAAAGATTATTAATAAAAGCTGTTACGCTTATTACCTATTTCTAATTATATTTAAAAGAAGATTTTAATAGATTTTGTAACTATATTACTAGAAAGTAATAGCTATATAGTCTTATTAGTAATTACTAATAGACTAAGCAAGAATATAACTTTCTACTCTTTTCTAAATATAAAGATTAAGATAGTAATATAAGCTTTTATTTATAAGATTATTACTTATTATTAAATTTTTAACACTATAGTATCTAATTATAGCAGCTAATTTATTAATAAGTTTTAAACTAAGTTTTATAAAATCCTAAGAATTAAAATATAATTATTAATAGTGTTTTATTTATTATAACGGTGCTACTTAATCAGCTTACTATAAGTTATATAATATTATAACTAGTTATATTAGCTATAATTTAGTATAGAGCTTAGTATATAGCTAGCTTATGCTTAAGTTATATACTACTCTATTTAAAAGCAAGCTCTCTTTATATCTCTTTTCTTCTTATCTTAGTATAGCTGAAATAGAGTTAACTTATTTTATTAATCTATATTTATACTATAACGCGTGAAGACTAAGTCTATTATTATATTACATTAAAATCTCTTTAACTTAGCTGGATGATAGTGATATAATATTAAGATTAAATTATATAATTAATTTAAGTATTTAATTTATTAATAACTATACCTAAAGAATTAATTACATGACTATACTAAGTTATTAGTTTGTTAACTATATAATCTCTATTAGAAAGCTCTATAGTAGTAGATAATTAAAACTCTAAGTAATAGCCTATATAAGCCCTGCATAACAGGCTTTAAAAGTGATTTAATAAGTAACTAGAAAATCTATAATAGTAGATAATATATCTATTAGATTAGAAATAAGTTATAAGAGCTTTAGTAAATACTTTTTCTTTTCTTTTTTCTTTAGAAACTACTTTTTTTTTACTAGAAAAACTAACCCCTATAAGCACTACTAGCTTATCTTTTTTATATTAAAAAATTAACTAATTACTTTACCCTGTTAGGGGCTAGAAGCTTTATATATATATAAAAATAAATAGATTAGAACTATAGAAAAGCTCTCCACGCTAGAGATAAGAGTTAATTCTAAAATAATAGCTACTAATAATAACTATATATTTATTCTTAAATTACTTAGGTGTACCGTCACGTACTATTTTAATAATATAATTAAAAAAGACTATACTATTAAGAAGCTTTATATCTAAGTATAATATAATAAGAAATTTTTTATGGCTACTATTAAGAGCACTACCTGGAGAACTAATATTTATAAGCTTTAGAAAATAAAGGTTATACTTTCTACTCTAATAATCTTTAATTAAGTAATAATTACTAGTGAGCTAGAGTATAACTATTTTAAAGTACTTATATATTATAACTATATTAATATACTAGGAAAAGTGCTTAACATGGCTAAAACTAAGCTTAATAAGGCTAGAGATAAGCTTATTAAGCTTTATTAGCTACTAAACAACACACTTAAACGCATAGCGGATTAAGAGAATAAAATTAAAATACTAAGAATATAGATAAAGAAACTTACGCATAATATATACTTTTTCCTCTCTATAAAGGCTAGCTTAGTATTATTATTAATACTAGTAAAGAAAATACACTTTACAGCTCTGCTATAGACCTCTTAAAATTAGACTAGTTATATAACTATAAAACCTAATAATAGTTCTAATACAGAAAATCTTAGTAACTAAATTTTTTAAATATTATTTTATATACTAGCTACTTTACTAGCTATGCTTATTATAAATAGCTATTAAGATAATAGTATTACGGACAGTAATAACAAGACAGCTATAACTAAGGAGCTGAGGGAATTAGCAACAACGGCCAATAAAGCCCTAGAATGGAAATGTATGTTTAAGTTAGAAAGAAAGAATTACAAGCAAGCACGGGACGCTTTAGCGTAGGCTAAAGTACAGGCCAAGAAACGCGGACAGAAATACGGAACCATGTCGGTGGATTGGGAGCAGTAGCTTACGTGGATAAAGCTAAGGCTTAGTAGATAGAACAGATAGAAGAGATAGAAAAGCCAGAGAGCTTCGGATATCTCTATCTCTTTAGACAGTATCTAATATACTGCCGACAGGTATATAATGTACGCGCGAAGGATTTCCTATAAATATAAGGCATGAACTAGCTCTGAGATATTTTGGATTCTTTATAGTTACTCTAAAATTGAGATCTTCTCTCTAAGTTGAGACTTGACCTTGAGTGAAATAGTTTAATACTATCTTGTTAAATCTATTATACACTCTCTTCCTACCTTGCGATAAGACCAAACTCTATTCTGTTAAACCTAGAGCTATCTATTCCAAATACGGAAAGGACTAAGAACTTATTAAGTAATCAGTCAGGGCAGAGTTGCTAACGCAAAACGTACTGTTAAGTTAAGGCAACTCGTAACATTATAACTACCCTTTCAAAGTGTAGGAGAGGACGTTGGATTGATTCTAATAACGAATTTCTAATTACGGTCTATAACGACCTACTATAAGGATGAATAAGAACTTTACTCGTCAAGTGACAGTAGCAGCGAAGAAGAAGTTATGGCAGGATTTTTATCTACTACTAGAAGTACATCAGGAGGAGCTAAAAGCGCACAGCAGATTATCTAGGAACAAGAAGCAGCTATCATAGAGTTACGCGATGCTATGATCAGTATGCAGCAACAAGTCGAAGCAGTAAAAAACAGGAGAGGAGGGACTGCAAAGATCCAACCACCCTCTAAATTCGACGGAAATCAGGATGACCTCAAGACGTTTATGGCCGTAATGGACCTATACTGTCGGTTCAATCAATCTTCATTCATGACTGACTAAGATCGGATTCTGGCAGCCGGCATGAACATGACAGGAAGAGCCATGAAATGGTTTGAGCCGCTTGTAAAGAACTATTTGGCAAAAGAAGACCCTAACCTAGGATCGGCGGGACTCGCAAACTGTAATGACGATGTCAAAAGAACCTTCGAAAATTATAAGAGCTTTGAGAAGGAACTGATTATAGTCTTCGGCGAAATTAACGAAGAAACGGAGGTAATTCAGAAGCTTTAATGACTCAAGCAATGAACATCAGCAGCCAACTATATAGTAGAGTTCAAGCAAATCCAATTACAACTTAATTAGGCAGACTAACCATTGGTTATGATGTACTATACGGGACTAAAGGATAGGATTAAGGATGAAATTTCATGAGGAAAGCGACCTAGCATACTTCTAAGAATCATTAAATAAGTAGTGACCATTGATAACTATTAGTACTAGAGGGAACAGGAAAAGAAAAACAACGCTAGACCGGTAATCCATGCACTACAAAGGAATGGAAAAGATAACTGAACTTATGATGCGATGGAAATTGACTAAGTGTTAGTTAAAAACGCATAGGTTAACAAACGAAAACAAGACAAGTAAACCAAGAAACGAATAGATCGATATACACAAAAAGCATGTCTTAGTTACAGAAAAGAAGGACACTTTATTAAAGACTATAAACAACAGAGAGTGGATGTTAAACAGGCTTATGTCTAGACTAAAACACTAGTTAAGATTGCTATAGTCTGAGTGGAACCAGCTAAAGACCAGATAACCAAAAAGGCTATTATATAACGAATTTAGAAGGAATAATGCTGGATCTATGGAAGCCACACGCACCTTAGACAAGAATACGAAATACTATATTAGTAGGTTAAAAATCATTTAGCGGAACAGGCTAATGATATGATTACTACTATAAGAAAAGCTACTATCAGATAATACCAGGCCAGCTCCATAGAAGAAGCTAATTAATTCTATAAGATAATCTAATAAAAAGGAGGACCCTTTAGAGTAGAGGATCAGAAATTCAGATAATAACAGGATTAAGAGATAATAGAAGGCAAAGAATTAATGTCTATAATAATTAGATAGTGAGTAAGCTGAGGACACTGCTGGATCTATAGATTAGAATACTATATAGGGAAATATTATATCACTAAGCACTAGAAGGTTACTCTAGGAGACGGGATATATAAGTACTAATAAGTACTATAGATAGCTAGTAATAAATAGTATAAAGAACTCAGTGGATAGAAACTAGCTATGTGGATAAATGAGATTTATAAATAAAAGCTAATACTACTTATAAGTCATGTAACTTATTACCATCCTGTTAGATATCTAGAGTTAGGAAGGGACTAGAATAAGAAACCAGAAGAAGAACCTATCCTATTTATTTTATAGATATAAGACAAAGAAGCTGCTGAGAGAACCATATAAAAAAAGTACTAGATATATAGAAAAAAAATATATACTAAATAAGAATGTAAATAGGCAGCTTATGCTGTATAAATTAAAAAACTAATAATAAAACAAGTGCTGAAATAGATAGCATAGAAATAAGAACTTAATATATAATAAGAACTAATCTATATAGACTCTAAAAAAGAACTTTAGGATCTAAAGACTGAGAAATACAAATAGTTAGATTAGAATAAGTACTAACTAGGATACTAATATTACTAGACTAAACACCGCTAAAATAGATAGTTAGCCACAGAATTACATACTAAATTAATAACTAAGGAATGTTTCTTAGAATAGAAGTGCTAAAATTATAGAGAAAAAGTAAAAAAAAAGTATAAGATATTACTATAAGAATAATATTAACTCTAATAATATTCTATTTACAGACTTAAGGAAGAAACACTAAGGAAATAACTGCTACTTAGGAGTTAATAACTAATAAAAAACTAAAAGGCTAGTAAGCAACAACTATACTGCTAGAGAGCTAATTTAAGATTAAAATATAAAAATTAGTACTTAACTATACACGACTTAGATAAAGATACGAAAATAAGTTATATATAGATATATGTATTAATAGCTTTTAGACGTAAGCACTTATAAATAGTAGGACTAGTAAAACACTTATATTAAATAAGTAAATATAAAGATACTATATTTTAACTAGAGTTTTAGAAGAACCTGTAAGAGTAGTATATATAGATAATAATCTAGTAACATTCAGAAAAAGTCTAATTAATCTTAAAATAGAAAATATAACTATTAAGGCAGCAGGTTATATAAATAACTGCTATATTAAGATTATAGATCTAGATAGTAAGAATTTTATATTAGGATAAGACTAGCTAGTATAATAGAACTTACTAATTAACTAGAGAATAAAGTCTGTAAGGACTAGAAAGAACTACTATAGACAAATAAAAACTATAATATAAATAAAGAAAGTAATTTTTTATGATATTACGTTTATTATACCGAATGAATACTAAGGGGAATTTAGAAAATAGTTTATAAAAGAACAAGAAAACCAGATACTAGAACACAAGGATTAGGATTGTAAGATTATATTTAAGAAAAAAGAAAAACCAAAACCAGCACTATTATATTAAATATCCATTAAATAATAAGAGGAGTTATGATAATATCTGAATAATAATATTAAAAAAGAATACTTATGAGAAAGTAAGAGTGAAGTTATATTACTAATATTATTTATACTAAAGAAAAATAGGAAACTATGACTCTGCATAGACTATTAATAATTAAATAAAATAATAGTTAAAAATCGCTATCTAATACCCTTAATATTAGAACTTATATATAAACTCAGAGGGGCCAAATGGTTCAGTCTGTTTAATATTAAGAATAGATACTACTAAATATAAATAGTAGAAGGATATGAATGGCTGATAGCTTTTAAAATAAGCTATAGATTATATAAATATATAATTATGCCTATAGGACTTACTAACGCACTAGCAACATTCCAAGCCATTATTAATTATATTCTAAGGGAATATCTAGATGTTTTTGTATTAGTATATTTTAATAATATTTTAGTATACACGAATAGGATACTAGACGAATATATTAAGTATACTAAAAAAATACTATAGAAGCTTAAGAAACATAACCTATATATTTAAACAGGGAAGTATGTGTTCTATAGAAAGAAAGTTAAGTTCTTAAAATATATTATATCTAGAAATAGAATAGCAGTTAACCTAGATAAAGCTAAGAATATTCTATTATAGCTAATACTAATAAATATAAAAGAAGTTTATTTTTTTTCTTAGATTTACGGGATTCTGCAGGTAATTTATTAAGGGCTATTTAAGAATTACGGCGCCTTTAACGGAATTGCTTAAGAAAAATCAATAATTTAAGTAAATAAATAAAGAGAATATAGCTTTTATGAAGTTAAAGCAAAGATTCAAAGAACCACTAATATTAAAAATATTTAATCTAGGACTTTAAGTAGAAATATATGTAGATACATTAAATAGAGCTATAAGAGCTATTCTCTTATAAACACAAGATAATAAATAAAAACACCTAATAGACTTTTTATCTTATAAACTTATAACTGCTGAGTTGAACTACGATATTTATAATAAAGAATTATTAGTAATAGTTTAAGCATTTGAAAAATGGAAACACTACTTAGAGAGAGCTAAGTATTAGATTATTATATATTTAGATTATAAGAATCTAATAGCATTTATAATAATAAAGAAGTTAAATTAATAACAAGTTAGATAGTAGGAATTACTATTAACTTTTAATTTCTAAATACTTTATAAATTAGGAAAAGAAAATACTATGACTGACACACTTAGCTAATAAGCAGACTATATAAGGAATATACTAGAAATACATAATATAATACTTAAGTAAAAACAAGATAAATCCCTAGGAAGCTTATAAATAGATATTAAATCAGTAGTCATTATCGAAAACACCTAGAAGAAATAAATAAGGAAATTCAATAATGGACGACTACTTTAGAATTTGGACTAAGAAATAATTTATATACCAAATGAATTATAAATAGAGCTAATTAAAGACCAATATTCAGCTAAAATGTATAGATATTAAGGAGTTGAGAAGACTATAGAACGGATTAACAGGCACTTCTAGATTCCAGGAATTTAAAGTAAGGTTAGGAATATTCTTTTAGAATATATTAAATATAAAAAGAATAAAGTATTAAGATATAAGGAGTACGGACTTATGCAACTAATACCTTCACTAAACAGACTATAGAAATCAGTTATAATAAACTTTATTATAGGAATACTGATAATTACTACCTTAACAGGTTAATAATACGACATAATACTAGTTATTATTAATAGACTAATAAAGTATACTTACTTTAAACCAACCTATACGGAAATAAAAGCAGATAAACTAGCGTTATTACTAATTAAAATACTAATTACATAACATAAAATACTATAAGAATTTATTACAGATAGAGACAAGTTATTTACGTTAATATTCTAGAAAATATTTATAGAACAGCTAGGGGCTAAGTATTACCTCTTAATAGTATTTTACCTATAAACAGATAAATAAACAGAATAGATAAACTAAACATTAGAATAATACTTACGAATGTATGTTAATGAACTATAAGATAATTAGATTAACTTATTACTAATAGCTAAGTTTATATATAACTCTGTAAAGTTATTAATAATAGGAAGATTACTATTCTATATAAACTATAGTTATAAACCTACGGCTTATTAAGAACCACGGAAACTAGACAAAGTATTAGAATTCATAAAAAGAAAAGTTAAAGAATTACGATTACTTTATAAGGAAATTGCATAGAAAATCACCCATAAAGGTAATCTTAGTAAGTAAATTAAAAATAAGTCTAAGATTAAGGGACTAATCTTTAAGGAGGGGGATAAAATCTTCTTAAAAAAAAAAATTTAAAAATAAAACAACCATTACGAAAACTAGATCACGTTAAATTAGGACTATTTAAGGTTAAATAATAAATAAGACCTGTAAATTACGAACTATAGCTATCTAAGAACATAAGAATTTACTTAGTTTTTTATATCTCTAAATTAGAACCAGCACTATATAACGCCAAACTTTAGATAAAACTTAAGCTTAAGGAAGATTATACTAAGTACGAAGTCCAGCAGATTTTAAACTACTAATAGTTTAGTTATTAGTAGAAGTATTTAGTTAGATGGGAAGAATATAGACCTAAGAACAATACCTAGAAACTAATTAGAAACTTAAAGAATAGTTTAGAGCTAATTAACTAGTATTATTAGAAAAAGCAACAAAAACTTACTCTAAAGCTAGGTCCAAAATATAAGAGAAATATAGGACATTCTATTTAAAACTAGAAAAGAAAAGAGAAGCGGTACTAGACACTATGGGTTATAGTATATAAATTTCTTACTTATAAGAACAAGCTTCTTCCTTCTTAAGAGCCTGAACTTTATAAATTAAAGCTATCTCTTAATCAAACATCTTCTTTTCTTTAGAATTAATATTTATAAGCTTGTGATGAAGATAGTGTTTTCTAGCCTAAGCCTCTTAGTTAGCTAAGAGAAGATAGTAATAAGTCTTAATAGCCTTATTCTAGGCTTTTTTAAGCTAATAACAGAGTTTTTCCTTATCATAGTTAAGATAATCCTATTCTGGTTATAAGATAACTAAATCACATTTCGTATTATAATTATTATAGACTAAGTAATAACTAGAGCTTAAGTTCACAAAACAGTTATCACCTTAGTAAAAATAGTTTAAATAAGGTATTAGCATGTAACGGGGTGTGGCATAAATCTAAGAAGCTAAACAGCAAGAATATATTAAAGATAACTCAAAATATGTTATTATTAAGAAGCTAGGTAAGAAGAAAAGGGAGCTAAGAGTCTTATAGTTTAGAATACTAAGCAGAAGACCTGCTATCTTTATACTGCTTATAGAAAAAAGAAACTATCTTCCAGAACGAAGACTTAAAAGAGGGGGGTAATATTACAGATAGTAATAATAAAATAGCTATAACTAAGAAGCTAAAGGAATTAGTAATAATAGCTAATAAAGCCCTAGAATAGAAACGTATGTTTAAGTTAGAAAGAAAGAATTATAAGTAAGCATAAGACACTTTAACGTAGGCTAAAGTACAAACCAAGAAACGTAAATAGAAATATAGAACTATATTAGTAGATTAGGAGCAGTAGCTTATATAGATAAAGCTAAGACTTAGCAGATAGAATAAATAAAAGAGATAAAAAAGCCAGAGAGCTTTAGACATCTCTATTTCTTTAAACAGTATCTAATATACTGCCGACAGGTATATAATATACGCGTGAAGGATTTTCTATAAATATAAGACATAAACTAGCTCTAAGATATTTTAGATTTTTTATAGTTACTCTAAAATTGAGATCTTCTCTCTAAGTTGAGACTTAACCTTAAGTGAAATAGTTTAATACTATCTTATTAAATCTATTATACACCCTCTTCCTACCTTATAATAAGACTAAACTCTATTCTGTTAAATTTAAGGCTATCTATTCCAAATACAGAAAGAACTAAGAACTTATTAAGTAATTAGTTAGGATAGAGTTACTAACGTAAAACGTACTATTAAGTTAAAATAACTTATAATAAACAGCTACTTAGCTTAATTTCCTAATTTATTAATACTTAAAGACAGTAAGAATATCACCTTTAATTAATAAAGAGATATTTTAGAGAATAAGATATATACTAATTAAAACTAGTTTATTAAAGCTAGTAAGTAAATTACTTAAGAGAATATTATCTCTTACATATATATATATACAGAGAGTTCTGTTAACTAGTATCTCTTAATATTTATATATATAATAAAAGAGAATAAGTAGCTAGTTAGCTATTAGTATATAATAAATTACCTAAAAAAAAACATATAGTAACTTATATAAGAGACTTAATACTTATTATAATTTTTAAAAGCTTTACCTTAAAGACTTTACTAACTTTATTATATTTTAAAGTAATTTTTTTTACCTAGCTTAAGAATATAGTCTACTTATAGACTAATAGATAAAAGAATTTTATAAGAAGCTTCTAAATACTCTACGTACACAGATAGGCATCTACTAATAATAGTACTATAACTAGTATAATAAGTAACGTATTTGATAAGTGAGTGACTCAGATAAGCGAGTGACTTACCTTAAAATTCACTAAAAAATCAAGAATTCGCACATGAATATCTCAACAACCACTTAATAATAAATTCTATAAATTGAAATTTAGGCTTTCCTACATGCATTACAGCTTCTATGAAGGTTATATATATATTGGTTTAGTAGTTTTTGAGATATAGTAATATGGCATTATTTTAGCCCCTAAATTGCTATATCTCAGAAACTACTCAACTAATTTTCATGCGACCTTCAGAAACGCTGTAATGCATATAGAAAAGCCTAAGTTTCAATTTATAGAATTTATTATTAAGTGGTTGTTGAGATATTCATGTGCGAATTCTTGATTTTTTAGTGAGTTTTAAGGTAAGTCACTTGCTTGTCCAAGTCACTCACTTATCAAATACGTTATATAAACTTAGCTTAAGATTTTATTAGAAAGTTAACTCTTAGCACTAGAAAAACTACTAAATAGATTAATAGAAAAACTAAAAAGATTTAGTTACTATTAATTTAGTAATTTTATTTAAAAGCTAAGTGCCTAACTTGCGTAGTAGTTACTATTATTTTACTAATACCTATTCTTAAACTAACTAGTTACTATAATTACGGAAAATCTAGTTATTTTATAAAAAACTATTAACTACTTATTTAAGCTATAGCTAAAGTAATTAAGTTTATAAATACTAATAAAAAACTCTATACGCCTTAAGACACTAGTAATAATGAAAAGTTTTTATTTACTATAAAGAAACTATTAAGAAAAGACTTATTTTAGAGAAAGTTTTTTTTCTTAGAGTTACTCTCTAAAGTTATTAACTAGTTTAATTCTTATTAACTATTATTTAATAAACTAGCTTTTACCTTATTTTACTATATCTCTACTAATAGACTAGCTATAAAGCTAAGTGACTTTTTTAATACTAGAGCTAGTAGTTTTATTCTAGTATACCTAAAATATATACATGCTATTAAGAAAAGGCTTAAAATAAAAACTTACTAAATAAAATCTATCTCCCTAGCTAGCTATAATAATAGACTAAATAAATAAGTAAATAAGTACTTTTAGGTTAATCTAGTACTAAATAACTACTATTTATTAATTTATTTTATTTTCTATAATATTAGCTGCTATGATCTTATAATCGGCTGTAAGCTATTTAAAGATATAAGTACTTTAATTAACTATAAAAAGTAAATACTTAAATAGCTAGATAATAAGCTAATTAACTATAAGCATAATATTATTATTTTAATGTAAAATTTATTAACTAAAATTAATCTCTTATACTAAGCTAATACTAACTGACGTGATGAGCTAATAAATATAGTAATTTTATAATATACTTATAAGCCACTTTAGCGCTTACTTTAGCATATAGTATAGTAAAAAAAATTTAAAAAAAATAAAAGAGTAGCTTAATTTATGATAGTAGTTAAAGTTAAGTAAGTAAACTTTTTATTTTTAGTCTATCTCACACGAAAATCTCTCTAAAGTAGGCCTTAAAATTAATATTATAAAAGCTATTACTTTTATAATATATATATAATAAAAGGAAATTATGCTAGGGTATACTAGTATATATAAAATAAATAAGCTTATTTAGGACTATAGAGATAAGCTTAGCCTGTTAGACCTAAAGCTTTCTTTCTAAAGTCTTTTAATAAAAGCTTTACTAAAAGAGCCCTATTAAGTAAATAAGGATCTTATAAGAGAAAAGAAATTTTAATAGTATATTAAATAAAAGCTATTTTACTCTAGTTATATTAATATAACTTAAGTCTATTTTTTAAAGAAAAACTCAGATATACTGCCCCTATATTATAAAGATATTAATTATAATATTAAATTAATAGTTAAGAATACGCTAATGTTAAGTTTATTATATAGTATATTTTTTAAGTAACTATAGCTTATTAAGATCTATTTAAATAACTATTTTTAATAAGATGTTATTACTTATAGTAATGTTTTATATACTTTCTTAGTATTATTTATTAAAAAGTCTAGAAAAAAATAGCGCTTCTATATTGATTATTATAAGCTTAATACTATTATAAAGAAAGACGCCTATTTAATTCTGCTAATTTAGAAGACTCTTACTTAACTAACACGTATAAAAGTGTTTATTAAGCTTAATATATAATAAGCTTTTTATTATATACATCTAAATAAAAATATAAAGAACTTAATTATATTTTGTACTTAGTATAGAAACTATAAGTACCGTGTGCTATTATTTAGTCTCTATAATAGCCTTACTATATTTTAATACTATATTAATAAGGTGCTTTATAATTTACTTAATAACTTCTATACTACTTACTTTAATAATATTTTAATTTATTCTAAAGACTTGTTATAGTATGAGGAGTATATTACTTAGGTACTAAAATATCTCTAAAATACTAACCTTTAAATAGATATTAAGAAGAGTAAGTTTACTATTACTAGAATAAAGTTTCTAAGCCTTATTATTAGCATAAAAGGGATTTAAAAGGACCTAAAGAAGGTTGCTATAATATAGAAATAGCTAATACCTATATTAGTTAAGAGCCTATAATTTTTCCTAGAATTCTATAATTTCTATAAAGCTTTTTTAAAAAACTATAAATGTATTATTTAACTACTTACTAAGCTACTTAAAAAGGGTATATAATACACCTTTAATAAATACAAACTAGTAGTCTTTTAGTAAGCTAAAGATTTAATACTATTAAATAATATTTTAGCTTATTACTTACCTTACCGCTAGACGTGCATGGAGATAGATGTAAGTAATAAAATTATTATAGAAATACTATTATAGCTCTAAGAAGATAGCTTTTAGTAACTTATAGTTTTCTATTCTAAAACTATAAGCAAGCCCTAGATAAACTATGATATATATAATAAAAAAATATTAGCTATAATTTATAATCTCTAAAAATAGCGCTTATAGCTTATAGGCTTATAGACTATAGAGTTATTTAATACCTTAACTAACTATTATATACTAGAGTACTTTTTTATAAAGCGAGAGCTTACTTTCTACTAAATATACTAAATAATAAGTATAGTAAATTATTATCTAATACTTATTTATTATTTTAATATAATTAATATAGTAGCTGATACGCTCTTACGTAAGTAAGAGAAACTAAAGACCTAAAAAAATAAAAATAAAGTAGCCTAAATACGTGTGTTTTTTTTTAGTAGAGTAAATTAACATTAGCTTTATTAAAACCGCAAATAATAACCTAGCTATACTATTAATAAGAGATATACTAGCTATTAATATAATTAAAGTAGCTACTACTAATACTTTTATAGCTTTATTATCTTTAAATAACTTTTACTTACTAATTAATTACATTATTGAGGCGAATTATAGCTATAAGAGTTTATAACTATTCTAAGAGTATATTTTCTCTAGTAACTATTTAGTATAAAAACTTAGCTAAAGCCTTTTTATATATTATAATAAACTAGTAGTCCCTACTATATATTTCTTAAGAACTTATTTTATTTAAGCTATTTATACTACTTAAGTGATTACTTAAATAAGAGAAAAATAAATAAGCTATTTTATAACCACTATTACTAAAGCTATATAAGCAAAAATATAGATAACTATATAGCTATATATAAAGCTTATAAATAGAGTTATATATTTTATAATAAAACTTTAAGTTTACTTAAATCACTGCTAATCCTTAAGCGAGTATAGTAAAATATCTTTATAAACTTTAAGTTTTTTTTTTTTAGATAAGAAAGAATATAACTACGCTTTTATTATTATAAACTAGCTAAGTAAATACTATTTCTTATTATCTTACTATAAGATAACTATAGCTACTTAAGTAGCTAATATGTATTATTATTATATCTAGTAAGTATTTAGCCTGTCTAGATTAATAGTCTCTAACTGCAGTCCTTAGTTTACCTTAGTATTTATAAATAAGCTATAATAACTAATAGGAATTAAATAAAAGCTCTTAATACTATATTACTTTTAAATTAATAGGAATATTAAGGTTTTAAATTAGTACATCAACCAGCGCCTATGCTTATTTATTAATTATTATTAAAATAACTAGTTAAACTTACTGCCCTATATAGACTAGATTTAAGTAATTCTATTATATAAGACTATAGACTTATTACTTTATTAAATTAAGTTTAGTTACTAGCTAATCTATTACTAGAACTAAAAGAAATATATAAAGGTATTTATTAAAGTTTGTAAATAGATATTACGTGAGGAAGCATAAAGCTATATTAAAGCTTACTATAATATAATAAAGCTAGCTATAAACATAGCTTAATAAGGAATTATTTAAGTATAAAAGTGATAAACTTAATAGGCTAATAAAAAGCACCGTAAGCTAGAATTCTTTATAGAAGATAAAATATATAGTATACTTAAGAACTTTACTACTAGCTAATCTAGCCAAAAGTTTAACTAATAAATATATAGACTTTATTCTATTATAGGTATAAAGGGATACTTTTATTGCCTTAAGCTATTACTATATATACGTATGCTTAATATTTTTTATGTAGACTATTTATAAAAGGCTTTTACTTACTTACTATTTAGCTAAATTAAACCTAAGAAATTACCTATTAAGATTAATAAGTATTTTAAGTAGCTAGTATAGGAAATTCTTAATAGCTACTTATTCTATAGCTAACTATAGTATAAAGTATTTTAATTAGCTTATAACTTAAATCCTATTTAGTATAACACCTAAGGCTTTATAGGCACCTTATATAAAATAAAAGATTATTATAAGGCCTATCTAAAGAAAGCAGGACTATTAGTATAACTAGACACTTAATTAAAAGCATATAAAATAAAGAAAAATCTAAAAGTAATAAAGGAGAACAACAAAGCAGCTTTAAAGATAAAAATAATATAGAGACTAGTAAAAAGAAGACTATAATCTAGAGACTTAGAAACAAGCCTTTTTTAAAAAAAATAATATAATAATACTACTTAATTAGCTTACTATAGATTACATAATATCATAACTAGCTATACTAGTTATAATTTAGTATAGAGCTTAGTATATAGCTAACTCGTACTTAAGCTATATACTATTCTATTTAAAAATAAGCTCTCTTTATATCTCTTCTCTTCTTATCTTAGTATAGCTAAAATAGAGTCAACTTATTTTATTAACTTATATTTATATTATAATGCGTGAAGACCGAGCCCGTTATTACACCCATAAATAAATAATTTAATAGAAAGAATAAATAGTATAATTAAGGTCTATTTTTAAGTGTTTATTATGTGAAACTAAGTAAACTAAGTAAAGCTCTACCTAATAGCTAAGATTATATATAAAAAAAAAGAGATACTATTTTAATAGAAATAAACCTATTTATTTTTTAGCATAAATATAATATAGAACTGCTATAAGTAGATATTAGAATTAGATATAATATAACAGCTTAAGACCTAAAAACTAGCACTAAAGTAATTATAGAAAAACTAAAGAAGTATATTAATTTAATATAAATAACTATAGCTAAGGCATAGTAAAAGTAAGAAAAATAAATAAACTAATATTAAAATAAAGCTTTATAATTATATATTAGAAATAAAGTATGGCTTAAGCTTAGTAACCAACTTTTTACTAGATATGAAAATAAAAAGCTAGACTAAAAGAATACTAAATATACTATAGAAAAAATAATTAGTTTATATGCTATAAAGCTAAATACATTCCTAAAGTTAAACCTAATATTTTATATAAATAGAATATAGCTAGCTAGTAATAATTTATTATTAAGCTAGTTTATAAATAACTTTTAGCTATTATTAATTTAAATAAATTACTATAAAGAGTATGTAGTATAAAATATTATTACTAAAATATATATAAAAAAAAAGCAAGGCCACTAGCTATAATATAAAATAAAATAAAAAAACTATATATTAATAACTATAGAGTTAGTAAGCTAACTAAAAGATATAATAATATTAAACTATTAAAAAAAGTATATAATACTTTTATAAAAAAATAGATATAAACTTCTACTAGAAAATTACTAATAAAAGCTTTAGAAAAAGCTATAGTAAATAGAACCTAAAATAGGCTTATAAAGTTCTTTTAGTAAATCATTTACTAAAAAGTCTTTATTTAGTTTATAAGAAAAGAAATAATATAATAAGCTAGAGTCTAAAATAATTAATTAAAATAGTTATCTTAACTTTAACTTTATATATAACTATGTAATCTTAATAACTTAATAAAAGTTAACTATTAAGTTTCTATAATATATAGTTAACTTTTTATATATTTTATTTTATTTTTATTTAATTACTATTATTAGCCTAGATCCTTACAAAAACTAAGTAATAAAAGTAAAGTAAATAAAAATAAAAATAAAAATAAAGAATTTTATTTATAAACTTAAAGTAAAATTAATATGTAAATAGTTTTATTATATTCTATAAATAAGCTACACACCTAAGTAAGCTGCGCATCTTAAAATTTACTAAAATCTCGAAATTTTCCACCTTAATATCTTAACAACCACTTAATAATAAATTCTAAAAATTGAAATTTGAGCTTTTATATTACATTACAGCTTTTATAAGAGTTGCATAAATATTAGTTAAGTAGTTTCTAAGATATAGTAATTTAACTTTATTTTAGCTTCTAAATCGCTATATCTTAGAAACTACTTAACTAATGTTTATACAACTCTTATAAAAGCTGTAATGTATATATAAAAGCTCAAATTTCAATTTTTAAAATTTATTATTAAGTGGTTGTTGAGATATTAAGGTGGAAAATTTCGAGATTTTAGTAAATTTTAAGATACGCAGCTCACTTGGGTGCGTAGCTCACTTATAAAATATAATAATATTATATTATATATAATAAAAAATAGTATTAAATAACTATTAAAAATAAATAATAAAAGTAGATTTTTTTTATAACTTTAATTAAAATCTTAGTTTTAAAAAATTTAATAAAAAACTTAAAAACATTTTATAAAATAAAAAATATTAAAAAAGTATTTAAAAATAAATTGTTAGAGAGTAGTTGAGTATAGATAAAGTTAATAACTATAATAATAGTATATAATATAAAGTAGATTATAAAATATAGCTTACAAAGTTATATACAGAAGCTATAGATAAAATATATATAAAATTCTAGAAATAAAAAAGCCTATATAGTCTATATAAAAACTTTATATAATATTTAATTTAAATAAGCTTAAGAATAATAGTTTTTATAAAATTATATTATAATAATACTTTTTTTATAGCTATAGTTTCTACAGTTGCTTTAAAAACTAGGCTTTTTAAAATACTACTAATAAAATACTTAAATTATATTTATAGTATTTTCTATTTAGTAAGTAGAAGTTTTAGTTAACTTATTATATTTAGTTTATTTAATTATATACTTTAGTTATAGAGTGCTATTACAGCTATAACGGTTCTAATAAAAGTTAATAATTTTTTTAATAAACTATTTTTATTTACTATTAATTTCTATTAGCAGAGGAGGTAGTATTTATTAATAAAATAATAAATTAATTACAACAAAGCAAAGCAGGCTAATATAGAATATATTATAGAAATAGAATTTATTTAATAATTTAAAATAGTAAGTGTATAGTAATATAGCCTTTATAACTTAAAATAAGCCTAGATTTTTTTTAATCTAGTTTCTTTACAGAACGTAGGGTTTTAATATTCTAAATATCTAACTATATAAAATCTTCTATATAAAATAGATAAGTAGAATAGTAGTATATACTTATTTAGTTTTTATAATAAGCTTATATAGTTAATAATTTAGTATATAAGTAGTTTATAATTTTTTATATCTTAACTATAAGCTTTTTAGAGTCTTAGTTTTATATAAAGTAGATAATAGCTAATAGTTTAAATCTAACTCTTAAATAAAAACTATAGTTTACAAAGAACAGAGAAATAGTAGTGTTTTTTAAGTAAATAAAGTTTAAAATAAACTTAGCTAGTAATAGTTATTTAAACTAGTTATTCTATAAATAGCTAATATATAACTATAGATACTACTTAAGAATTATAATAGTCTATTCTAATTAGCTATTAATTTTAGAATAGTATGTAGTTAATAACAGAATTATAATCTTCAGCTAATAGTTTAAATACTTTTAGAATTTAAAAATAAACTAGAGTCTATAGTTAGAAAAAATAGTACTTAGTAAACTACAAAGCTTTTATATATATATTAGAAATAAATAAGTAGTGTTTTTAGCATTATAGCATATTTAATAAAGAATTAAGTACTTTATTTTTATTAAATAGTAAGTTATAGTTATTACGGTATTATAACAGCTGCTTAGTAGTAAATAAATAATAAAGTCTATAGATATATTCTTTTAAACATAATTTAGAATAGGTAATAGTTTTAAAACTCTTTAATAAGCTTCTTTTAATAGAATAATATAATAGTAAATATAGTAGTTATAAAACTAGTAAATAATAAAGTCATACATGCAGAGCTAGTAGTACTTATAGAATAATAATTTATATATTTTATTACAGCCTATATAGCTAGTAATAAAGCTTTTATAATAAAAATAAAATAGTTTAGCTTTTAGCTTATTTATATTAGGTATATAGAATCTTTTTTTATATTATAAATATCCATCTATCTCAGTACACTTAGCTAGTGTTAGGTATTTATTTTTATAATTTCTATTCTATAAATTAGTTAGTATAAAGTTAATTACAAAATTAGTATAGTAATCTTTTTAAAATAAAATCTAAATTCTTAGTAGTAATAGGTTTTTAGTTTATTTAAATTCTAAAATAGTAATAAGTCTAATAATAATAGTAGTAAAAGTAAAAGTAGAAATAGATTTAGTAAATAATAATAGTTTAGCAGCATATTAGCAGAGCTAGTTATAGATTATTATAATAATTTTATAAATAAAAATCTCTAATAAGTTAAAGATATAAACTATTTTTTTCTTATAATTAATTATAACAGGTAAGGCAGTAGCTAGAAGTAATTCTAGATTTTTTTATTTTAAAATAATCTAGCTTTAGTAATAAAGCCTTTTATTCTTTTTTTATAGTAAATTAGTTAATTTTCTAGTTAGGGAGTCTAACTTTACATCTTATTTTCTAAAATAGTATATAATCTTAAAGTTAAAATAAAATAGGAATTTAGACTAGTAGGCTTAGTAATAGTTTAGTAACTTTATTACTATAAAATACTCTAAATTATAGTAGTTTGTAATTACTATAATTAGTAGAATATATCCCTTAAATTCTAGTTACTATTTTTAAAAACCGTAAATAATTACTAGTAGTTTCTTATTATAGATTTTATAATTATACTCTGTTATTAAGTACTTTTTTAAAAAGAATATAATAAACTATAAAATATTATTATTTCTATATTATAATAGTATTCCTATAGAGATGTAGTTAAAGATATTTATTTTAATAATAACTTCTTTTTTTTAATTAAATAGCACTAGAATAAGTACTATAGTAAATACTATTTTTAGTTTCTAAAAAACTTTCTTATAGTTATTATGTTAATTAAATAGTATATTCTTCCACATTAAGCAGACTAGTAAAGTAGTAATATAAAAAACTTTTATATAAAATAATAATAGAAGTTTATAACGCTAATAAACACTTATATATTTATAATATAAATTAGTATTATTTAGCTAGTTACTATTTTTTTTTTAAGTCTATATAGATATTATTATAGTTTATAATTAGGCCTAGAAATTAGGTTTTAGTTATAAAGAACTTATACTTTTCTGCTTTTACGTATAGGCCTGTCTCTTATAGACTTTTTAGTATTAAATAAAGATATTCTTTATATTTAATATAAGTACAGCTATAGACTAGAATATTATTTATATAAATAGTACAAAAATCATCTAGGTATTTTTATAAAATATTATTTATATATTACTAAAAAGTTATAAAAGTACCTGTTAACTTAAATAGTATTATTAGTAGCTTATATAAGCTAAAATAGATTTAGAATAATATAAGCTACTTTTAGTTAGTTTTAATACAAAGGTTATTAAAAGCCTATAGAATATTAATCTTAGAAAAGTATTATATTCCTTTTAAGTTATTTAATAGTTCTTTAGTTAGTAATAGTAAGTAATAGTTTTTTACTATAATTTTATTTAGTATATAATAGTTAACACAGAATTAGAGTTCTCTATTTATCTTTTTTATAAATAGGACTAGAAATGTGGTTAAAAAGCTATTAGAGTAAATAAATCCCTTTTAAAAATTCTTATTAAATTATTTCTAGAGTACTTATAGCTTTATATAAAATATTAGATATAAATAGCTAAAGAACAGAGTTTTTTATTTTATTAGCTAAATATTATAGTTATATAGGTAGTACAGTAATAAGTTTTTAGCTTCTTCTAATAAAAAAAACTAATAAAACTAAAATAGAAATTTCTAGGTATTAGATAGAAGCTTCTTTTATAGATTTATACTCTTAATTATAATAAAAGCTTACTTAATATTCTTTATAGAAATAGTAAATAAGTAATAGCTACTATAGTAAGTGTATATAGTATAGGCTTTTAAAGATATAAAATAAATATTTAGTTTTCTATAATTCTTCTAGTTACAGCAGAATTTAGAAATTAATTTCTATAAAATAGAAATAATCTTATAAGTCTATACTAGAGTAAATAAAATTTTACAATAATTATAATAAAATAAGCTATTAAATATAAGAGTATTTATAGTTTAGTTAATTTAAAGGTTATAATATTATAGCTAGTATACTTTTAGCATGATAGAATACAACCCTAAAATAATTACAAATAAATAGATTATTTTAATATAGTTATTAATATAGAGTCTTATAGTAATATATAAGATAATAAGTTTACTATAAAACTTAGTTTTATTATAATATTAAAATAGAATAGTTTCTTTAGCTATTTTACCTAGAAGTTTATAAAAATAGTTTAATTTTAATTAACAAAGTCTCTTTTAGCTCTACTATTAATAAGGCTATAAATAATAATAATATAGCTAGTAGATTATATTAAGTATTTAGTAATAATAGAAGTTAGTTTAGTAAGTAATATAAAATTATAAAACTATAAATTAAGCTCTTTCTTAATTAATATCTTATAAATAGTAATAGTAAAGATCTTATAAGAGTATAGTTTTAAAGCTAAAGCATAACTTAACTATAGTTTAAAGCTTTTACTAAGTTACATAATAGAGTATATAATAGAGTATAAAAATAAATAAAAAAGTAAATAGAAAACAAAGATAGTAAACTAAATAGTATATAAATAAAAATACTTTAGAACTAGCAAATATTAGAGTAAGAATAATAGATAATAAAATAGTTTTTTAAATTATAGTAATAGTATTTACAGTATTCCTTACAGCCTTAGCTTAAAGAATTTAGTTAATAATAAAAGCTTAAATCTATAGGTTTAATAGTAAAGGCGGCTATTAATAGAGAAATAATATACTTCTAGATTATAAGCTAAAAATTATAAGTCTTATAGCAACTTATAAAAACAACTAGGTTATAATAATAGTAATAGTTTTTAAGATTTTATAAATAATAGGCTAGTAAATAGTACTAGTAGTTTAATAGTAAATTATAAAATAATATATTCTATAATTCTTTAAAAACGGTATTCTCTAAAAGAGTTAGTAAAAAGTCTTTAGATAGGCTAGATTTAAAAGCTAATTATTAAAATTCTACTAAAAAAACACTAAATTCTTAGTTCTTTTAATAAAGTTTAAATAGATTTTATTAAATATTATAGGCTTAATTTAGGTCTCTGTAGGTTTATTTTAAAATTTCTAGTATTATAAAATAGTTTAGTAAATAGCAGATACTATTAGTAATATATAAAAAGACTTATTTATATAGTATATTTTTAAGTCGTCTATTTACGTAGGCTATGCAGAATGTAGTAGTAAAAAAATAATCTTAATTTATAATTATCTTTATATAAATCTATACTATAAAGTATTAAGTTATTTTACTATTAAACCTATTAAAATCAAATAGGCATTTAGAAAGAATATAAATTAAAAATAAAATAAGAATAGATAAAGAAAAGATAGTTATAAGTAATTTAGTTTTAATTAGAATAGTAATAAAGATAGAGATAAAAACTAAAGTAAAAATAATAGAAATAATAGAAATAATAAAAATAGTAAAAATAGTAGATATTAAGCTTCTAGACTATAGCTATATATGTAAGTCTATAATTTATTTTTAGATTTTTTATAATTCCTTTTTTTAGTAGCTATAAACTTTCTTAAATATTATAACTTATTTATAAAGGTTTATTATTTCTGCTATAGTAGTAGTAAGTTACTATAGTTAATTTTTATAAATACTATAAAAAATTATAATATAGTCTAACTATTTTTATAATTATTTCTATATAGATTATAGAATTTTATTTTTATTTTATAAAACTAGTAGGGGTTGCAGAACTAATATATAAAAAATAAAACTATATAATATTAGAAAATAATAAAGTATAAACAAAATTAATAACTATAATAATAGTATATAGTGTAAAATAGATTATAAGACATAGCTTACAGAGCTATATATAGAAATTATAAATAAAATATATATAAAATTCTAGAAATAAAAGAGCCTACATAATCTGTATAAAGATTTTATATAATATTTAATTTAGATAAACTTAAAAATAATAGTCTTTATAAAACTACACTAGAACACAAAAATTTAATAATAATTAAAAATATAAATATTAAAAACTAAATTATTATATAAAAAAATTTAATTAGTAGTAAAAAATAATAATTAATAATTAATAACTTAATAAAGTCAATTTTTAAATATTTTTTTTTATATAGTAAAAATTTTTACTATATAATAAAAAGTAAAAAAAATATACAAATTTAATTAAAAGTTAAAAAAGTATATAAATTTTTAAAAAAAATTAATAATTTAAAAATTAATTAATAAAGTTTCTATTTTTAAAACTTAAATATTAAACTATTTCTAAAAAACTTTTTAAAAACTTTTTAAATAATACTTTTTTTTTTAATAATATTAGGATTTAATAATTGTAATTACAAATTACTTTTATAACATAATAGGTTTAAGTAGTTAATAATTTATTTTTAATTATTTTTAAAAACTATTATTAATAAAAAATTTATAATATAAGAAAAAATATAAGCTACTTTTATATAAAAATATTTAAATATATTTAAACTTTTAAGTTAAAAGTTTAAAAAAAAGTATTTATTATAAAATATAATGATATAAATATATAGTTATAAAAAAAATAAAAAAGTATATAATAATAATTATAAGCTAGTAGTAATTTAAAAAACTAACTAAAAATAGTTAGAAATAAGTATAAAAAACTAAGTTAATTAAAACCTTATTTAAAAAAAAGATAAACTAAAAGTTAAGTAATACCTATTAAATTAATTATAAGTATATTTATAATTAAGAAATATATATACTTCTACTTGTTTATTACCTAATATTATAGTAATATTATAAATAAAAAGTTAAATACTTAAAAAAAAGTATTAATTTATTATTAAGTATAATACTAAGTAATAATTTAAAATATTATAATTGTTATGAATATGGTGTTCCACGAGCATGTGACTCACGGGGGACGGTTATTCCGCTCCGCATCATCTTAGATAGCTTCGGTGCTTCGCACCTCACCTATCTCATGAACAATACAACCACTTTTCATAACAATTGGTAGCTGAAAGCACCCGATCTTGTTGATCACCTTAGTCGACTTCTTTATTGAATTCTCGGCTTCACAAAGTCTATTAGCGGTCCCATTCAGTTGGCCTGACTGCCCACAGTCGAATTGTTCGAATTTGACAGCCCCATCGACGTCTTGTCAAGATGGCCCCACCAAAAGGCTCTACAAGCACCTCGAGAAAAGCTACTCAGTCTCCTAAAGCAGAACCAGAAGACGATGAGTCTAGGAATGACTATCAGAAGCAGATTACGCAGCTCCAGAAGCAGGTTGCTGACCTCCACCAAGATCAGCAGCAGCAGAAGTCTCAGCTCAATGAGATACTTCATCTTCTTCAAAATCCACCTTCACCTTCACCAGCATCAGCACCAGCGCCTGCACCAGCACCTGCACATCTGATTACCTCTGCCAAACGACCCACTCCTAACCTTACTGAGCGATCTCTCTCCCACCCATCAAACAACCATACCAGAGAAGCAACTGCAAGAGATATCGGTTACCTTGACCCACAAGACAATAAGGAAGCAGTACACAGTGGAGAGAAACAAGAATTGGTGTACACTGACGTCACACTATTCAATCAAAAGTTGAATCAGATTGCCAGCAGAAAAGCTGTGTACGGAGATACGATCGTGGCATGCCTACGCGGGAAAGCTCTTACCTGGTTCAACAGTCTCTCTGATCAGCAGAATCAACTGTATGATGGTAGTGTCGACCTCTGGATACAGGAACTCAACAAGCAATTTGGCCTCAAGCGTCAAACAGCTCTGGACAACCTTCTGAGTACACGCTACACGGTCTCTGATGCCAAAAACCAGGTGGAACTAGTCACATACCTCGACAGAATCAAGAGATATTGCAGAGCTCTCGGCTACCATGGCTCTCAGCAGCAAGACTACGTGTGGAGAGGCATGCATGCAGAGATTCGAACTCAGTTTATCGATTGCCAGGAGCTATCAATTGAAGATCTTAGAAACCAATTTGACACTCGTCAACAACTCATCTGGTCACTCTTCAAGTTCAAAGGACCTCCTCAAGCACCATCTTCTAGCCGCCCTTCTGGAGATTCTCGATTCTCACAGCAGCCAAACAGCCAGCCAACCAGCCAGCAGAAACTTTTGACCTATTCGTCTCCACAGCCAAAGACCTGGAAAGACACCAACGCTGCATACATGGCTGATCCTGTTCTTATAGAGGAGGAGGAGGAGGAGGAGGAGGAGGAGGATTTTGAATCTTCTATAGTCTCTACTCACCAGGCAAGTACAGAGGCATTAATCAACTACAAATGTCCTTGCTGTCTAAAAAGGTTTTGCGAGATAGAAAAGTACAAGCTCCACGTGCACACGATGTATAATTAGCTGCTTTTTACAAATTGCTTTTATTGTAATATGTACGTAGGCAGCGGGGACGCTGCACAGCGCTTTCTTTTGGTTCAGGGAATATGTTACAGATATAGTGTTCCACGAGCATATAACTCACAGGGCACAGTTATTCCGCTCTGTATTATCTTAGACAGCTTCAGTACTTCGCACCTCACCTATCTCATGAATAATATAACTACTTTTTATAATATAATATACTTTATGGGTAAGCAACGCACCTAAGTAAGTAACATACTTTAACACTAATTTTAAACTTTAATAATAAAATAATTATTAATACTATAATAAATTTGTTTAATTTTAGATTTAGAAAAATTACTCTAAATCTAATACCTTTTTTATATAAGTTTGTATATTATAATCTGTTTTACTATAAAAGCTATAGTGTCTTTGTACTAATAAGCTATTTTTTATACTATTTTATATAGAGAACTCTTTATCTTATTTTATACTATTATTTTTTAAAGAAGCTATTAAATTCTCTACTTAACTTATAGAAAGAGTTTTTTTAGTTTTAATATATTTTCTTTTATACTTTTTATACTTAGTTGTTTTTTTATTTATTTTATAAAGAGTATAAAGTTTGTTTTTTAGTAGTATTAATTTATATTCTAGCTTTTTAGTACCTTTTTATAGCTAATTAAAAGTATTTAATATAAAAGTAAGTAATAAATTTTAGTATCTTTAACTCTAATTATAAATTAATATAAATTAAACACTAATTTCATGTATATTATTTAGTATTTATAATTAATATAGAGTCTTTTATAATAACTTTAGTATAGATATATAGAAACGTATATTAATTTCAAATAAAATAGTATTAAAGTTATATAAAACTAACCTAGCTTCTTAAAAGTTTAATAGAATATTTTTTTTTATAAAAGTCTTATTATAAGCTATTTTAAAGGCTAAGAAAAAGTATTCTTTAGTAATATATTAAATATAGTAATATAATAGCTTACTAATTTACATACTATACACTTTTTTTTAAAGGTATAAAATAGTTTATATTAAGTAGTTATATTAGATATAATAAGTGTAAAAGTATATAAAAAATAAAAATTTTTTATTTCTTATAAATATTCTAGAACTCTAATAAGTTATAGCTCTTATGGCTATTAATAATAAGTAATTTATATACTTTTATAGTATAATTTTTTATAAATTTATTAAAGTACTTTAACTACTTAATACTAAGCTTATTATTTATTTATTTATTTATTATTATTAAGGCTAATTTTTTAGCTGTAAGACAGACTCTACCTTTTAATCTAAATATTAATATAACTTTTACTTTTAAAAATAATAAAAAATAAAAGTATTTATTTTAATATATTAATAGTTTTTATTATTATAACTTAATTTCTATTACTTAGCTAAATAAGTTTATGTTTTTCTTAGTATTTATTAAAGCTAGTTATAACTATTTTAATTATAATTACCTTTATTATAAAGCTAGTTTTATTAAAGTTGTAAGTATTTTTATTTAGAAATTTATACTTTTATTTTATTTTTTAAACTAGTTTAAACGATATTTTAATAGGCTCTAGATTTTTATTTAAAGTTTATTATTAATTATAAGTATATATAAAATACGTTTCTATTTTTAGCCTATATTTAATAAACTTATTAACTTAGTTTTTACTAACAAGCTTATTACTTTATGCTTTTAGTAAGTTATTAGCTTTTATATAAATTACAAGTTTTATAATAAAAAATTCTTATAAATTAAAATTAAAAACATATTTAACTATTACTTTTTTTTTATATATAGAGTAAGGTAAGCTAATTTAAATTATATTTTAGTACAAATAAATACACTAGTATACATATAATATAAAGAAATTTTAAATATTATATAAAACTTTATAGCTTTATAGTTAAATAAATTTTTATCTTTATTTATAGTTTATATAGCTATAAAGATATTTAGCTTAATTTTAAATTAAGTAGTGTTATTAATAAACTATATTATAAGTATAAAGTTAGAAAATTAATTTTTAGTATTTAGTTATATTATTTACTTAGGTGCACTGTTTACTTATAAAGTATATTATATATAAAAAAAAATTATAAATAGAAATATTTAAAGTAAAGTTTATATACTAATATATAGTTAATATGTAAATATATAATATAAAAAAAACTTATAAAAAAACTTTTTTAAAAAGCTTTTATAAAATATTATAAATAGTTACTATAATAATACTTTTTTTTTAAATTTAAAGTTTTATAAAAAGTATTTATATTAAGTATTAAATTTAATTTAATTTAAGTTTTTAAAGTAAAATTCTTTTATAGTAGCTATACTTTAAATGTTATAGATTTTTTTATTAGGTTATTATATTTAGTTTATTTAACTAAGTATTTATAGTATTTTTACTTATAATTTAAGTATAGTTTTTTAATTTATTTAATATAGTATTTAGTTTTTATTAACTTTAATAGGCTTAAGTAGTAGGTTTTATTAATTTAAAAAGTATTTAAACTTTAGTACAACAAGTTATAGTAATAATATATAAAAAACTAAGTGTATTTTTAAGAATTTAAAAAGTTTAAGTTAGTATACATATTGTCACGGTATTGACCATTAATTCCATGACACATTACATGAAAACGCAGGGTTCACGTCTGTGCGTAGCGAGGCCCCTATTTATTCAGCCCAAACCTGCCTATTCTTTCAGTTTTCTTCTTTATCTGAACGTCTTGTATTCCACAGCCAGCGTACGTAGCATTAGCCTAGGAATCTGACACTTGTTTGTCTAGCGTTTCTATTGAATGCACGACGAGCCGTGACATTACGTTCGGATCCTTTTTTCATTACCATGTGCTGTTTGTGGGAGCTGCGCAAGGTGTCTTCAGGTCCATGAAGAGAGTACACGACCTAACGACGAGTTCTGACGGTTAGACCTGACGTTAGTAGCTAAGAGGGCTGCTATCGAGACCGACGCCGCTAGCAAACGGGCTGCTAGCCGCATTACGATCCCTGGCACGGTACTGCTTCACGATCCGACTGACAACCCGTTTGTGCCTGTACGCCTTTAAACACGCCGGCAATGACACTGCTACCCAACCTGTTAACAACCTGTTTTGTGCTGCTTTGCATTTAAACACGCCGGCAACGACACTGCCACTCGACATATTAACAACCGTTTGTGCCTGTACGCCTTTAAACACGCCGGCAACGACACTGCTACCCGACACGTTGATAATTGACCTCGCAAGGAAGCCTTCCTCCTAAGGCTCTAGAGACTCCTTGGTGAAGGCTTCGCCAGGATGCCTTTATAAGGGATCTGAACTGAACATGGACATCTGCCTATAAACCTACATGAACCGACCTGTTGTGGCAACGCCTGCCATGTTTTTGAACACGTTTTGAACTGAAAAACGTGGAAATTTTTTTTCCTATTCTTTTCTCTCTACATTTACATCTACACCGCACCTGAAAGGGGGGGGGGGGAGAGGGGGGGTTTTTCCGGTTTTGGGGATGAGACCTGGCAGAGGGGAACCTGGAGTGGACGAAGGACTACCGCAAAGAGATACTTAGAGTGCTGTGAGCCGGACTGACTAAGGTAAGGTGGACAGATATACGCGTCTCGCAGCCTAAATAAGGACATGAAGTGTAGCTGGATGATAGAGCTAGGCTCTGCTAAAAGCTGACGAGCTAGTGAATGCGATGAAGCGAGAAGGCTTCTCATGATAGCATTTATGAAGCGGAGATCTGACGAAAGGCTAGAGCCAAGACTGGAGTGCTGTAAGCTAGACTGACTAAGGTAAGGCGAACAGATATACGTGTCTTATTACTGAATAAGGACATGAGCGTAGTCTGGATGATGGAGCTGGGCTCTGCTGGAAGCTGACGAGCCAGCAGATGCAATGAAGCAAGGAGGCTTCACACGATAGCGTTCACGAAGCGAGGTCTGAACAGAGGCAAGAACCAGGCTCGTAGCAAAAAAAAAAAAAAAGGATTTTTTTTATTGGTTTGTTGATTTGATTCTCTTCTGTTTGCCTTACCCTTTGCAGGAGCTCAGGTTTAAGAGGGGGTACTGTCATGGTATTGACTATTAATTTCATGACACATTATATGAAAACGCAGGGTTCACGTCTGTACATAGCGAGGCCCCTATTTATTTAGCCTAAACCTGTCTATTCTTTCTGTTTTCTTTTTTATCTGAACGTTTTTATATTCCATAGCCAGCGTACGTAGCATTAGTCTAGGAATCTAATACTTATTTATTTAGTGTTTCTATTAAATGCACGACGAGCCGTAACACATAAAAAAACTATTTAAAAAATTTTATTTTTTTTTTAAGGTTTTTAATTTTGGCTTTTTAATTAGTTACTTTATTTAAATATTTTATATATTAAGCTAAACTATATCTTTTATTTAAAAGTTAAGTATAAATAATTATTTTTAGTTTATATATTTTTTTAAAGTATTTAAGTTTAAATTTTTTTTAAATTAATTATTAAATATTAGCTATTTTTCTACTATGTAGTTAGTTTTTAAAACTTGTAATATTTAGTAAAATTTTTTTTAATTTTTTTTAAAAAAAATTTAAACTTTTTTTAAAATATTAGTTTATATTAATTAAAAAAATTTAAACTTTTATAAATTTAAATATAGTGTTATTAACTTTAAACTATATTTTAAAAAAATTTATTTATTTAGTTATTTTACTAGTAGTTTATATATATATAAAACTTACTTTATTATACTATTAGTTTTTTTGTTTAGCTATTAGTTTTTAAGTAATATATAAAAAATAGTTAAAATTTAATTTATAGTTATTTATAAAGTTTATTATAAAAAGTAAAAATAAATTATATTTTTTAATTTAATATAATTATTTTTAAAAAACTATAGTTTATTTATACATATTAGTAACAAAAAATAAGATATTAGTATTTTATAAAGTAATTAACTATAATTATAATATTAGTATAGCTTTTAAATTTTAGAAAGTTATAAATAAAATTTATAGAAATATTCTTTTTAAAAAAATAAGAAAAAGTTTTTAAAAACAATAATACTTTTTATAAAAAGTCTTAAATTTTTAATAAATATAATAATAAAAAATATATTAATATATTATTTTAAATACGTTAGGAAAAAAATTCGCGGCTAAAGATTTTATATTCGCGTTATTTTAGCATTTCCGGTATTTTTAAGTATTTAGTGGTATTTAGCTGCTAAACGTGACTCTACTTATAACTCTACTATAAACTACAGCTAATTATAACTTTATTTAAGTATTTAGTAGTATTTAGCTGTTAAATGTAACTTTACTTATAACTCTACTACAAACTACAGCTAATTATAACTTTAAGTATAAGTATATAATAAGATACTATAAAATGCTATAAAATGCTGTAATATATATAAATCTTAGTAAAGTACAGATAGTAGCTAATATATATAGTAAGGTTATATTAAACTAATATAGGGCTATAGAGTTTTTAATTTATTTTATTATTATATATGCTACTCTACTATATGTAATTTGCTAGAATATATATTACTTAAGTAGTATATAGGTAACTCGCGATAGTTATAGCATACTAGTAGTAATACTATATAAAGTATAACTATTATTTTATTACCTTTTCTTATAATAATTTCTTTAAATTAAATCTTTAAAATGCTTAGTGGAATAAATACACTACTTATACTTCTAGGAATATAGGTTTATATTTATCTAGTACTGTCATTATATCTATATTCTTTTTATTACTATATACTAACTTTTATACTATCTTAGTAAATTCCGTTGACTTTATTATTCTCTATTTAATACTAGACTTACTGTTGACTAAGATATAATTATAATAATATAATTCTATCTATTCTTACTAGTCTATCCTAGTAAATATCTGCTTAATCTTTATATACTTATAGCTTAGTTTTACTATAATAGTATAGTTTACATGCTGTATGTTCAGCGCTAGTATAATTAATATAAAAGTATAAAATAAAATCTATCTAAAGTTATTATTTTTAAATAGTTATAGAGTTTTATTTTTTTTATTATTATCTATACTAGCTACGTAGCAGAAGACGGATCTGTCGCTATATATATAATAAAGTCTATTTTTCCAAGTAGCTAACACAAGAGGGTTATAAGTTATAATAAGAACTTTATATTATAATCTATCTCTTCTCTTCTGTCTCTTGATATTAGTATATATAGTAAGAGCGGCCTTAAACTTCGTGTTAAGTCTAAACTAGTTATTAAAAATTATAGTAAAGAATACACTCTATAGTTTGTTAACCTACTCTCTAATAAACACATCTATAGTCAAGTAATTTCGTTGACCTTTTATAACTAAAGGCGTGTTATTATTTTAGTACTTAATTATCTAGACTATAGTTACTACCACTCTTGCGGTATGATAGGACTCTAAGATAGTAATACTAGGCCTACTAGATTCTAGACTTAAGTCTTTTCTACTTGCTTTCTATTTATCTATAAGCTTAGTATATTTATGCTTATTTTCTATTTTAACTTTTTTCTCTAGTCTTCTAATAATAGCTGCTTTATCTTGAGTGGGCTTAATATATATAGTATTAAGCTTAAAAACACTAACCTTTAAAATAACTAGCTTATTATTAAATTAATATGTTAATTTTTCTCTATGCATTTGAAATATTAGCACTACTCTGCAGATAAATACAGCTAGTTTACTATATTTTAGATTCTATATTATAGTATATAGATTAGTTTTTGCCTTCTTATAAAGATAACTAAACTTCTTTATTTTTATCTTAACGTTGTTATCCGTGAGCTCACGTAGAATCCTAAATAGACCTTTTTTCTTAATCTAAAGCCATTAGTCACGCTTTAGTCTAGTTATAATAAATCTTAGTAATTATATTAGATTACTATTATTAGGTATACTAAATGCACTCTATATAGTAAGATTATAACTATATACCTTATAATATTTCTTAACAGCGTTTTTAATAAAGTCTATTATAATATTACTACTTATATTTAGATAGTATTTATTCTAGAATATGTATTCAACCTACATAACAAGCTAATAAATGTGTCTAATTATAAAGTCCTTTTTTTTAGGGTATAACTAAGTAGTCTGTCACGTACAGGTTAACTTATCTTTTAGTTATAACTTAATATAACCTTATATTATAATTACTATAAAGTGAGTGGAGTATTATAATGCTTTTATTAGCATAGTATCACGCTCTTTAATACGTAGTCTTATAAATATAGTTTTACTTTATAGGTATGTTTATACATTCTTACTAACCACAAATATTTAATTTTCTTTTTTATATTATTTTTTATTAGACTAGTTAATGTCCTTATAGATCTTTACTAATTTATTTAGTATTAATTTACTAGAGAACTCATTAATATTAAAACTAGGCATATGAATTATAATCTAAAGTAGGAAAAAGTATTGTATAATCACGCTATTTTTCAGCATACGTCTAATATCATTCCGGAAACTAGGTAGACTAGAGTTAGGTATAATAGTAACTATAATATCTTACTATAGCTTAATAAAATAAAGATCTCTATTACATTACTTATAGTAGTATATAAGTGGCTATAGTTTTATATTTAGGCATGTTATATTAAGTGGCTATAATTTAGGTAAATAGAAAGACTAGTCCTAACACGCTCTAGCTCACTCTATATTCATTATATTCTAATAATAAAAATAGTTTATAAAATAAAAAGCGATTAATATTATTATCTTTTTTAAGCTAGATAAGTTTGTATTAATATTATCTCTTACTATAGTCCTCTCTTATATAAATACCTAAACCACAAATGCTAGCTGGTATAGGCTAATTTTAAAGTTAATATTAAAACTCTAGTTTAGAATCTTAATTAGATCTGTCTCTATAAGTGCTTTAAAATTAATAAGTAGAAAGTATCTATAGATAAGCTTTAAGTCTACTTCTTATATGTAGATAAGAAGGTTATCTAAATTATTTAAACTAGCTTAATAAAAGAATACGAAATTTTTTTGCTTGTTAAGCTCATACAACTCATCTGTATTAATATTCTAGTAATTAAAATCGTTATTTAGGATATTATACTCTTTGTTATTACCATCTACTTTATTATTATTACTGTTTTTATTATTTAAGATATTATCCTCTTCTTTATCACTAGAACTAGAATTAAAATTACTAGGCATATATATATTATTATTATCTATCTTATTATTATCTATATCACTATTAGTTAATGCAGATTTATTTTTAAGATGTTTATTAGAGTAAATTTTCTCTTCCTTACTATTCTTTAATAGCGAATAGTATAGGACTATCCGTTTTATCTTTTATTTACATAAAAGTAGTTCATTATTACTACTGTCACTACTAATATATATTACTATTTTATACTTTTTACTGCTTTCTTTATAGGTTTAGGGTGTAAACTATATTATAGAGATAAAAAGTTACATCTTAATAGTATTTATAAAACAGATATTTGGAAATAATAATAGCATTATAAGTATTATAGTCTGTATACTATTTCTTACTATCTAGTTAAGGGCTGTGTTTAGGTTAGTATTACTTTAAATAACAAGATACTCATACTTCCACAGCGTTAGGTATATACTATTTTTTAGATATATCCGTATAATAAAACTCCTTATAAACTTTTAATTCCTTTCTTAGCTTCTTTAATAAAGTAATTTATTTACTTTTAGATAAGATATATAAGACTTTAAGTACTCTAATTACTTCTAATATATTATCTCTATATATATTCTAGATCTTAATTAAGATGTTTTTCTTACTAATAAGTGTACATACTACCTAATTAGTTAAATAAAATAAAATATTATATAATAACTACTTAATTAAGTTCGTCTGTTAGGGTACACCCTGCTAATAGAATAATATTATTTAGGCTTAGTAATCAGGTTTAAGTGGCAGCAGGTTTATAAGTAGGAATATAAATATTAAAGTTTATATCTATATAAATTAAGAACTACTCTGTATTCTCCTTACATTATTTATATATATAGTTTCTATTATTCTTATAATTATATATATTTTCTACTCTTTTAGTGTGTTGCTAAATTCTGGCATTTTAGCACAGAATTCTATAACATATTTACATTTTATATTATCTAAGTTATTATAATAGGTTATATTCTTAGGTTTTATTTTAAGTATAACCTTTATAATCTTCTGCTTTAGGCTATTATACTATTAAGAACTTAATCTAAAGTCTTTAAAGAACTCTGTATTTTTACTTAGTTTTAGGTATATTTTATACTACTCTAGCAGCTTTGCCTATAAACTAGCTATTATTATAATGCTTTATTAGTAACGCATATATAATAACAAAATACATAAAAGTATATTAATAGATATTAAATTAAAGAATATAGTTATTAGTTAACGGTTCAGTCAGAACAGCGCTGGTATTAAGTATTAGAGTAAATTATTAAAAGTAAATATATAATAAAACACAAAAACGCGGTGAAAAGACGTAGTAAATTTACTTTAATTTATAATAATACCTATAATCTAGGCACATATACCAGTGACTTCCGTAAAAGAGATATATAATAAACTATTTATAGTAATTAGTATTTCTTACTATTTTCTTATTATTATAACTACTACTGTTATTAGGCAGTTATCTGCTAATCTTATAGATTAAAGCTTAAGTCTCCAGTTTTCTCTTATAATAGCGTGCGGTATATTACGGTATGCTAATAAAATTATATTATAATTTTATAGTTTATAAGGATTACTTTATTTAGCTTGCTTTATAATATAGGCTAGGCAGCAGTCTAGTACTACTAAGCTCTTATAGTTTTTAATATAAGTAAGTCTAGGCATGACCTATATACGCCTATATTTAACTTATATATTCTTAATAAATATATACACTAGTATTTAAACTTTCTAACCATAATGAAATAATGAGAATGGCTGTGATTAGGTAGAGTCTTAGTAAAAAAGTAACTACTCATTTTAACATAACATACAGAACGTTACTAGTATTATTATTATTATATAGAGTTAGTTAAGATATGTGCTATTAATATCCGTAGGACCATCAGCATCTATATATAAAATATATAGTAATATAAAGTAACTAGTAGCTATTCGTTAGCACTTATTATAAGAAGTAATATATTTTATTTATTTCTACACTGCTAAAGACCTCTATCTCGCGTTATTATTTTACGTAATAGAGGATTTCCGGCCTCTGCTAAGCTTTTAAGTAACTAGAAGAAAGTATTAATTTTTCTAGCTATTATATATTTCTTACTCACTATATATAGTATCTTATATAGTAACAAGAATACATAAATACGATAAAGATATATATATAGAAAGTAATAATTAGTATATATCCTAGACCTATACAAGATGCTTTCTATTACGAAATCCTGTATAAATTAGTATTTTATTATAATTTATAGTAATAAGTATATACTATTAGTATGTATTTATTAATTATTTATATTATCTACTCTATTCTATTAAGACGCATGCGATGTATAATGTTGTATAAAAGTAAATAATATTTTTTATAATATCTTATTTAATAGTATAGCGCGCTTGATATGTTACTAAGTTTTAATTTACTTTAAGTACTATATAAAACATGCTAAGACTTAAAGTTATTTACTTAAATCTTTTTTTCTCTAAGTTTCTTATCTTCTATACTATATGCTTATATTATAAACTGTAAGAGCCTAATAGTATTAAACTATTACCTAATCTATACTATAAAGCAGGCTAGGTAGAGTAGTCTCTATAAACCTATATTATACTATAGGTAGTAAGTATTAGCATGTTAGTTACTACTAGCTTTAATATATATCATGCTACTATATATAGTCATGCTAAGACTTTAAGTTATAGGTTAATTTTAGACTCTTTTATTTATTAACTTTACTTTTTATTATAAACTTTACTTATCTTTACTTAACGACACTACTAATATAGGCTAGATAGTTATATTATACTTACTACTTAAACCTATACTAGCTAAGTCTATAGATGTGAAGACTTATTAGCTTATAAATTAAATAAATTAGTTCTTATACTATATATCTAGTAAGAGGCTTAAGTGTGCTAAGAGAATATTATAAATAACTTACTTAATATATATTCTACTATTAAGAATAAATCTTTTTATAGATTATTTTATTAACCATAATATTAACTATATCAGTAACTGTAAGAAGTTTATGAAAGAAATTATAGTTTTTAAGTATTCTTTAGCTATAGATATTACTAATACTAGTTTACTTATTAATAATAATCTCTAGCCTAGTAATGCCTGGTTTCTTGAGCTTAGTAGCCTCTATATATCTACAGTTAACGCCCTAAAATACTATATTTATAGCTTAACGGGCTATATATATACTGCATACCCTAAGAAACAAGCCTTATAAATCTATTATAATTATAGTAAAACTAGTTACTTTAAACGTGACTATACTTAAAACACCTACTATAACTATAGTATAAAAAGTTATAAGAAATAGGACTATCTTAAATTAGTGTAGAAGTACTACTAACTAACACGTATATACCTAAACTATAGCTTAATTAATTATATTATAATCTATTATAGCTAACCTTATAAGAATTATAGAAGTATAAAATATATTATTAATAATTACATAAATAGATCTAAGGCTCTACCTATAATAGTTATTATAGTTACTTTAAATATAGCTAATATAATAGATATTACTATCTCTAGTACAGCTACTACTCTCCTAGAGCCTATAGATACTAAATAAGGCTTTAGTAATATTTCTTTAAATAGTATTAAAATAGATAATAGCTTACAGTCCTAATAATCTTCTAGTCTAGTTAATTCACGTTAAGTATTAGATAATTAGGTAGAGAATATTAAATTCTAGGGTAATAATAATAACGCTAAGATAGATAAGCTATATAATACACTTAATTTACTAAATAAAGATTAACTTATAGTATAGTTCGTAACGCAGATTGTTAACGAATATATTACTTTATATAATATTAAGTTTATAGTGTTTTATAAAAGCAATGAGATGCATAGCGGCTGTGTATATAAGACAGTACTTATCTAATTCACAAATATAAATATTAATAGTACTATTAATATAAATACTATTAATATCGTTTTCTTAAATACTTAGCACTTATTACGCTTAGTAATACTTAAATATTTTAAATATATTTTCCCGTAAAATACTATAATATTACGGTTATACTATATTAAATTTACCTTTGCTTTTAATAAGTCTGATAGTGGTATACACACTTTACTTAATAAATACTTTTTTATTAATAATAACCTTAAACTATATACTTAATAAATTTATTATGCTCGAGACATGCTACTGGCTTATTTAAAGATTATTATCTACTTTTTTATACTTAATACTAAGTGGATTAATAGTCTTATTAGTAACTTAAATACTAGTTTAAATAAATAAGAATATAAAAACTCTCTACTCCGTTAGTAGAACAGGCGTACTATTAATATTTAGTTAAGTATATAGCTTCCAGTAAATACCTAGCCATCCTACTAGATTATAGTAAGATATTAATTTAATTATTCTATTAAATATTTCACCGTCAGCTTCTACTTAGTGGTTGCTAGTATAAAAGGCCTTAACTAGAACTTCTATATATTTACTATTATCCATTTTATTACTTTTCCTAGAGGTAGTAATAGAGTTTTTTTTATAATTATTTAAATAACTCTAGAGCTTAGTCTTTATATAGACTTAATTATTAACATAATTTTTTTTAAAGAAAACTCAGATAGCACTGCTAACTAAAAGGGTGTTATTATTAATATAATGCTATTTAACTCTAGCTATAACTACTTTTATTTTATTTTTTAATTTTATATAAGTAGGATGTTTGCTATGCTTCCTAATATTAAGTAAAAGTACATCTTAAATAGCTATTAATTTATAACTATTAGAGAACTAAGTAATATGCTAATTAAGTTTTAGAATATAGAATATTATATACGTAAGTATATCTCTAAGATTAGAATAGCTTAAGAGATTAATATCTTATAATATATATAGTAAAGAATCAGCGTCTTTTTAATTAAGTGCTAGATTATTATAGTTAATAACTTTTTTAATTTTTTACGCATTAACTACTTCTTTTATGATATTGATAAGTATGGTATTATTATAGTTAAGAATACCTACTAGTCTATCTTACTATTTCTAGATAATAAGTAGAAACAAGCCTGTACGGCACTTAAGTATATAACTAGTAGTATTCTACTAGTTTAAGGTCTGAAAGGCACCGGTAAATTAACACTACTAATTATATTAATATAATACTAATACTAACTTAAAGTGCTGTATTAGGATCTCTGTAGAATCTAGATACTCTTATCTCTTAATTATTAACTTAATATACTAGCTAAGAATATTAACACCGCTTTTATAGCTGATTATAAGATGCTTTAGTTATAAGATAAGGCTCTAAAGTTTCCTATTATCATTCACCAGCACATGCGCGTAATTAAGACTAAAGTATTTAAATAAAATACTATTATATAATAAACCACAACTGGCATTAATAATACTCCTAAATACATTAATAATAATAATAATACGTATGATAATTATTCTGTTAATAGTAATACCCATATATTAAGTATAGCCCTACTAATTTACTGTATATTTAAGACTAGTAAAGCTACTAGTTTTGATAAGTACTTTAAGTTTATAGATTTATTAAAAGATTAGTAGTTACTACACCTTATAGGTGTCTTTAATAGTAATAGAAATCTATATTTTATTATAAACTTTAACTTAGCTAAATATGCCGAGTTCCGTCAGTACCTTAACTAGTTTATAATAAAAGAAAAGATAATAAGTAATAATAAGACAGCTCTAATGTTCTTATCTAATATAGTAATTATAAACCTAATAAAGAAAATAGATACTATTTTTATAATTCTTAATATTATTTTATAGACGCGTGTATATACTATTAGTACTTTATATTCTATCTTCTATAATAAAGCTAGTAAAGTGTTTAAACTGGGTAGTTTTAGTAGACTTATATAGAATAGACCTTACGTAAGCAGTATAGGAGGTATATATATCTAAAAGAAAGATTCTATACCTTAGATCTTTCTTAGTAATATATATTAGCCTAGGCTTATACTTAATCTAAATACTAATATCTTTTTCCGCTAATAAAAGTTAGTATCCCTATATAGCCGTCTACTATCAGCTGGTGTAGATGCTATATAGTTCTAGCTATAATATTAGTTTATTAAAGATATTATATACCTTATGAATATTATTTTATTATATAGCTAGCTTTATACTAGTTTTAATATTAGAAATAAAGACATATTTAAGTTAGCAGCTGCTTTTTTTAAGGAGAGGCTTTATTATAATTATACTATTATATTCCTATCTACTAAGAGTATAATATAAGTAAATAAATTTAGTAAGTTTATTTATAATATAGATCATGCATAGCATGTATTCTGTATTATAATAATATTAATTAACTTTAGTATTAAGCTAGCGTAAATTGGTCTTACTGTTTTATATATAATATAGTTTACTATTTATACTACGGGACTATATACTCTAGTAGAATAATATTACAGTTAACTATCTAATACTATATAACAGGAAATTATACTAAAAGTTAACTAAATTTAGGCCTTTACTATTAATAGTATCTAAGATAGTTAAGTTAAATTTCTAATTTATAATACTACCATTACCAGTCTGCTGAAGTTTGTTTAAGATATAGCTAGAAATTTATTAGTAATTACTAAACTATAAGTAAGTTTAATTATTATTAGTAATACTCTAGTAGTTATAAGTTACTATATTAGGGATAAGTTCTTTATAAATACTATATACTATAAAATTATTAAATAGTGTAAAGATAATAAAGTGTTTATTAACCTTAAGTAGTTAAAAAAGAAGAAATACTATAACTACCTAATAGTCTCTTTTAATGTTAGCGTAGTTATAAAGTAAGTTTATTAATAATATAAACACGATAATAACCCTATCTTATATAGTTTAGACTTAGAATTCGATATTAGTCTCTCTAACTTCGCGAAGACATAAGATGCTAATTAGAATAATAGTAATAGCAAAAACTAGAGTTATAACAGCAAGATAAGTAAAAACTTAATTAATAAGAATAATAAAATAAATAGAGACTAGAGTAAAGATAACCAGAACTCAGCTAATTAGAATAACATAATAAGTAAAGAGAATAATAAGGTAAGTAAAATATAATCTAATAGTAATTACATATGTTAATAATAGTAGTAGCTAAAATACTAAATATATATCTTATAAAGAGCTGCTTACGATTATAGCTATTAGTTAGTACCTATAATTTACTATTACTTAGAGTATAATATAGTAGATTAGAATATCATATAGCATACTATATTCAGCTAAAGGTTTAATAATACTAATAGATAAAGTAATTATATACATATTATAATAATAGTATTTAATTTTAATACGTCTAATAACTTTAATGACTATCTTATATAAAATAATAGTTATTTTATTAATTAGCTACTTTCTACTAGTTTACCTAATATATATTATAATAAGAATAAAGCTATATACACGTTAGTAACATGCTTATAATAGTAGTATATAGTCACGTATTATCTCTATAGACGGTAGTGAATACTATCTGGCTTATTTTATTATAAACTACCTAAAACAGGGCAGCTCTCAACGCTCTATTATTTTATATAAATATAGTATTTATATTAGCAGCTTATATCCAGACTGAGTTGTAATTTATACTAGTAGTTATATATATTTTTATAAGCTACTAGTACTCTATAGTGTGTAGTTTTTAAGTTATAAGAGATATAATTACCAGACTTAAGGCTACGTCTATATATAAGACTAAGTTTATACTATCTAGCTACTAACTATAAAGTAATATTAATAACTAATTAAAACTACATCCGTAGGTTTGTATATAGCTATATATAAATATAATTTATAAATTTATACTAAGTACATACTTATTCTCTGTACTAACTATATAATTACTAAGTTACTTTTATGTTTTTATTTTCTTGCGCATATTTAACTGCGTGTGGGCTAGTATATTCTGTATAATCTTATATACCTATAACTTCAGTGCCCTTTTATATTCTACTACTTAAAAAGTAACTTTCTAAATTATTCTTTTATATAGTAATGTGTTTAATTTTTTATAGAATAAAGTATATAACAGACCCTTCTCTATAATAATCTGCTTAAAAATCTGCTTAATAGCGTTAAGTTAGCTAGTATTAATACTTAAGCTAATAATAAGTTATATATCTTTTTTTAGGTCTGTTATAAAATTATACTACTTAAGTTTAGCAGTATATTAGTATTATAGGATGCAGTTTATCATAAATAATAGTAAGAATATTAGAAATAGTAAAGACTAGTATAAAGAAAGGTTTATAAATATAAAAAAAATACGTTATTACTAGCGCATTAAGCTCTAGCTAACTTAATATTATAATAGAATAGTATATTTTAGCGCAAATTGCCCTCTCCCTTCCCCCTAGAGTAATTTATTATTAATTACTGTATAATTTAATAATAACCTACTATAACTATATCTTACCACATAGAATAATAGGACTTTTTGACTATTATTACTATAAATATACTAATAGTGGAATACTAATAAATAGCAGAGCGTTAGGGAAATATATAGTAGAATATACCATAACTTATAAATAAACACTATCTAATAATAATATATTTAGTGTAGAACTAAATTAAAGAGTACTAGTAGTCTAATCTAATATAAGTAATACTACTAGGGTTAATAGAACTAAATAAAGGATATATATAAACCTAATTATACTAAAGATACTAAGAAAGAAGTGCTAGTATATTATTAAGATATAGAAAAACACTAGTTAACTAAGCATAAAGCCAAATTAAAATAGGATACTAGATAGCTATTTACTTAGACTTTAGATAATAATATTATTAGAAAAACAATAGAACAGACTATAGACTTAAGATATAACGAAATCTTAGTTACTTAAAATAATTAATATAGCCTAGTAAATACTAAAGCTAACTAGTAAACTTATATAAAAGTATTTATAAATATTTTTTAGGTTAAAATATTTAAAGAGGTTACTAGCCGCGCTGCAGGCAAACCTCTAAAATAGAATTAAAAAAATCTACTACTTATTAATAATATTATAGTATTATATAATAGTATATTATATACTAAATGTACTAATAGTAGATTAAAAGAGATATTTATATTACCCTATTTATTTAATAGCAAGGCAGAATATACGTAAGTTTTATAGTAGGTAATTTATAAAATATCAGATTACACTATTAATGCATAACTAAATAATATATAACTACAAGAAATATATAATAAGTATTTCTTTTATTAGAATATTAAAGAGGTTAGAGAAAAGCTACTATAGCTACGCAACTAAAGTAAGAACACTTAACTATAATAAAAAATAATAACTATTATTATTAATAATTAATAGCTGCTAGTGTATTACTGTGATATACTATATATAATATTACTACTTATTAGTCACGTTTCTTTTAAGAGTGATATAGTCTTCTCGCCTATAAAATAATACTTATTAAGTAAAATAAGAGTATATAATAAGCTTTATACTATAGACTAGTAGTAAAAAACATAAAAGTAACTACTACATAACGCGACTATAGTATTAATTCTATTAGCTAGTAATAAGACATAACTAATAGCATACGCTGGTAATAAGAAAGCCTAGTTAGTTTATTTTATAATTAGAAATATTAGACTAAGTGTCTAACAGTTAGTAAACTAACTAGCTTTATTATTATTTATATATTTTCTAGTATATATGTCTAGTAACTGTACTAAAAGGCTAGTAGTATAATACAAAGCTCTTAAGACTATACTTAAATATAAATCTTAATAAAACTATTATTACTTAAATATGAATACTAATACTGCGTGAAGTATTGGAAAAGACTGGCAGAGAAAAAATACATCTCTAATACGCAAATAAATATATTCAATATTACTTTCTAATTCTAGTTATATTTATAGCTAACTATAAAAAGTAAGTTATATTTATAGGTGTTAAAAGCGGCTATAGCTATTTAGTTTATTATATACCACTAAATTAATAGCATAATCTAATAACAGCTATTTTATAGCTATAGTCTTTAAGAATATATTAAACTATATAAGTATAGCTATATAAACAACAGAAGAACCGCGTAGTTTATAGTAGAAATAATAAAAATTATATCCACCCTTTTTATAACTTTATATAAAACTATAAACTATCTAATATTTATATAATAATAGTATCTGATTTTCTACACTAAGTGCTTAAAGAGCTTACTAGTGAATACTTTTTAAATTAGATCCAAGATCTTCTCTAATGCGAGATATAAGCTAGAAAATTCTAAAGACTTAATATTCCGTGTATAGATAGTTATGGCTAGTAATTATTACTTATAAAGATACTTCTTACTACTCACTTTACACAAGTAAAATAGTTTGCTAATATAATAATATAGGATAATTAGGCAAACATTCACTAGTAGACTGGAAAAATATATAAGTCTTTATTATATTAATTAGTTCTAGTTATAGCTTCTCTATTAAAGTATAATAAAAGCGCCATATTATTTATTTAAGCCTTTATTAATTTTACTATATTATTATAGTATATAATATATAATGATATAACGCTCTGGTACATAAAAGCAGTGATATATAGAATAGATTAAACTAAAGACATATTTCTTCCATTCTAATTAAGTAAGGCGGGATCTCTAAACTTTAATATTTTTAAGCTATATACTATTACCCACTACCCAAAGGCGATCCGGAAATTTAGATTAATCAAAAATATAGATATAAAGTATTTAGAGTAGGTTTATAAGCTATAGAAGGGATTTTACTATAGAACTAATAAGTAAAACACTTACGAGAAATAAATAGTATAATATAACACTATATACCTAAATACGATAATTTAAGCTAAGCTTTAATTATAGAAGCTAACTATTATAATTAGCACTATAAATAAGATAGATATAATACAGATAGTATAATTAAGTTCTTTTATTAACATATATATGTATTACTTATATATGTGGAATATTAATAGCTTTAATACTTAAGCACTTAGGGATTAAAATATTAACACGAATTTCTAGCGTATAGCTAAGGAGGTATAGTAGTAAATAGGAATAATAAATCTTATATTTAAGCTAGCCCCCTTTATAAGAGAATGCCGTAAGCAAGTTAACAAAATCTAAAGAATAAACTAAGATATTAACTAACTTAATACTAATACTAGATAGGTATTAATAATACCTATAGATATTTATTATAGTATTATTTACTACATTCGCTTTAGTAGAGATGTATCTAATTTAAATAAGCTTAATAAAGTTCTTATTTATTATATACTAGAGTAGTCAGATACAGCCGCGCTTTATTATAATAATATAATAGTATAAGAATATAAGCAGGCAAATAACAGCCTCTGTAGCTATAAAGTAGAAAAACTTTAGCTACTACTATTAATTCAGAATACAGACTAACTTAATAGTAATAATAAGTATATAGTATATACTAAGGCTTTAGTAGAAACTCTCTGTGTCTATAATAGAGATAAGATTAATATAAAGACTAGAATACTAAAAGTATAGAATATAAAGCTACCTAATATTAAAACAAAGCGCATGCTAAATGTCTTCTGAATATATAATATTAGTTATATTATAAGACTAGTCTTCCTTATGCTAATAGATATTAGCATTATAAATACCTTCTTTATAAACAGCTATAATAACTAAAACATATATAATACTATATATAACGAAGATTTCGAATACGTAAATAAGATATAAGTTAATAGGTTTACAAGAAAGTAATTACAGGCTATAGGGTAATAAAAAGAATATATAGCTAATACTACTATAAATTACCATAATATGCGCTAACGTTCTATAAGTGGCGCGAAATTACACTAATTAGTAGCAAATTCTTATAATTATAAAAAACCGGGTAGGTCGTGTTAATTTAATAACTACTATTCTTCTATCTCTTTTTATTATTTATATTATTATATACTCTAGTTATAGAATATATATTAATTGTGAAACGGATTCTGTCTACATGCTACTTAGAAGAGACCTATTTAAAATAAATCTATATTAGAGTAAGCTAAACTACTTAGCTTATAATACATAAATTAAAAAGCCACTTTTTTAAAATATCTATAGTTAATAAACTAGTATATTAACTACTTTTAGTAATAAAGCTAACGCGGAATATTAAAGTTAAATATACTATTATCTAGAATATAATAGTAGTAGGACTATAGAATATCTAGCACCTTTTAGCACAGCAGCGTTTATATAAGAGCTAATTAGCCTTATTAATTTATCTTAGTTACTTACTATCTACTCTCTAGAATAGACGTATAATATAATACTAGACTTAATTATTAGTAAATTAGCTACTAAGTATAAGAACGCCTTCTTTACATAGTAAAATACATAAATAAATTAGATAATAAAATTATAAGAGAGTATATATAGTAGATGAGCTAGCTCTAGAAGGAGATAATATCACATTTAATATAATAGTTTACGCTAGTATAAATATATGGATTTAGCTAACGTGACTATATTCTATAGTATAATACAGTATTAACCTTACTAAAAGCGTTATCTTAGTATTTTATTCTATTCTTATTAAGTAAAAGCTTACTAATACTAAGTAAAACTATAGTATATAAATTTACATCCTATAAATAATAAAGGCGTTACTTAAATAAACAACCGCTATAAAAGAATTATAAATAATAAACTAAAGAGATATTAAATCTTGCTGATATAGTAATATATTATATTACGTTATTATATTTTATTATACGGATAATAACAGGTTTATTCCCTGAAGCCTTTTATCTATTTCTTTAGCTAGAGACAAATATTAGTAGCCTAAATACAATAATAATACGGATATAGAGTAAGGTAATAGATATTATAAAAAGCTATAATATAGTAGCTAGTAAAGTGTTAGATATAATACTAAGAGTAGTAACACGTAAAATATAATACCACTAAATTTAGTAGTAATATACTAACTAGTATTATAGTTATATAACTAGCTTAGCGTGTTTCGTTCTTCCTTAATAAATATAATATATAAAGTTATTACTAAAAGCTATAACTATTTAGAGCTAGAGGCTAATACTATAATAAAAATAAATAAATTACTTAAAGATAATAGCTTTACGCTAGGCGGCCTGGTTGGTATTATATATATTAATTTTAACGTAACTAATAAGAACTAGTATAAAGTAATATATTTTAAATTACTAGTTATCACACGTTATATTAAGCGTGTATTTTTTAATACTAGTTTAAAGTTATTTACCCTTAATAAAAACAGCGCTGATTTCTTTGTACTAATAATGTCTAATATAATATAGCTAATCTGCCTAGTAATATAGTATACCCTTAAAGAATATAAAAGTAAAGTAAAGGTAACTTTAAAGTTTAAGACTAATATAATAATTATAGGTAAAACCTAATGATATTTCTTTTATACCTATTAAATACTACTATAGATACTTAGGAGTGACTATAGAATATATAAAAAAGCTATAAACCCAAACACGCTAATAAAATATATAGGCTATTTTTATAATAGATTAATAAAATACGAAACATAACACTATAATAAATACGACCCAGTTAATAAGTAATTAATAATTCTTATAAAGATATTATAGAAGACCTAGAAGACTTAGATCTGGAGTATAATAACAGCTTTATAGCTATGCTATAGGACGTAAGTGTAAACACTTTATTAATTTTACTACCTTATAATAATATACACCTCTAATTACTACGACTTATAATAGTTTACTACTTCTATATACTATAGTATAGACTATATATAAGCTAATTAATATATTATAATAGGATCCTAATAACATCTGACTATCTCTATATCTATAACTCTTTAAACCTATATATAAGGTCCTCTTTCTATAGTATACTGAAAATACGATTTTAATACTCTATAGTTATAATCTTACTGCTATCTGGGAGCATCTTATAACCTTTTAAGACACCAACATAATCAAAAAAGCAATTAATAATAATGTTTTATAGTATATCCTTATTAGAGATACTATAGGTATAGATATTATAAATAATAATATCTTAGAGAATATAAAGGCCCGTGTGCGGACTAAAGATAAATAGATTACACTAAAATTTATAAGTTTAAATAATAGACATAGGAAGTACTTTAAGCAGATTAAAAAAAATAATAGTAAAGAAAAGAAAAGTAAATAAAGCTTATATACTATTTTATTACTTTATATAGCAAATTAACAGTAGCTACTAATTTAGAACTATAGTTTAAAATATGTGATATACGTTAACTACAGTACGTATATATAGTAGATTATAGGTATAATTAGTGCAAAGCTTACTAGTAGTATAAAAAGCTAGTATTACGTATTTTACGCCTTTCTACAGTCAATTACTGCTTATTACGGCTTAATATATAGATAGAAGTATATATACTATATATATAAAATAAACAGATATATAGTGCACCTAGAAAGTGTTAAATTTATAAAATACGCGTAATCAACAAATTATACAAATATCACGAACTATAATAAAAGCTTTAGAGGATATAATTGCGTATTTTATAGTATCTTATAAGATAGTATTATATCTAGTAGCTTAATACTACTTTAAAGTTAAGATCATAAGCTATAAGGCAGGTTACATAAAATACTATAAAAATACCACCAATTTTTTTCCTAACATAAAGTGTTAAATTTATAAAATGTATATAATTAATAAATTATGTAAATATCGTAAATAATAATAAAAGCTTTAGAGAATATAATTACGTATTTTGTAGTATCTTATAAGACAGTATTACATTTAGCGGCTTTAATACTACTTTAAAGTCAAAACTATAAGCTATAGAATAGAGTACGCAAAATACGTAAATAGCCGCTAAATACTACTAAATACTATAAAAATACCACTAATTTTTTTCCTGACGTATTTAAAATTAGTAGTATTTATATTATAAAATTTTAAAAATCTTTTTATAACTAAAGTAACTACTAACTAAAAAATTATGTATAATTTAAAAAAGTTTAATTTTAGGTTTATTATTATTTAATATTACTAGTTAGTTATAGTAATATAACTATGATAGTATAGTTTTATAAAAACTGTTATTTTTAAATTTATTTAAATTAAGTACTATATTAAGCCTTTATATAAACTATATATACTTTTTTATTTCTAAAATTTTATATATATTTTATTTATAGCTTTTATATATAGCTTTATAAGCTATATTTTATAATTTACTTTATATTATATACTATTATTATAGTTACTAACTTTATTTATACTTTATTACTTTTTAATATTATATAGTTTTACTTTTTATATATTAGTTTTATAACTTTTACTAGTTTTGCAAAACAAAAATAAATTTATATAATTTATATAAAAATAATTATAAAAATAGTTAAAGTATATTATAGTTTTTTATAGTATTTATAAAAGGTAATTATAGTAACTTGTTATTATTATAGTAAAGATAGTAAATCTCTATAAATAAGTTATAATACTTAAAAGAGTTTATAGCTACTAAAAAAAGAAGTTATAAAAAGCTTAAGAGTAAATTATAAACTTATATATATAGTTATAATTTAAAAGTCTAATATCTACTATTTTTATTACTTTTACTACTTTTATTTTTGTTTCTATTTTTATTTTTATTATTATTTTAACTAAAACTAAACTACTTACAACTATTCCTTTTTTATTTACTTTTATTTTATTTTTATTTATATTCTCTTTAAATGTCTACTTAACCTTAATAAGTTTAATAGTAATTAAATAATTTTTAATATTTTATAATATAAATCTACATAAAAATAATTATAAACTAAAATTGTTTTCTTACTACTAAATTTTATATAGCTTATGTAAATAAACAACTTAAAAGTATACTATATAAGTAAGTTTTTTTATATATTACTAATAATATCTACTACTTACTAAACTATCTTATAATACTAGAAATTTTAGAGTAAGTTTATAAGAATTTAAATTAAGCTTATAATACTTAATAAGATTTATGTAAACTTTATTAAAAGAACTAAGAATTTAGTGTTTTTTTTAGTAGAATTTTAATAGTTAGCTTTTAAATCTAGTTTATTTAAAAGCTTTCTACTAACCTTTTTAGAAAATATTATTTTTAAGAAATTATAAAATATACTACTTTATAATTTATTACTAAATTACTAATATTATTTACTAGTTTATTATTTATAAGATTTTAAGAACTACTATTATTACTATAATTTAGCTACTTTTATAAGTAGTTATAAAATTTATAATTTTTAACTTATAACTTAAAAGTATATTATTTTTTATTAATAGCTATTTTTATTATTTTTACTATTAAATTTATAAATTTAAGCTGTTATTATTAACTAAATATTTTAAGCTAAAGCTGTAAAAAAAATACTGTAAATATTACTATTATAACTTAAAAAATTATTTTATTATCTACTATTTTTACTTTAATACCTACTAGTTCTAAAGTATTTTTATTTATATACTATTTAGTTTACTACTTTTGTTTTCTATTTATTTTTCTATTTATTTTTATACTTTGCTATATTTTTTACTATATAGTTTAGTAAAAGTTTTAAACTATAGCTAAGTTATACTTTAGCTTTAAAACTATACTTTTATAAAATTTCTACTATTACTATTTATAAGATATTAATTAAGAAAAAGTTTAATTTACGGTTTTATATTTTTATACTACTTACTAAACTAATTTCTACTATTATTAAATACTTAATATAGTTTGTTAACTATATTACTATTATTTATAGCTTTATTAATAGTAAAGCTAAGAGAAACTTTATTAACTAAAATTAGGCTATTTTTATAAGCTTCTAGTTAAAATAGGTAAAGAAACTATTCTATCTTAATATTATAAATAAAACTAAGTTTTATAGTAGATCTGTTACTTTATATATTATTATAAGGCTTTATATTAATAACTATACCAAAATAAACTACTTATTTGTAATTATTTTAGAGTTGTATTTTATTATAAAAGTATACTAGCTATAGTACTATAACTCTTAAATTAACTAAGCTACAAATATTTTTATATTTAATAGCTTATTTTATTATAACTATTATAAAATTTTATTTACTTTAGTATAAACTTATAAAGTTACCTTTATTTTATAGAAATTAACTTCTAAATTCTACTATAATTAAAAGAACTATAGAAAGTTAAATATTTATTTTATATTTCTAAAAGCCTATACTATATACACTTATTATAGTAGCTACTACTTATTTACTATTTTTATAGAAAATATTAAGTAAGCTTTTACTATAATTAAAAGTATAAACTTATAGAAAAAGTTTTTGCCTAATACTTAAAATTTTTTTTTCTAGTTTTATTAGTTCTTTTTATTAAAAAAAGTTGAAAACCTACTATTATATTACTTATATAATTATAATATTTAGCTAATAAAAAGAGAAACTCTACTTTTTAGTTATTTATACTTAATGTTTTATATAAAGCTATAAGTACTTTATAAATAACTTAATAAAAACTTTTAAAAAAGTTATTTACTTTAATAGGTTTTTAACTATATTTTAGTTCTATTTATAAAAAAAGTAGATAAAGGACTTTAATTTTATATTAACTACTATATACTAAACAAAATAATAATAAAAAACTATTACTTACTATTACTAATTAAAAAACTATTAAATAACTTAAAGAAGATGTAATACTTTTTTAAAATTAATATTTTATAAGTTTTTAATAATCTTTATATTAAAGCTAGCTAAGAGTAGTTTACTATATTCTAGACTTATTTTAGCTTATATAAAATACTAGTAATATTATTTAAGTTAACAAGTACTTCTATAATATTTTATAAGAATACTTAAACTACTTTTATACTATTTATATAAATAATATTCTAGTTTATAGCTGTACTTATACTAAATATAAAATACACTTTTATTTAATACTAAAAAGTCTATAAAAAGTAGGCCTATATATAAAAGTAGTAAAGTATAAGTTTTTTTTAACTAAAACCTAATTTTTAGGCCTAATTATAGGCTGTAATAGTATTTATATAAACTTAAAAAAAAATTAAAATAATAACTAACTAAGTAATACTAACTTATATTATAAATATATAAATGTTTATTAGCTTTATAAACTTTTACTACTATTTTATATAAAAATCTTTTTATATTACTACTCTACTAATCTACTTAATATAAAGGAATATATTATTTAACTAAAATAATAGTTATAAGAAAGTTTTTTAAAAACTAAAAACAGCATTTACTATAGTACTTATTTTAGTACTATTTAATTAGAAAAAAGAAGTTATTATTAAAACAAACACTTTTAACTACATCTTTATAGAAATACTATTATAATATAGAAATAATAGTATTTTATAGTTTATTATATTTTTCTTAAAAAAGCACTTAATAATAAAGTGTAATTATAAGATCTATAATAGGAAACTACTAGTAATTATTTACTACTTTAAAGAATAGTAGTTAGAACTTAAGAAATATACTTTACTAATTATAGTAATTATAGACTACTATAATTTAAAGTACTTTATAATAATAAAGTTACTAAACTATTATTAAGTTTATTAGTTTAAATTCTTGTTTTACTTTAACTTTAAGATTATATACTATTTTAGAAAGTAAAGTGTAAAACTAGACTCTTTAACTAGAAAATTAACTAATTTATTATAAAAAAAATATAAAAGGCTCTACTATTAAAGCTAAACTACTTTAAAATAAAAAAAACCTAAAATTACTTTTAGCTACTATTTTGCTTACTGTAATTAATTATAAAAAAAAATTAATTTATTTCTTTAACTTACTAGAAACTTTTACTTATAGAATTATTCTAATAATTTATAACTAGTTTTGTTAACATGCTGCTAAACTGTTACTATTTATTAAATTTATTTTTATTTTTATTTTTATTATTACTACTACTAGATTTACTACTACTCTAAAATTTAAGTAAACTAAAAACCTACTACTACTAAAAATTTAGACTTTATTTTAAAAAAACTATTATACTAATTTTATAATTAACTTTATACTAACTAACTTATAAAATAGAAATTATAAAAATAAATACTTAACACTAGCTAAGTATGCTAAAATAAATAGATATTTATAATATAAAAAAAAGCTTTATATACTTAATATAAATAAGCTAAAAGCTAAACTACTTTATTTTTATTATAAAAGCTTTATTACTAGCTATATAAACTATAATAAAATATATAAATTACTATTTTATAAGTACTATTAGCTTTATATATATAACTTTATTATTTACTAACTTTATAATTACTATACCTGTTACTATACTATTTTGTTAAAAAAAGCTTATTAAAAAGTTTTAAAACTACTACCTATTTTAAACTATGTTTAGAAAAATATATTTATAAACTTTATTATTTACTTATTATTAAGTAGCTATTATAATGCTATAATAACTATAACTTACTATTTAATAAAAATAAAGTACTTAATTTTTTATTAAATATACTATAATACTAAAAATACTATTTATTTATTTCTAATATATATATAAAAGCTTTATAGCTTACTAAGTACTATTTTTTTTAACTATAAACTTTAGTTTATTTCTAAATTCTAAAAGTACTTAAATTATTAGCTAAAGATTATAATTCTACTATTAACTACATACTATTTTAAAACTAATAGCTAGTTAGAATAGACTAATATAGTTTTTAAGTAGTATTTATAGTTATATATTAGTTATTTATAAAATAACTAATCTAAATAGTAACTATTAACTAAGTTTATTTTAAACTCTATTTACTTAAAAAGTATTACTATTTTCTTATTTTTTATAAATTATAGCTTTTACTTAAAAGTTAAGTTTAAACTGTTAGCTACTACTTACTTTATATAAAACTAAGATTCTAAAAAGCTTATAGTTAAAATATAAAAAATTATAAACTACTTATATACTAAATTATTAACTATATAAATTTATTATAAAAACTAAGCAAATATATACTATTGCCTTATTTATTTATTTTATATAAAAGATTTTATATAGCTAGATACTTAGAATATTAAAACTTTATACTTTATAAAAAACTAAATTAAAAGAATTTAAGCTTATTTTAAGTTATAAAGACTATATTACTATATACCTACTATTTTAAATTATTAAATAAGTTTTGTTTTTATAATGTGTTTTATGTTAGCTTATTTTATTTTATTATAATTAATTTATTATTCTGTCAGCAAATACTGCCATCTTTGCTAATAAAAATTAATAGTAAATAAAAGTAATTTATTAAAAAAATTATTAACTTTTATTAGAATTATTATAGCTATAATAGTACTTTATAACTAAAGTATATAATTAAATAAACTAAATATAATAAGTTAATTAAAACTTTTACTTACTAAATAAAAAATGCTATAAATATAATTTAAGTATTTTACTAGTAGTATTTTAAAAAGCCTAGTTTTAAAAGCAACTATAGAAACTATAGTTATAAAAAAAAAGTACTATTATAATATAGTTTTATAAAAACTATTACTTTTAAGTTTATATAAATTAAGTGCTATATAAAGTTTTTATATAAACTATACAGGTTTTTTTATTTCTAGAATTTTATATATATTTTATTTATAGCTTTTATATATAACTTTATATGCTATATTTTGTAATTTACTTTATATTATATACTATTATTATAGTTATTAACTTTATTTATACTTTACTACCTTTTAATAATAACTAACTTTTTTAGTTTTTATACTTGCAAAAAATTAGAATATTAAGTTTTTTATAAATTAGTAATAGAATTTTTTTACTAAAATTATTATTTAGGTATTTTTTATTAATAACTTACTACATAAACTTATTTATTTTAGTTAAATTTAACTTTAGTATGTTATTAAATAGTTTAAAGTAAAAAAATATTTATTATTTACTTCTTAAAGCTTTTTTTTAAGTTAAAGTATTTTATATATAATGTTATAAGAGTGCTACATATAGAAAGTTAAGAACCTAAAAAAAAAATATTAATTAATTACTATATATAGTATTAAGTAATAATTCAAGACATTACATAAAAAGAAAAGGAAATAAAATAGGTTATAAATAAAGTGTTTAAATAAGAGCTTATATGCTAACGTAAAGCTAATATATAAATATATAATATAATAAAAAAGCTTATAAAAAAGGCTTTCTTAAAGGGCTTTTATAAGAATTTATAAATAATTACTATAATAGTACCCTCTTTTTAAATTTAAGCTTCTATAATGAGTGTTTATGTAAAGTCTTAAATAGTAAATTAGTTTAAATTCTGAAAGTAGAATTCTTTTATAGTAGTTATATTTTAAAGATTATTTATAAATTACTATATTAGGTTATTATATCTAGTCTATTTAATAAGGTATTTATAGTGTTTTTATTTATAATTAAAGTGCAACTTCTTAATTTACTTAATATAATATTTAATATTACTATTAATTTTAATAGGTTTTAGTAGTAGGTTTTGTTAACTTAAAAAGTATTTAAATTTAAGCACAGCTAGCCAAGGTAAAGATACATAGAAAACTAAATATATACTTAAAGATTCAGGAAGTTTAAGTTAGTATATATATAAAAAAAATACTTAAAAAATATAGTATTTTCCTAAAGCCTTTAAGTTTAGTTTCTTAAATAGTTATTTAGTTCTAATATTTTATGTATTAAGCTAGACTATATCTTTTATCTAGTAATTAGGTGCAAATAATTATTTCTAATTTATATATTCTTTTTAAAGAGTCTAGGCCTAGATTATCTTTTTTTAAACTAGTTATTAAATATTAGCTATTTTCTTTACTATATAGTTAACTTTTAAGGCTTATAATACTTAATAAGACTATTTTTAAGTTCTTATAAAAAAGTTAAAACCTATTTAAAAATATTAGCCTGTATTAGCTAAAAATAATAAAACTTTTATAAATTTAAATATAGTATTATTAGCTTTAACCTATACTAAAGAAACTAGTTTACTTAGTTATTTTATTAATGGTTTATATATATATGTAGAACTTATTTTATTATGCTATTAATTTTTTTTATTTAGCTATTAGTTTCTAGATAGTATATAGAAAACAGTTAGAATTTAATTTATAATTATTTATAAAGTTTATTATAGAAAGTAGAAATAAATTACGTTTTTTAGTTTAATATAATTATTTTTAGGAGGCTATAGTCTATTTATATGTATTAATAAAAAAAATAGGTTATATCTACAGTAGTTATATTAATATAAGAAATTAGATATTAGTATTTTATAAAATAGTTTAATATAACTATAATATTAGTATAGCCTTTAGATTTTAGGAGATTAGTAATAAAGTCTATAAAAATATCTTTCTACCTTTTTTTAAGAATAGGTAAAAGCTTTAAAAAACTATAATACTTTTTATAAAAGACCTTAAATCTTTAATAAGTATAATAATAGAAAATATATTAATATTATTATTAACTGTAATAAAGACGGAAATATAGCTAAAAAAATATTACTATAAAAGATATAATATAAGAAAATATATAAGTAATACTAAAAAGTAGAAATAAATTAGTAAAAACAAAACTTACAGATAGAACTACTTTATAGTAAGTTTAAGTTCTATAGGGAATAATATCTTACGTAAGTAAGTAAATCAGGTAACCAGCTATAGCAAGATAAAAAAAAAAAAATGTAAATAAAAAAAATAAGCTATTATCTTTTATTATTTTCTTTAGTAGTATTTAATATACTCCTAATTAGTATATAATATACGTATAGAGGATTTATTATAAGTATAAGGCATTAGATAGCTTATAGTTACTTTTAATTCTTTATAATTACTCTAAAATTAAGATTTATATCTTAAGTGAAATAGTTTAAATATTATCTTATTAAATCTTAACTTACTATATTGTTTCTTTTTATTTTAATTAAGCTAAACTACTTTCTATTAAGTCTAATAAGCTATCCAATCCAGACATAAGAGAACTAATTAAGGTGTTATATAATTAGTTAAATAACTAGTTACTAGTTTAATATTACGTTAGTAAGTTAGTAACTTGTAATATTATAATTACTATCTTAAAAAAGTAAGAAAAGCCGTTAGATAGATTTTAACTTAATATTATTTAAATAAAGTTTATAATAACTTATTATAAGGATAAATAAGAACTTTATTCGTTAAAAGAAAGCAGTAGTAAAGAAGAAGTTATAATAGGATTTTTATTTATAACTAGAAGTATATTAAAAGAACAGAAGAGTATATAATAAATTATCTAAAAATAAAAAATAGCTATTATAGAGTTACGTGACACTTTAGTTAACCTATAATAATAAGTTATAATAAAAAAAACTATGAAAAAAGGAACAGCAAAAATCTAGCCTCTTATAAAGTTTAATAGTAATAGGGATAAACTTAAGACCTTTATAGCAGCTATAAACCTTTACTATTAATTTAATTAAGTATTATTTATAACAGACTAAGATCAAATCTTAGTAGCTAGTATAAATATAATAGAAAAAGCTATAAAATAGTTTAAACTACTTACTAGGAACTATCTAACTAATAAAGACTCTAACTTAGGAGTAATAGAACTTATAGACTATAATAATAATATAAAATAAACTTTAAGAATTACGAAAGCTTTAAAAAGGAAATAATTATAGTTTTTAGAAAAATTAATAAAGAAATAGAAGTAACCTAGAAGCTTTAATAGCTTAAATAATAAACATTAACAGCTAATTATATAACAGAGTTTAAGTAAATATAATTATAACTTAATTAAGTAAATTAACTATTAGTCATGATGTACTATAAAGGACTAAAAGATAGAATTAAAAATAAAATCTTTAAAGGCAAACAGCCAAGCACGTTACTTAAAATTATTAAATAAATAGTAACTATTAATAATTACTAGTATTAGCAGGAATAAGAAAAGAAGGTATGTAAAAAACTAATAATTTATATACTTAAAAGAAATTAAAAAAATACCTAAATATATAACGTAATAGATATTAATGTTAATAAAATAAGTATTAATAAATAATAAGGAAAGCAGGTTAAGGAATAAATAAAATATTATATATAAAGAGTATGCCTAGGCTATAGAAAATAGGGCTATTTTATTAAAAACTATAAGTAATAATAAATAAACATTAAAAAAGCTTATATCTAGACTAAAGTATTAAAAGAAATTAAGGTAGCTATAGTCTAAGTAAAGTAAGTATAAAACTAGATTACTAAGAAAACCATTATCTAAAAAACTAAGAAAAAATAATATTAGATGTGTGGAAGTTATATATATCTAAAAATAAAATATAAAATACTATATTAATAAGTAAAGAATTATTTAGCAGAACTAACCAGCAATATAACTCCTATAATATAAAAAGTAGTAATATAATAATATAATACTAAGAGTTATAAGGATATATAAAGGTTTTATAAGATCATAAAACAGAAGAAAGAACCCTTTAAAAAGAAAGATTAGAAATTTAGATAAAGAAAAAATCACAAAACAGAAGATAAAAAAGAACTTATATTTATAATAATTATATAGTAAGTACGCTGAGAACACTGTTAGATATATAAATTAAAATACTATTTAAGAGAATATTATGTCACTAAACACTAAAAGGTTATTTTAGAAGATGGAATATATAAATACTAATAAGTACTATAATTAGTAAATAATAAATAGTATAAAGAATTAACTAAATAAGAACTAGCTATATAGATAAATAAGATTTATAAATAAATATTTACTCTAGTTATAATCTCTATAACGTACTATTACCCTATTAGATACCTAGAATTAGGATAGAACTAGAATAAGAAGAAAGAAATAACCTTTTTATTAATTTTATAAGTACAGAATAATAACGCCGTAAATAGAATAATAAAAAAAGAATACTAGATATGCGTAGTACTAAATTATATAGAAATAAACTATAAATAAAGTAAACACATTATATATATTAAGAGACTAGGGATAAAAAAAGTATTATAATAGCTAGTAAATAAAAAAAAGCTTAACTTATAATAAAAGCCAGTTTATATAAATTTAGAGAATAAATTATAGGACCTAAACTTAAACAGATATAAGTAGTTATTATAGGATAAATACTAATTAGGATATTAAGTATATTAGACTAAATACTACTAGGAAAAATAGTTAGCTATAGAATTATATAAGAAACTCACATATCAGGAGTGTTTCCTAGGATAGAATTATAAGAAATAGGCTAAGAAAGTATATAAAATACTTAATAAAAAAGCTTGTTAACTCTAGAGATGCTTAATCTATAGATCTTAAAAAAAAAATACTAAAGAAATAACTACTACTAAGGAGTTTATTATATATAAAAAACTAGAAAACTAGTAGACTATAACTAAGCTACTGGAGGGCTAAGAAAAGGTTAAAAAAACATATTAATTATATATATATAACTAAACTAAAGGAAATACGAAAATAAGCTATATATAAATATATATATTAATAGTAATTAAATACTAGCATTTATAAACAGTAGAGCTAGTAAGATACTTATATTAAATAAATAGATATAAAGATACTAGATACTAACTAAAGTTTTAGATAAACCTATATAAGTAAAACGCATAGATAATAGTCTAATAATATTCAGAAAAAGTTTAATTAATCTTGAAATAAGGAATGTGACTATTTAGGTAGTAGGCTACAGAAATAACTATTATATTAAAATTATAAATTTAGATAGTAAAGATTTTATCTTAGGATAGAACTAGCTAGCACGATAGAATCTAACTATTAATTAGAAAAGAAAAACCATAGGAATTAGGAACGACTACTATAGATAGTAATAATAGATAATAATCTAAATAAAGAAGGCGATACTTTATAAGGCTAAATTCATTATACTAAGAAAATACTAGAAGGAATTCAGAGAATAGTTCTTTAAAAAAGCAAAAACTAATTACTAGAATACTAAAACTAAAACCATAAAATTACGCTTAAAGAGGAGACGGATTTAAAACTAGAACCATTATATTAAGTACCCATTTATTAATAAAAGAAGTTACGAAAGTTCTTATAAGAAAACTAATAAAAAGAATATATATAGATAAGTTAAAGCAAGATAGCATCACCAATGCTTTTTATACAAAAAAAACGGAAAATTAAGGTTATATATTAATTACTAATATCTTAATAAAGCTATAATTAAAAATTGTTACCTTATACTCTTAATATTAAAACTTATAGATAAACTCAGAGGGGCTAAGTGGTTTAGTCTTTTTAATATTAGAAATAAATATTATTAAATATAAATAGCTAAAGAACATGAATAGATAATAATATTTAAAATAAAATATAAATTATTTAAATACTTAGTTATACTAATAGGACTTACTAACGTACTAGTAATATTCTAGATAATTATTAATTACATGTTAAGAAAGTACTTAGACGTATTTATAATAGCATATTTTAATAACATGCTTATATACATAAACGGAATGCTAAAAGAATATATTAAATATACTAAAAGAGTATTACAAAGGCTTAAAGAACATAAGCTATATATTTAAACAGAAAAATATATATTCTATAAGATAGAAATTAAGTTCTTAGAATAAATAGTATTCTAAGATAGAATAGTAGTTAACTCTAATAAAATAAAAAATGTACTATCTTAGCTAATATTAATAAGTACTAAAGAAGTTTATTTTTTCCTTAGATTTACAGAATTCTGCTAATAATTTATTAAGAATTACTTAAAAATTACTATACTCTTAATAGAATTACTTAAAAGAATTAATAATTAAGTAGGAACAACGTAAGGAAAACGCTTTTATAATTTTAAAAAAAAATATTCTAATAACCACTAATATTAAAAATGTTTAATTTATGACTTTAAATAAAAATATATATAGATATATCAGACAGAGCTACTAAAGCTATTTTATTATAAATATAAAATAATAAACGTAAGTATCTAGTAGACTTTTTATCTCATAAGATTATAACTATTAAGTTAAACTATAATATTCATAATACGAAACTATTAGTAATAGTTTAAGTATTTAAGAAATAAAGATATTACTTAGAAGGAGCTAAATACTAAATTATTATATATTCAAATCATAAAAATCTAACAGCATTTATAATAATTAAGAAGTTAAATTAATAATAGGTTAGATAGTAGAAACTAGTTTCTACTTTTAACTTTTAAATACTTTATAAATTAGGAAAAGAAAATATAGTGGTTAATATACTCAGTTAACAAGCAGACTACATAAGGGATATACTAGAAATATATAATATTATTATAAACGGTAATAGTAAGGCAGCTGCACCTAAGAAGCTAAAGAAACTAATAATAACAGCTAATAAAGCTTTAGAATAAAAACGTATATTTAAGCTAGAAAGGAAGAATTATAAGTAGGCATAAGATATATTAGCACAGGCTAAGGTAAGAGCTAAGAAGTAAGAACAGAAATATAGAATCATACTATAGAATTAGGAGCAGTTATATACGTGATTAAGTAAGGCTTAGTAGATAAAGGTTAAGTAAGATAACAGAGCTCTAGTAATCTCTAGCAGCTTCTAGTAACCTCTAGTAGTATCTAATATACTACTAATAAGTATATAATATACGTATAAGAGGTTTCCTATAAATATAAGGCATAGAACAGCTTAGGGATATTTTGGATTCTTTATAGTTACTCTAAAATCAAGATCTTATCTCTAAGTTAAGACTTGATCTTAAGTAAAGTAGTTTTACTACTATCTTATTTATTCTATTATATAACCTTCTTTTACTCTTATAATAAAGACTAAACTCTATCCTATTAAACCTAGAGTTATCTGTTCCAGATATGGAAAGAGCTAGAAACTTATAAGTAATTAGTTAGAATAAAGTTATAACATAAAATATACTATTAGTTAAGACAACTTATAATATTATAACTATCTTTTAAAAGAGTGTAGAAGAGGACGTTAGATTAATTCTAATATATAAATTTCTAATTACAGTCTATAATAACCTATTATAAGGATGAATAAGAACTTTATTTATTAGAAAATAGTAGCAGTAAGGAAGAAGTTATAGCAGGATCTTTATCTACTACTAGGAGTATATTAGGAACAAAGAATATCTAATAAATTATATAAGAACAAGGAGTAGCTATTATGGAGTTATATAATACCTTAATTAATATAAAATAATAAGTTAATATAGTAAAAAATAGGAAAAGAGGTATAGTAAAAATACACCTACTAGTAAAATTTAATAGTAATAGAAACAATCTCAAGACATTTATAGCAATAATAGATTTATATTATTAGTTTAATTAAGTATTATTTATAACTAATTAGGATTAAATTCTGGTAGCTAGTATAAACATAATAGGAAAAGCTATAAGATAGTTTAAACTACTAGTAAAAGACTATTTAGCAAACGGAGATCTAAATCTAGAAATAGTAGAACTTAGAAATTACAACAACAACATACAATAAGCATTTAAAAACTATAAAGCTTTCAAAAAAGAAATAATTATAGTCTTTAGAAAAATTAATAAAGAAATAGAGGTAATTTAGAAGCTTTAGTGACTTAAGTAATATACATTAGCAGTTAACTATATAACAGAGTTCAAATAAATCTAATCACAATTAAATTAGGAAAATTAACTATTAATTATGATATACTATATAGAACTAAAAGACAGAATTAAGAATAAGATTTTATAAAGAAAATAACCTAGTATACTTCTAAAAATTATTAAATAAGCGGTGACTATTAACAACTACCAGTACTAAAAAAAATAAGAAAAAAAAATAATACTAGACCAATAATTTATACACCACGAAAGAATAAGAAGGATATCTAAATTTATAATATAATAGAAATTAATTATATATTAATTAAAAATATATAGATTAATAAAAGAAAGTAAGATAAATATATTAAGAAATAAATAAATCATTATACGCGCAAGGCATGCTTAGGATATAGAAAAAAAAAACATTTTATTAAAAACTATAAATAATAAAGAGTGGATGTTAAGTAGACTTATGTTTAGACTAAAGCACTAATTAAAATTACTATAGTCTAAGTAAAGAAAGCTAAGGACTAAGTAACTTAAAAGGCAATTATAAAATAAATTTAGAAAGAATAATACTAGATCTATAGAAGCTATATATATCTTAGGTAGAAATATAAAATACTATATTAATAAATTAAAAATCATCTAGCAGAATAGGCTAGTAATATAATAACTATTATATAAAAAATAGCTATTAAATAATACCAAGCCAGCTCTATAAAAGAGACTAATTAGTTTTATAAGATAATTTAGTAAAAAGGAGGACCCTTTAAGGCTAAGGATCAGAAATTCAGACAGTATTAAAATTAAGAAATAATAGAGAATAAAAAACTAATATCTATAACAATTATATAATAAGTACGCTGGGAATATTACTAGATTTATAGATTAAAGTATTATATAGAGGAATATTATATCACTAAGCACTAAAAGGTTATTCTAAAAGACAGAATATATAAGTGCTAATAAGTACTATAGGTAGCTAGAAATAAGCAGCATAAAAAACTCAGTAGATATAAACTAACTATATAGATAAATAAGATTTAAAGATAAAAACCTATACTAGTTATAAGTCTAGTAACTTATTACCACCCTGTCGGACATCTTGAGTTAGGATGGGATTAAAATAAGAAACTAAAAAAAAAGCTTATTTTATTTACTTTATAGGTATAAGATAACAACGCTGCTAAAAAATCCATATAAAAGAAGTACTAGATATATAGAGAAAAGATGTATACTAGATAAAACTATAAATAGACAGCTCATACCATAAGGGTTAAAAAACTAAAAATAAGAAGAATACTAAAATAAATAGCTTAGAAATAAGAACTTAACACTTAATAAGAGTTAATCTATATGGATTCTGAAGAAAAGCTTCAAGACCCAAAAACGGAAAAACACAAATAATTAAATTAAGATAAATGCTAAATAGGATGCCGATATTACTAAACTAAACACTATTAAAATAAATAGTTAGTTATAGAGTTACATGCTAAGCTAGCAGTATATAAATATTTCTTAAAATAAAAATACCAAAATTATAAGAAGATAGTAAGAAAAGAATATAAGGTTCTAACTAGAAAATAGTACTAACTCTTTAAATACCCTATCCATAGACCTAAGGAAAAAATACTAAAGAAATAATTAATAGTTAGAATAATACTATTAATAAAAAACTAGGGGGCTAGTGAGCAATGACTAAGCCGCTAGAAAACTAATTTAAAATTAAAAAATAGACAATAACACTTAATTACATATGATTTAGACGGAAACCTGAAAATAAGCTATATATAAATATATATATTAATAGCTTTTAGACTCAAGCACTCATAAACAGCGGGGCTAGTAAGATATTAATATTAAATTAATAAATATAAAGATACTAGATATTAACTAGAGTTTTAGATAAACCTGTAAGAGTAATACGCATAAATAATAATCCAGTAATATTTAGAAAAAATCTAATTAATTTTAAAATAGAGAATATAACTATTAAAGTAGCAGGTTACACAGATAACTGCTATATTAAGATTATAGATCTAAGTAGTAAGGATTTTATACTAGGATAGAACTAGCTAGTATAATAGAATCTACTAATTAACTAGAAAACAAAGTCTATAGGAACTAAGAAAGACTATTATAAATAAATAATAGCTATAATATAGATAAAGAAAATAACTCTTTATAATACCACGTTTATTATACTAAATAAATACTAAGAGGAATTTAGAAAATGGTTTATTAAAAAGGCTAAAGACTAATTACTAGAATACTAAAATTAGAATTATAAGATTATTCTCAAGGAGAAAACAGATCTAAAACTAGAACTATTATATTAATTATCTATTAATTAGTAAGAAGAGTTACAACGGTATCTAAATAATAACTTAAAGAAAGAATATATATAGAAAAGTAAAAACACGATGGCATCATCAACGCTTTTTATATTAAAAAAAAATAGTAAATTATAATTATGTGTTGACTATAGATATTTTAATAAAGCTATAGTAAAAAACCACTACCTAATACTACTAATATTAGAACTTATAGATAAACTTAGAGGAGCTAAATAGTTTAGCCTTTTTAATATTAAAAATAGATACTACTAAATATAAATAGCTAAAGAACATGAGTGAATGACTACATTAAAGACAAGATACAGGTTATTTAAATACTTAGTTATACTATTTAGACTTATAAACGCACTAGTAATATTTTAGACAATTATTAACTATATGCTAAGAGAGTATCTAGATGTATTTATAATAGCATATCTTAATAACGTGCTTGTATACACGAATAGGATGTTAAAAGAATATGTTAAGTATACTAAGAAAATATTACAAAAGCTTAAAGAACATAATTTATATATTTAAACAAAGAAATGTGTGTTCCATAAAACGGAAGTTAAATTCTTAGAATATCTAATATCCCGGAATAGGATAGTAGTTAACCTAAATAAAACTAAAAACATTTTATTATAGCTTACACTAATAAATACTAAAGAAGTTTATTTTTTCTTTAGATTTATAGGTTTTTGCTGATAATTTATTAAGAATTATTTAAGAATCACAGCACCCTTAACGGAATTACTAAAAAAGAATTAATAATTTAAGTAGAAAGCTAAGGAAAATGAAGCTTTTATAACTCTAAAAAAGATATTCTAGGAACTACTGATATTAAAGATGTTTAATTCATAACTTTAAATAGAGATATATATAAACGTATTAGATGAAGTTACCAGAGCTATCTTACTATAAATATAGAATAATAAGTATAAATACCTAGTAAATTTCTTATCTCACAAACTTATAACTGCTAAGTTAAATTATGATATTTATAATAAGAAACTATTAGTAATAGTTTAAGCATTTAAAAAATAGAAATATTACCTAGAAGGAGCTAAACATTAGATTATTATCTATTCAAATCACAAAAATCTAACGGCATTTATAATAATGAAGAAATTAAATTAATAATAGATTAAATAGTGGGAACTAGTTTCCATATTTGATTTTTAAATACTTTATAAAGTTAGAAAGGAAAATATAGTAGCTGATGCACTCAACAGAAGAGCAGACTATATAAGGGATATACTAGAAATCTATAATACTATACTTAGATAATAATAAGATAGGTCTTTAGGAAGCTTATAAATTGATATTAAGCACGTAGTCATCATTAAAAACACTTAGAAAAAATGAATAAGGAATTTCAATAACTAATAACTATAGTAAAATCTGGACTAAAAAATGATTTATGTACTAGACGCATTATAAACTAAACTCATCAAAAACCAACATTCAGCCAAAATGCACGGATATTAAGGAATTAAGAAGACTATAGAACGGATTAACAGACACTTCTAGATTCCTAGAATTTAAAGTAAGGTTAGGAAAATTCTTTTAGACTACGTGGAATATAAAAAGAATAAAGTATTAAGATATAAAGAGTATAGACTCATATAACCTATACCTTCACTAAATAAACTATAGAATTTAGTTATAATGGACTTTATTACGGGAATACTGATAATTACTACCCAGAAAGGCTAATAGTATAACATGATACTAGTTATTATTAATAGACTAATAAAGTACGCTTACTTTAAACCAACCTATACGGAAATTAAAGTAGATAAATTGGCTACATTACTAATCAAACTTTTAATCGCATGATATGAAATGCTATGAGAATTTATTACAAATAGAGACAAATTATTCACATTAATATTCTAAAAGATGTTTATAAAATAGCTAGGGGTAGAATACCGCCTCTTAATAGCATTTTACCTACAGACAGATAGACAGATAGAACGGACAAATTAAACACTAGAACAATACCTACAAATATACGTTAACGAACTACAAGATAATTGGATTAACTTACTACTAATAGCTGAGTTTGTATACAACTCTGTAAAGTCATCAACAACAGGAAAATCACTATTCTATGTAAATTATAGTTATGAGCCTACGGCTTATCGAGAACCACGAACATTAAATAAAGTATTAGAATATATAAGAAGAAAAGTTAAAGACTTACAGACACTTTATAAAGAAATCGCACGAAAGATCACCTATAAAGGCAATCTTAGCAAATAAACTAAAGACAAATCTAAGGTTAAGGGACCAACCTTTAAGGAGGGGGATAAGATTTTCTTAAAAAAGAAAAATTTAGAAACAAAATAACCATCACGAAAATTAGACCACGTAAAATTAGGACCATTCAGGATTAAATAATAGACGGGGCCTGTAAATTATAAACTATAACTACCTAAGGATATAAGAATTCACCTAGTTTTCCATGTCTCCAAATTAGAACCAGCACTATGGAATGCCAAACTATAGATAAGACTTAAACTTAAAGAAGACACTACTAAGCACGAAGTTTAATAGATTTTAGACTACCAGCGGTTTGGGCGTTAGTGGAAATACTTAATCAGATAAAAAGAATACAGACCTGAAGATAACACCTAGGAGCTAATTAGAAACGTAAAGAATAGTTTAGAGCTGATTAACCAGTACCATCAGACAGAGCAGCAAAAGCTTACTCTAAAGCAGGGTCCAGGGCATAAGGAGAATATAAGACATTCCATTTAAAACTAGAGAAAGAAGGCGAAGCGGCACCAGACACTGTGGGTTACAGTATGTGAACTTCTCAATCTCAAGAACAAGCCTCTTCCTCTTTAAGAGCTTAGACTTCATGGATTGAGGCTATTTCTTAATTAAATATCTCCTTCTCTTTGGAATTAACTTTCGTAAGCTCACGGCAGAGGCGTAACTCGTAAGCACAGAGCTCAGAACAATAGTCCTTAAGGGAATTAAGCTAGCAACAAAGCTTTTCCTTATCGCGATTAATACAATCCTACTCCGGCTACAAGACAATTAGATCGCATTTTATATTATAATTAGCACCAGCGGAGTAACGTCTAGAGCTTAGGTTCATAAGGTAGTTATTACCTTAACAGGAATAGTTCAAGCAGGGTGTCAGCATGTAACAGGGTTCACTACGAATCCGAGAAGCTAAATAGTAAGCACGTATTAGAGACGACTTAGGGCGTGTTATTATTAGGAAGCTGGGCAGGAAAGAAAGGGAGTTAAGGGTCTTATAGTTTGGAACACTGAGTAGAAGACCTGCTGCCTTTATACTGCTTATAGAAGGGAGAAACTATCTTCCGGAACGAAGACTTAGAAGAGAGGGATAATGTTACGAACGGTAACAGTAAGACAGCTGCACCTGAGGAGCTAAGGGAACTAGCAACAATAGCCAATAAAGCTCTAGAATGGAAACGTATGTTTGAGCTGGAAAGGAAGAACTGTAAGCAGGCACAGGACGCATTAGCACAGGCCAAGGTAAGAGCTAAGAAGTGAGAATAGAAATATGGAATCATGCCACAGGATTGGGAGCAGTCGTATACGTGATTAAGTAAGGCTTGGCAGACAGAGGTCAGGCGAGGTAACAGAGCTCTAGCAGCCTCTAGCAGCCTCTAGCAACCTCTAGCAGTATCTAATATACTGCTAACAAGTATACAATGTACGCACGAGGGGTTTCCTATAAATATGAGGCATGGAACGGCTCAGGGATATTTTAGATTCTTCATAGTTACTCTAAAATCAAGATCTTATCTCTAAGTTGAGACTTGACCTTGAGTGAAGTAGTTTCACCACTATCTTATTTATTCTATTATATAACCTCCTCCTACCCTTACGATAAAGACTAAACTCTATTCTATTAAACCTAGGGCTATCTGTTCCAGATACGGAAAGAGCTAGGAACTTATAAGTAACCAGTTAGGGCAGAGTTACAACATAAAACATACCATTAGTTAAGGTAACTTATAATAAATATAATACTTAAATAAAGATCAGACAGATCTTTAGGAAGCTTATAAATAAATATTAAGACAATAGTTATTATTAAAAATATCTAAGAAAAACGAATAAGGGAATTTAATAATAAACGACTATAATAACACAAAATAGAAACTATTTTTATACTAGAAATATTATAGACTAAACTTATTAAGGACTAATATTTAGCTAAAATGTATAAATATTAAGAAGTTAAGAAAGCCGTAGAATAGATTAACAGACACTTTTAGATTCCTAGAATATAAAAAAAGGTTAGAGCTATTTTTTTAGAATATATTAAATATAAAAAGAATAAAACATTAAGATATAAAAAATATAGACTTATGTAACTAATTCCTTTACTAGACCTACTATAGAAATTAGTTATAATAGACTTTATTACGGGAATACCGATAATAACTATCTTTTAAGATTAATAATATAATATAATACTGGTTATAGTAGACTAACTTATAAAATACACATACTTTAAACTAATATATACTAAAATTAAAGTAGATAAATTAGTAACTATACTTATTAAACTACTAATTATATAATATAGATTACTATAAGAATTTATTACAGACAGAGACAAACTATTTATATTAATATTTTAGAAAATGTTTATAGGAAAGCTAGGGGCTGAATATTATCTCTTAACAGTATTTTACTTACAAACAAACAGATAAACAGAACGGATAAACTAAATATTAGAATAATATCTATAAATATATGTTAATAAGTAATAAGATAATTAGATTAACTTATTACTAATAGCTAAGTTTATATATAACTCTATAAAGTTATTAACTATAGAAAAATTATGATTTTAGACGAACTATAGTTATAAGCCTACGGCTTATTAAGAACTATAAAAACTAAACAAAATATTAGAATCTATAAAACTAAAAGTTAAAGAACTGTAATAATTTTATTAAGAAATTACATAAAAAAATCACCTATAAAGGTAATCTTAGTAAACGGTAAAAGAATAAGTCTAAAGTTAAAAAACTAATCTTTAAAAAAGAGAATAAGGTTTTCTTACTATAAAAAAAATTTAGAAATAAAAAAACCATTAAAGAAACTAGATCACGTTAAATTAGGACTATTTAAAGTAAAAAAATAAATAAGACCTATAAATTATGAACTATAACTATTTAAGAATATAAGGATTTATTTAGTTTTTCATATTTTATAATTAGAACCAGCACTATAGAATGCTAAATTATAGATAAAACTTAAACTTAATAAAAACACTACTAAGTATAAAGTCTAGTAAATATGGGACTATTAGTAATTTAGGTGTTAGTAGAAGTACTTAGTTAAATAGAAAAATTATAAACCTAAAGATAATATATAGAAGCTAGTTAGGAACTTAAAGAATAGTTTAAAGCTAATTAACTAGTACTATTAGATAGAGCAGCAAACGCTTACTTTAAAGCTATATTTAAAGAATAAAAAGAATATAAAACGTTTTACTTAAAATCTGAGAAAAAAGATAAGGCGACACTAGATACTATAAATAGTAGTATATTAAGTTAATTCTAATAACTCTATTTTTTTTCTTTTATTATATAAACTTTATTAATTAAGGTGAGCTTATACTGGAATATTTTTTTCTTTTAAAAATCTATTTAAGCTAACTACTAATAAAGATAAAGTTTTTAGAATTAAATAACTATTATCTCTTCCTATGCTTATTATAGCTAATTTTAAAGTTTTTTTTTATTATAATCTAGTTAATCTTACTTAGGGCGTATTATAACTAGATTATACTTTATATTTTAGTTAATATATTTAGAATATTACCTAGAAGCTAGATTTACTAAATAATGATAATTATTATCACGATAGTAAGAATAAAAGGACAGTATTTAATAGCTATTTTCTTAAACTCTTTTTACTAGATAGTAAGCTTATATTAAGGACGATTCCACTTAAGTTATTCTTAAGAAATTAGAAGAATAGAAAAGGTGTAAGAAGTTCTTATAATTTTAGTTTTTATATAAAAAACTAGTTATCTTTATATTATTTATAAAAAAAGAAATAAAGTAACCTTCAGGCTAAAGGCTTAAAAGAAGGGGATAATATTATAAATTATAATAAAAATAGAAATACAGCCAAGGAGGCGTCGTTATAGAAGGTATAATATAAGAAAATATATAAATAATACTAAAAAGTAGAGGTAAATTAGTAAAGACAGAACTTATAAATAGAACTACTTTATAGTAAGTTTAAGTTCTATAGGGAATAATATCTTAAGTAAGTAAGCAAATCAGATAACTAGCTATAATAAAATATAAAAAAAATAAATATAAATAAAAAAGATAAGCTATTATCTTCTATTATTTTCTTTAATAGTATTTAATATACTCCTAATTAGTATATAATATACGTATAGAGGATTTATTATAAGTATAAGATATTAGATAGCTTATAGTTATTTTTAATTCTTTATAATTACTCTAAAATTAAGATTTACACCTTAAGTAAAATAGTTTAAATATTATTTTATTAAACTTTAACTTACCGTATCGCTTCTTCTTATCTTAATTAAGTTAAATTACTTTCTATTAAATCTAATAAGCTATCCAATCCAGACGTGAGGGAACTAATTAAGGTATTATATAATTAGTTAAATAACTAGTTACTAGTTTAATATTACGTTAGTAAGTTAACAACCTATAATAAATATATTATCTTAAATATTTAAAACTAGTAGTATTTATGTTATAGGATTTTAAGAGTTTTTTTATAACTAGAGTAGCTACCAACAAAAGAATTATATATAATTTAAAAAATCTTAATTTTAAGTTTATTATTATTTAGTATTATTAATTAGCTGTAGTAGTATAACTAACTTTTTTAGTCTTTATACTTACTTAAAAAAAGTTTTTTAAAGTATCAGATTTTATTTTATTTTAGTAAAAAAATTTTCTAAATAAACTTATTATTAAAGTACTTATTATTAATAATTTATTAAATAGACTTATTTATTTTAGTTAAGTTTAATTCTAGTATTTTATTAAATAGTTTAAAGTAGAAAAGTATTTATTATTAAACTCTACAGGCTTTTTCTTAAACTAAAGCGTTTTATATATAATAAGTAAAAATATTTAGTTTTTTATTTTACTTACCAAACCAGTACGTGATTATAAAGTTGAATTAAAATAAGTATTTAATTTAACAAACTTATTAGTAGGTTAGTTATTTTATAGTAGTAAAATACTATAAATTTTTATAGTTATTTAATACTTAAATTAAAAAAATAATACTTTTTAGTTTAAATTTCTATTATTTAAAACAGCATATAATAGCTAATAGCTTTTTATTATAAATTTTATAGTTACTTTTAATAGAGCTTAACTTCTTTAAAAAGTAAGTAATAGATTTTAGTTTACTTAATTTATTTTTTTAGAAAAGTACTCTAGTAGTTACATAGTTTAAGAAATTAGCTTTTATAATAATTAGCAACTTTAAATTAAAGTGTTAGAAAATTAAAGTAATTATAAATATATATTTTAAGAATTTAAATACTATCTAGTAGGTATTATTAAATTTAAATTAAATATTCTTTTTAGTTAAAGCTATAAGTAGAGACGTAATATAAAAAAAGTTATTAATAAATTATTAATAGAAATTAGTAAACTCTAAGAATACTCTTATATTTTTTATATTTCTAGAAAATTCCTAGTTAAAGATATTTTTATTTTATTTAAATTTATATTAATTTCTTTTATTAAAATTATGTACCTAAAATAGGTAACTTGTTTTTAATAGAACTTATATTTATTAATATTAAGTTAGAGACCAGCTTTTTCTAGAGCTTTTAGAATCTATTTTATATATTATCTATATTTACGTAAAAAGTTACTATAAATTAAAAAATTATTAAGATAAATTATATAAAATGTATTAAGAAATAATTAAAGAATATTATTTATATAGTATTAGAATATACTTAGTACGTTAGCTAGTTTAAAGAGTATAATAAAATATTTAAATAAACTATATTAAATTTAGAAAGTATTTAACTATTTATTTTCTTTTACTATATAAAAGTAGTTAAAAGCTAAGATAATATTTAATTTTATAAAGTACTTTACCTTACTAAAGTAAAACAAAGTTTCTTAAATTAATAAAATAAAATAATAGTTTTTAATAGTAATAATATTTAGAGCTTAGTAGTTTACATAGAATTAAAATTTTTTATTAAGATTTTTTTATAGAAATAACTAGTATAGCTATAAAAAACGTACTTACTTAAATAATTTTTTTAGTAAAATAGTTATCAAATACTTTCTAAAACTATTAATTTGTTTTAAAATATTCTGTAGAGAAGTTTAAATTTAGGTTACTTTATTTTTTTAAAAATAATTTTATAGTTATATAAATAATATCTAAGTAGTTTATTAGCTTTCTTACGTAAAAATATTCTAAAAATATTATAGTAATTCTCTAGAACCTTAGTAGCTAAATTTATATAAGTTTTTAAAACTAAAGCCTTATTAATATTAGCTATTAAAATAGTAAAGATTTTGTGTTTATATTTCTAAACTAAGTATATAAAAGAAGCTGCCCTAATTAAGTAAATATTTATACTTAATTTAGGTTCCTTATAAAACCTTTTTAGTAAAGTCTTTACTAAAAAGTTTTTAAAACCTTAAGAAAAAGACTTTCTTATAAAGTCTTTATTTAATTTAGTGTTAAATTTAGGTGCGTGTTTAAATATAAATTTAGACTCTAAATAAAAGTTTTTTAGAAAATAATTTACTAGAAAAGTCTTTAAGTAGATATCTAATTCTTATAACTAATAGTTTATTTTAGTTAATTAGTAGTTATGTTAAGATTAAATAGTTAGTAATAACTTTAGAAAACAAGTTTTAGTATACTATATATAGCTAGTATTAAGGTAAAAACCTTTTAGTAAAAAGTTTACTAGAAAATTCTTTAAATAAATAGTATATTCTTTTAAGTAGATTAGAAATTAAGATAAGTATAAGTAGTAAGTCTAGTAATAAAAAGCATTAAAAAACAACTTTTATAAGTTATAATTAAAGTTAACTTTATACTTCTTTATTTATAATTAGCTAAAAATTAGTTTATAATTTCTAGTAGCTGTTTTAAAAAAACAGATATCTTTAATATAATTTAGATAATAAAGAGTTACACTAGTAGTATATAAAATATAATTCTTTTTAAAATATTTACTATTAAAACTAGTAGAATAAAGAACGTTTAAAAAAGGTAAAAAATAGAGTTTCTAAATATAAACTAAAAGTCTACTAATATAACCTATACTAATAACTTTAGTATTAATTAGAGAAGTAATAAAATAGAAAAAGCTATGTTATTAAATAATACACAAAATATTTACTTAATAGTCTTAAGAATTAGTTATTAAGTAGAAAGTTTATAAGTTAATAGAAATTTAGTATTAGAAACATTCTAGAGAGTAACTTAACTCTAAAATAGAGCTTTTAATAAGCTAGTTTAAAAAGTTTAGAAACATTCTCATTTATAAAAAAATTCGACTTTAAAAAAAGAATAAAAGTAGGTTAATTATTAGAATTTAGATAGACTTATAAATTAAAGTTCTAGTAGGAAAATAAAGTAGTTTTAAGAAATATAGCTATATTTATTATACTAAAAGTATTAGCTATTATGTTTTTAAGCTTTTTATTTAACTAATTTAAAAAGAATATAGTTAAAGGTGTTAATTTTCATAACATTAGAATCTTATTATAATATAAGTTATAGTCTATAATAGTGTGGTGTAGAAAAATACTAAAAGTTATTATTATATAAAAATATTAAATTAGCGTAATTATTTAATGTATTAAGAATTTTAATACCTACTATTACTTAGCAAAGCTTATTATTTAATAATTTCTTTAACTATATAATTAAATTAATTTTATTTAATTTAGTATTAGTAGCTAGTTTATAGAATTTAGTAAAGTAAATAATAAAGCTTTTTTATTTCTAGTAGAATAAATTAAGTTTACTTAAAATAGTAAGTTTCTTATTTAAGTCTCTATATATAGCTAGTAGAAAGGCAATTAATTACTTTACTATATATATATTCTAATTTATAAAAAAGTCTATAAGTATTATTAGGTTTACTTTTACTTTTAAGTATATATATAAAAGCTAGAAGTGTTTAGTAGAATATTAGTTAACATTATCTTCAAGTTCATAATAAAGTTTTCTAAAAAAAATAAATAAATTCTTTTGTCTTCTAGTAAACATTAAAGAGTTAAGTAGGTAATTAGATTTTATTATTACTAATAAAGTAGTAAGACTTAATATAAAAATTAACTTTACTTATTTAACTATAATTTAGAAAACTTAAAAATAGAAACTAGTTATAGTTATAAGTAGAGTTAGAATTATAAGACTTAAGCTATTTTTAAATAAATTAGTAGCACCTATTAAGGCTTTTTTAATAGTAGTGACTTAAATAGTAAAGTAATAAAAAGTAAATATAGTTTATTTTTAAAGTTTTTATAATTCTTTTTAGAAAGCATTAATAGATTTCTGTTATTATATTTCCTAATATTTTAGCTATACTTATTATTATTTTAGTGCTTTAGTAAATGTATTCTATATTATAATTATCTACTTCTTAAATAACTACATAAGTTTTACAGTTAAAATAAAAGTATTTAAAGAGTTAGATATTTTATTAATAGTAGTAATAATATAATATAATATTATAAAAGTGCTATATATAGAGAGTTAAGAACTTAAAAAGAAGTATTAATTAATTACTATATATAATACTAAGTAATAATTCAAAATATTACGTAAAGAAAAAAAGAAATAAAATAAGTTATAAATAAACTATTTAGATAAGGGCTCGTGTGCTAGCATAAGACTAATATATAAATATATAATATAATAAAAAAGCTTATAAAAAAGACTTCTTTAGAAAACTTTTATAAAATATTATAGATAGTTACTGTAATATATAATAAGTAAAATTATTAAGTTTTTTACTTTACTTACTTACTTAGTAAATAATCATAAAGTTAAATTAAAATAAATATTTAATTTAGTAAACTTATTAGTAGCTAAATTATTTTATTATAGTAAAATATTAAAAAGATTTATAGTTACATAAAACTTATATTAAAAAAGTAGTACTTTTTAATTTAAGTTTCTATTATTTAAAATAATATATAATAACTAGTAATTTTATATTATATATTTTATAGGTACATTTAATAGAATTTAGTTTTTTAAAAAAGTAGGTTATAAATTTTAGTTTACTTTATTTATTTTTTTTAGAAAAAACTTTTAATAGTTATATAGTTTAAGAAGTTAGCTTTTATAATAATTAGTAACTTAAAATTAAAGTAGTTATAAATACATGTTTTAGGTATTTAAATACCTTTTAGTAAATATTATTAAATTTAAATTACAAAATTTTTTTTAGTAAAACTATAAGTAAAAACATAATATAAAAAAGTTATTAATAAATTATTAATAAATGTTAGTAAATTTTAAAAATACTTTAACATTTTTTATATTTTTAATATTTTTTAGTTAAAAATATTTTTTACTTTATTTAAGTTTATACTAATTTTGTATTATTAAAGTTATATACTTAAAATAAGTAACTTATTTTTAATAAAACTTATAATTATTAACATTAAGTTATAATCTAGTTTTATTTAAAGTTTTTAAAACTTATTTTACATATTATTAGTATTTATATAAAAAATTATTATAAATTAAAATGTTATTAAAGTAAGCTATATAAAACATATTAAAGTATAGTTAAAAAACGTTATTTATATAGTACTAAAATATACTTAATATGTTAACTAGTTTAAAAAGTATAATAAAGTACTTAAATAAACTATATTAAATTTAGAAAATAGTTAAAAACTAAAATAATATTTAGTTTTATATAGTACTTTATTTTACTAAAGTAATAATAAAGTTTCTTAAATTAATTATATTAAACAATAGTTTTTAATAATAATAGTATTTAAAGTTTAGTAATTTATATTAATTAAAAACTTTTATTATTTTTTATTATAAAAATAATAAAAAATAATATTAAAAAAGACTTTCTTTAATAAAAGTTTTAAAAATAGTATAATACATTTTAAAAACTTTTATTAAAAATATTAGTATAAATTTTTAAAATTAGAGTTTTATTAATATTAGTTATTAAAATAATAAAAATTTTATATTTATATTTTTAAACTAGTTATATAAAAAAAGTTGTTTTAATTAAATAAATATTTATATTTAAATTAGTTTTTTTATAATTCTTTTATAATTTAGTATTAAATTTAAATATAAGTTTAAGTACTAATTTAAATTCTAAATAAAAGCTTTTTAAAAAATAGTTTATTAAAAGTTTTATAATTAGTAGTTTATTTTAATTAGCTAGCTATTTAATTAAGTTTAAATAGTTAGTAATAACTTTAAAAAGTAAATTTAAGTATTTTATATATAACTAGTATTAAGACAAAAGTTTTTTTAAGTAAGTAATAAACTTTTTTAAATAAATTAGAAATTAAAATAAGTAATTTTTTTTATAAGTAGGCTATATATATATGTAAATTATTTTAACTAACTTTTACTACTTTAATAGCTAATAATAACTTATAACTATTAGCTATTATTATTAGAATTAATAGGTAGATAGCTAGCCTTAGTTTTAACTTATATATACTATTTTATATTATATTTAGTCTACTTATAGTATTTCTAGTACTTAGGCTATTATAAGTTATTAATTATATATTTTTTATTAAAACTTATTTCTACTTTTATTTGTATATTAATATTAGTTTAAGCTACTATAATTATATCTTTTATTTATAATAGAGTTTTTAGTTTCTATATATACTTTTTTTATATTTTTTATGTTCTAATATAACCTTATTAGCTTATTATAAAGTATCTAGTTATAAGTATATTAAAATACTAATATATACTATTATTAATGTACTTTTTATAAGCTAGTCTAGTAATTCTAAAATTAATATAAATAAACTATTTTAGTAGTGCTTAATATATTTATAAGCTTACTTAAGAAGTTTAAAATAATTTATATTAAAACACTATAATAAATACAACGTGTATACTAATATATAAAGTATATAAAAATTCTTTTTTTTATAAAGTAGCTAAAATTTAAGAAACTTATAGTTTTTATAACTATTTAAAATTAATAAATAATTAATACTTATAGTTTTATTTTTTGTATACTTATTAAAGCACTTTAGCTACTTAATATCTATTATATTTATTATTTAGCTATTTTTACTTAGTATAATTTTTAAGTTTAGTAATAAATTACTACTTTTATACTAGTAAAATAGGTGGTAGATACTAGTAAAAATAATAAATAGTAGAATTAGCTAGTTTTAACTATTTATATTTTAAATAAATATAACCTATTTTCTATTACTTAACTATATTAGTTTTAAGCTAACTACGTTACTTAAAGCTTATAATAACTTTAGTAGTTAATAAAATACTTATTTAAAAGCCTATTTTATTAAAGTTATAAGTGTTTTTATTAGTAATACTATATTTTACTTTATAGTTACATATAAAATTAAACTATAGTTATATAATAATAAATTTTTTATAATAAATATACTAATAGTTATACTTTTTATTATATTTTATTTTAATTTTCTTAGTTTCTTAACAAAGTTATATAGCTATAAAACACTAACTATTAAGTTAAATTGCTTAGTTAGTAAATAGTTAGTAATTTTTTTTTTTACATAAATAAGTTTAGGTACAAATTCATATAAATTTAAGTCTAAAATATATATAATAATAGCTTTTTTTTTTTAGCTTAATAAGTTTCTTTAAATTAGGCTTATAATTATATTATATAGTTTAAATTTAATTTTACTAAATAACTAACTTAGTTAGTAATAATTTATTTTTACTATAAATAAATTTAGTTATAATTTATTAAGCTATAGTTGTTAATAGTTAACGTATTATAATTATTACTTAATATAGTTTACTTATATATATAGTCTACTTACATATATAGTTTACTTGCTTATAAAAAATGTTATAAGTAATAAATCTAGTAATAAAAAGTATTAAAAAGTAGTTTTTATAAGTTATAATTATAGTTAACTTTATACTTTTTTATTTAAAGTTAGTTAAAAATTAAATTATATTTTTTATAACTATTATAAAAAAAACAAATCTTTTAATAAAATTTAGGTAATAAAAAGTCATACTAGTAATATAAAAAATATTTAAAAGTATTAAAAAATAAAGTTTTTAATACTAACTAAAAATCCATTAATATAGTTTATACTAGTTACTTTAATATTAATTAAAGTAGTAATAAAATAAAATAAGCTATTTTATTAAATATAGTATTATATTAAAAGTCTCTGTATATAAACTGTGTACTCTTATAATACGAAAATTTATATTAATTATAAACATCTATTTCTCAGTAACTATGTAATCTTTTGGCTAGAAAATTAGTAGAAATTATGTCCTAAATAAAAAGCTATTATCTAATATATATTTATTAATTATTTTAAAGTTAAATATTAATACTACCTAGAAGGAACTAGTAGCTGAATTTAATTCTAGAAAATAAATAATTACTAACATTATTAAACACTAGTAACTTTATAAAATAACTGAATTCTTATCTTAATTTAAATATTCTTAGTTTCTTAACTGTTAGAAAAAGCGTGCTGCTTTTTATTTAGCTTAAAATTTTCTAAAAATAGAGTATAAAGATTTTATAAAAAAAGTAGGTTTTTTATATATAAGCTAGGCTATAGTTTATTACGCACTTAAAAATAAAAATCTTTATAAGTTTAGATATAAAAAGAGGCCTAAGCTAATACTTAGGGTAGTTAAATTAAAACTTAAGTTTACTAGAAAGCACTAAAAATTTAACTTCTAAAAGTATATAATTAAGTTCTTAGATAAGTGCTTAGTTAAATAAAGTTCTAGTAAAAATACTAAATAGTATTTCCACTTTACGCATAAGAAATAAGCTTATGAGATAATTTAAAAGAAAGAAATATTAAAAAATCTTTTTTAATTAGTATAGAATTACTTTTAGGTAACCCCTAATAGCAGGGTAAGAAAAAGTAAATTAGTTATTATAAAAAGAGATTCTATTTTAAAAAAGAAGGGCTATAGTGCTGCCTCTTATATTAAAATACTAGAAAAAAATTTAATATCTTACTAGTATTAACTAGAGTATATTTTCTAATAAGATAATGCTCTTATATATATAGTAAAAAAGATAATTAAATTCCTAGAAAGTTATAGAATCTAGACTATTAAGTGGCCCCTATATTCTCTAGATCTTAATCCTATTAAGTATCTTTAGTAGGTCTTAAAGAAGATAGTATATAAGCTCTATTTAAAAATAAAGACAATTAATAACTCTAAAGAAAATTAAAAGGCTTTTTATAAAGCTTTAAAAAAGGCATAGCAGAAGCTACTAAATAAGCTTCTTTATAAGTTAATAAAGTTTATATCTTAGAAGCTAGAGACTATATATAAAGTAAGAAATTAGTAAACAAAATATTAAACTACTTAACCTATTATATAAAAAATCAGGCTTATTAAATAGCTTATATGGGTTAAATAGCTTTAATTTTGAAGTTACAAACATTTTAAATTTTTACTTATATAAGTAATATTCAGAGACTTTTGTGCATAGCTATAGTATATAAAATTTTTATTTAATAACTTTAAAAGTTAGTTAATAAATAAGTAGTTTATAAGTTAATAAAAATTTAATATTATTTTTTTTTAAAAAAATAACTTAACTCTAAAATAAAATTTTTAGTAAGCTAGCTTAAAAAGTTTAGAATTATTTTTATTTATAAAGAAATTTAAATTTAAAAAAATAAATAAGTTAATTATTAAAATTTAAATAAACTTATAAATTAAAGTTTTAATAAAAAAATAAAATAGTTTTAAAAAATGTAACTATATTTATTATATTAAAAGTATTTACTATTATACTTTTAAGCTTTTTATTTAATTAATTTAATAAAAATATAGTTAAAAGTATTAATTTCTATAGTATTAAAGTCTTATTATAATATAAGTTATAGCTTATAATAATATAATATAAAAAAGTAGTAAAAATTATTATTATATAAAAATATTAAATTAGTATAGTTATTTATTATATTAGAAATTTTAATACCTACTATTACTAAGTAAAAATTATTATTTAGTAATTTTTTTTAACTATATAATTAATTTTATTTTATTTAGTTTAGTATTAGTAGTTAGCTTATAAAATTTAGTAAAGTAAATAATAAAACTTTTTTACTTTTAATAAAATAAATTAAACTTACTTAAAGTAGTAAGTTTTTTATTTAAGTTTCTATATATAGTTAATAAAAAAGTAATTAATTACTTTACTAAGTATATATCTTTATTTATAAATAAGTTTATAAATATTATTAAGTTTTTTTTAAGTTTTAAGTACATATATAAAAGTTAAAAGTATTTTATTAAATACTAGTTAGTATTACTTTTAAGTTTATAGTAAAAATTTTTAATAAAATTATATAAGATTTTTAAATATAAAGTTATATATATATTTTAGTTATATTTTCTTTATTTACAAAATATAATAATTAGGGTAATATTATAAGATTTTAAAATAAAACTACTATTTTTTAATATATATGTAATTTTATACATATTTTATAAGTATTATATTTATAATATTTATAATATTTTTATTTTTTAGTAAATATTAAAAAGTTAAGTAGTTAGTTAAGTAGTTAGTTAAGTAGTTAGTTAAAATTTATTATTATTAGTATTATAGTAAGTTTTAGTATAGTAGTTAATTTTATGTTTTTAATTATAACTTAAAAAACTTAGAAATAGATACTAATTATAGTTATAAGTAAGTTTAAAGTTATAAAAATTAAACTACTTTTAAATAAACTAGTAACAAAAACTAGACTTTTTTTAATAAAAGAGATAGTAATAATAAAAACTAAATAAGTAAATACTTACTTTATTTTATTAAGCTAATTATAAAAAGTTGTTATGCTTTCTTAATATTAGGTTTCTTATCTTACTAAAGTGTTTATAAGTAATTTATTACTTGTTTTTAGAGTTACAAGTTAAAAGGTAAAGTTTCTAAGAATTTTAGTAAAGTTTAGGTTATCTATTATAGGAAATTAATAGACGCAACGTAATGTCACGGTGGTACTATAAGTAAAAAGTCAAATGGTTAAAGAGAAGTGTTGATTAATTGCTAAGTATAGTACTAGATGATAATTCAAGACGTTGTGTAAAGAAGAGAAGAAAAATAAGACAGGTTGTGAGTAATGTCTGAGGTAGGGTCTGTGCGCTAGCGCGCGGCCAATGCGTGAACACGTGATACGAAAAGGGCTTGTGAGGAAGGCTTCCTCGGAAGGCCCGTGTAAGGTGTCACGGATGGTTACCGTGACACCTGAGGCCTTTATAGCTATGAGGTAAATTTTTGACGGGCTCTGTGCGGAGTGCTCAAAAAGTACTCTTATTCTGAGTATCTTTTTTTAATCAACTACTGTATTGCACTGGCCTTATTACTTATTGCGATGTTATTACGTATCGGATTAAATAGCTAATATGCCTCTTGCGGATGGCTTGCAGACTTTTAAAAATGTTGAGGCAGGTTCTAACCGAAGTCACCAACATAGTCATCTTTTCTCAACCACTCTAATTATAATATTCTTCACTCACGCACTATAAATTCCTCTGCTTTCCCATCGCCAACCCATCGCTCTCGACCTCCAAACCCCTCTCTGACACCCCATCCACCACCCGAAATGTCTCTCGTCCAAACTCTCCTCTCACAGCTCGAAGCTACGCTGCTATACATCGCCGCTACCGTCTCACATTTCGAAGCCGACATCCTCCACATCCCCCCATCCCTGCGCTTTTTTACGGCAGGCGCGGAACCAGACCTTCACTTCAGGCAGGCCTTCCTCTTCGTTCTAGCTCCATTACACGCCTTCGTCTCGATGCCTCTCTCCGACTTGTTATTGGGCAGGTGCGATCCCGAACCAAGGAGTCATGGATTGCGAAGATATGGAACGTGGTTCTTGTGGTACTTGGTCATGTTCTGGGTGGCTACTCTCATTGTAGGAGCACCAGACATGTACGCAGAGCAGAAAGAGCTGATATAACGAGTAGAATCGCAACTTTCTCTGAAGCTGGAGTTCTCTGTGGACGCTGCCGACAAGCTGACACCCTCGTGGGCTGTTGGTCGATGTTGCCTTCCCTCCTCTGCTCCGCCATCGGGCCACTTCCACCAGAGCACGGCTTGAACTCCCGAAGGAAGGAGGCTTCTTCTCAACGAAGACGATGACGTTTGTCAGATGTAGCACCAATAAAAGTCGTCCGTCTCTCTCGTTTCTCTCTTCTTTTCTTCTTCACCTTTGTTGCACGGGACCACACGTAGTCTTCCCAACATTCTTTCCAACATGCTACGCGACATTCTTTTCTACGTCTGGCTCCTGATGGTGCTGCACCTGCTGGCTCGCTATCAAGACAAGCTCTTCGACTGGTTGTGGTGGTACCCCACACACCTGCGCGGGATGAGGAGCTTCCGACTGCGTCGTTCGATTGGGCTTTTCGTCATCTGGTGTGCGATGTGCCTGCCCATCGTCATCTTGTATGAACGGAACCGAGGGCCAAGTCCACTCATGGGGACTCAGACAGCAACGTCTGGCGGCAGCCTAATTTTTTGAACAGTTTCATGCCTGGTCTGCAAGGCTGATGCTATCGCGTCGTTGGCGGAGGGGTAACTTCTGCTGACACCAAGGCGCTAGACAATTTTTGGAACATTCAACCAATCTTTGGGACTCAACGCTCGTATTACACTCCCTCGAGTGGCCCGAATCTTTTTCATTGATTCAGTTTCCTCGCGGGACTGATCGAGGAAGAAGACACTTCACCTTCGCTTGTTCTCAGGTCCTTCAAGTTGAGCAGCCACACTACACAGCTGCCTTCACATTGCCTGCTAACTCCTGCGTAGAACCCTCATCCTTGTATCGAACCTTGCGCGGTATGCTCCTTCCACACGGCAGAGTCAGGTCGCGGACCTGTTCCCAGAGTTGCTAACAATCAATCTGATTTGACGATTTGATTGATTTGTTTGGCAGGTTTGATAGGTCGAACCGCGCGGCTCGACTCATGCAGAGTGATTGGCGTCCACTTATACCCACGCCGCACTGAAGACCCGCTCTAGCCCCCATAGTCACTCTTATTTGCAACGCTGCAATACGACGCTGCAGCTATGAAGTTGTTCATGCCGACAGACACATGACGTAACTCGATGCACGGTGCAGGGCGTACCTGGCATTGCCCAATGACCGGTCGTAGCTGTGCCCCAGGGGTTGAGTTGCGGGTCGCAGTCAGGCTCCACTCCACTGAAACCGACTCGGATATTGTAAGGCGGCTGGCAGTGACACTTAGAGGAACAGGCCCAATCGTATCCTCCGGGCAATATGACCGCGTGACCCTGCCAGACATCCATCCGAAATTGCATGTAGCAGAACCATTACCCAGCTGCATCCAGCCATGCCAGCACAGTGAGAGCCTGGGCGTCTGTGGGCATCTCCATTGCCCCTTTTTGCAACTGCTGACGTGGCAGTGACCGAAGGCTCCACGGATGAACTGCTACGCCCCCCCGGGAAAAGGGGGTGGGGGGCGTTTCCACCCCAGGGGTAAATAAGCGTAGAGTGATGCTAGAGGGAAAGTGGAATCCAAGGCGGTTTACGAGTGATCCCGATTGCAAAGGGTTGGAGGATCTAAAGACGCCGCTCAACGCTGAGAGGCTGATAACAGGACGGGTAAAACCATCGCGCTGGAGCGTGAGGCCGGGAACGGACAGGAAGGAGAGATTCGTCCAATACCAAAAGGGGAAGCAAGCATAAACAACATCATAGGAAGCGCCGTGGGATATGTTACTACGCTATCTTCAGTCCAAGGCGGCGGAAATTGGGGAAGGCGGGTGATGCAGCACTTGCATGAATGCCAAGGGGACAGAAAATGGCTCACGGCCGAGGCCCGGAGCCAATAAGGGTGCGGCGCGGTGCGTGGAGGAAAGAAAAGATGGAGAGGGAGAGGAAAAGCAGCGAGGGAAGAGGGCCTTTTATGGTTGAGGGCGAGCATGAATTGGCGAAGCCGGGGGATCACAAAGCAAGGCGCCTTACCTTAAAAAAAAAAAGCATTCATTTTCTAATATAGTAGTACCATAAAAATTTTACTTATAAAATTTTTAAATTACAAATTAATATAAAAGTTATTAACTTTTATATTTTTAAAACTATTTATTAATATAACAAGTTACTTATTTATAGTAAATTTTATTTACTATTATAATATAATTAATAACTTTAAAATAATAAGTTAAAAGTAATTATAATAACTTATTATATATTATAACTATAAGCCTTATAAAACTAGTTTTTATATTTTTATATAATAAAGTTTAAAAACCTAATAACTATAATTATATTTTATTAAAATTATATTTAGAAACTATTAAAGTAAATATAAAAACATATATATAACTATATAACATTAGTATTATTATAGCTAGTATAAACTTATAAGTAATTATAAATAGTTACAAGTAATAAAGTACTATATTAAAACTATTTTAGTATTAAAAAAAAAGTTATGAAAAAAATAGTTAATAAAGCCTTTATATAGTAACTTAAAAGTATTAATAAAAATATATTACATAATAATAGTATAAAAAAATTTTGCTTAAAAAATACGTTTTAATAAAATTTTAAAAGTATAACTACTATATTTTAATATATACATTTGGTTATTTAAATTAATAAAAAATATTTTTTTGTATTTTTTTTATATTATATTACATTACATAGTATATATATATATATACATAATATGTAAGTAATTTAAACTTTAAAACTATAAGTAAAAATAGCTTTTTATTTTAATATTATTTAGTAACATAAGTATATAGTTATAAAAACTTTAAATACTTTTATTATTAAATTATTTTTTCTTATTATTTAAAATATAATAAAAAAGTTTAAATTTAAACTTTAAAATAAAGTAATATATAATTATACTTTAGTAATATTTTAATAAAAATTAAATAATTTTTTTTTGTAGCTATATACTTTTAAATAAAATATAAATAGTTATTAAAAAAATTATATATATAAAAACTTAAAATAAAAGCTAAAATAAAGTATATAACTTTATAAAGGTAATATACAAATATAGTAAAATTAATTTAAATAGTAAATAAAAAAAATACTTATATAAATTTATTAAAAAAAACTAAATTAAGTAGTAAACAAAAAAAATAATATTATAACTATTTATAATATTTTTATATATTATAATATAACTATATAAAATTTTAATAAATGTTTTTTAATATATATAAAACTTAAAATTTAAAATATAATTTTATTTACTATTTATATTTAATATGTAAACATAATAACTTTATAACTTTAATTTTTATTTATTTAATTTTATTTTTTAATAAAGTTTATAAAATTACATAAAATAAAAAAAAGCTAATTTTATTTTTTATAAAATAAATACTTAAAATTTTTTTTTTTTTACTTATAATAACAGGCTCGGTGTTCACGTATTATAATATAAATATAAATAGATAGAATAAGTTAGCTCTATTTTAGCTATATTAAGATAAAAAGAGAAAAGATATAAGAGGAGCTTGTTTCTAAATAGAATAGTATATAGCTTAAGTATAAACTAGCTATACTCTAAGCTCTATACTAGGTTATAGCTAGTATAACTAGTTATAATATTATATAACTTATAGTAAGTTAAATAAGTAGTACTGTTATATTACTCCCTCTCTAAAAAAGACTTATTTCTAAGTCTTTAAATTATAGTTTTCTTTTTACTAGTCTTTATACTACTCTTATTTTTAAAGTTGCTTTATTATTTTCTTTTATTACTTCTAGGTTCTTTTCTACTTTATATATTTTTAACTAGGTGTCTAGTTATACTGGTGGTCCTGCTTTCTCTAGATAGATCTTATAATAATTTCTTACTTTATATAAAGCGCCTATAAAGCCTCGGGCATTATACTAAGTAGAATTTAGGTTATAAGCTAGCTAGAATACTTTATACTATAGTTAGCTATAGTATAGATAGCTATTAAGGATTTCCTATACTAGCCACTTAAGATACCTGTTAATCTTAATAGGCGGTTTCTTAAGTTTAATTTAACTAAATAGTAGGTAAATAAAAGCTTTTTATAAATAGTTTATATAAAAAATATTAAGCATACGCATATACAGCAGCAGCTTAAGATAATAAAAATATCTTTTTATGTCTATAATAGGATAGGGTCTATATATCTATTGGTTAAGCTTTTAGCTAGATTAGCTAGTAGTAAAGCCTTTAAGTATAATATATATCTTATTTCTTATAGAGAAGTCTAGCTTACGGCGCTTTTTATTAGCTTATTAAGTCTATTACTTTTATACTTAAGTAATCTCTTATTAAGCTATCTTTATAGCTAGTCTTATTATATTATATTAAGCTTTAGCGTAGCTCTATGCTTTCTTATAAAATATTTATTTACAAACTATAGTAAATATCTTCATACGTTTTTTTTAATTCTAGTAATAAATTAGCTAGTAGCTAAACTTAATTTAATAAAGTAATAAGTCTATAGTCTTATATAATAGAATTACTTAGATCTAGTCTATATAAGGCAGTAGGTCTAACTAGTTATTTTAATAATAATTAACAAATAAATATAAGTACTAATTAATGTACTAGTTTAAAACCTTAGTATTTCTATTAGTTTAAAGATAATATAGTATTAAGAGCTTTTATTTAATTCCTATTAGTCAGTATAGCTTATTTATAAATGCTAAAGTAAACTAAGAATTATGATTAGAGACTATTAATCTAAGTAAACTAAATACTTATTAGATATAATAATAGTACTTATTAGCTATCTAAGTAGCTATAGTTATTTTATAGTAAGATAATAAAAAGTAGTATTTACTTAGCTAATCTATAATAATAAAAGCACAGTCATATCCTTTCTTATCTAAAGAGAAGGATTTAAAGTTTATAGAAATATTTTACTATACTTGCTTAAGGATTAGTAGTAATTTAAGTAAGCTTAAGATTTTATTATAAAATACGTGGCTCTATTTATAAGCTTTATATATAGCTATATAGTTATCTATATTTTTACTTATACGGCTTTAGTAATAGCGGTTATAAAATAGCTTATTATTTTTCTCTTACTTAAGTAAGTAGTCACTTAAGTAGTATAAATAGCTTAAATAAAATAAGTTTTTAAAAAGTATATAGCAGAAACTACTAGCTTACTATAGTATATAAAAAAGCTTTAGTTAAGTTTTTATATTAGATAGTTACTAGAAGGAGTGTGCTCTTAGAATGGCTATAGACTCTCATAACTATAATTTACCTCAATAATATAATTAATTAGTAAGTAAAGGTTATTTAAAGATAGTAAGATTATAAAAGTATTAGTAGTAGTTACTTTAATTATATTAATAGCTAGTATGTCTTTTACTAATAGTATAGCTAGGTTATTACTTATAGTCTTAATAAAGCTAATGTTAATTTACTTTGCTAAAAGAAAAACACGTGTTCAGGCTACTTTATTCTTATTTTTTTAGATCTTTAGTTTCTCTTACTTACGTGAGAGTATGTTAGTTATTATATTAACTATACTAAAATAATAAATAAGCGTTAGGTAATAGTTTACTATATTTATTATCTAGTATATTTAGCAGGGAGTAAGCTCTTACTTTATAGAGAAATATTCTAATATATAATAGTTAGTTAGAATATTAAATAACTCTATAGTCTATAGGCCTATAAGCTGTAAGTGTTATTCTTAAAGACTATAGATTATAGCTAATATCTTTTTATTATATATATTATAGTTTATCTAGGGCTTATTTATAGTCTTAGAGTAGAAAATTATAAATTACTAGAGATTATTCTTCTAAAGCTATAATAGTATTCTTATAATAACTTTATTACTTACGTCTATCTCTATGTGCGTTTAATGGTAAGATAAGTAGTAAACTAAGATATTATTTAATAGTATTAAATTTTTAGCTTATTAGAAAGCTGCTAGCTTGTGTTTACTAAAGGTATAATATATACTCTTTTTAAATAGCTTAGTAAGTAATTAAATAATATATCTATAGTCTTTTAAGAAGGCTCTATAGAAATTACAGAATTTTAGAAAAGATTATAGGCTTTTAATTAATGTAGATACTAGTTATTTCTATATAATAGTAACCTTCTCAGGGTTTATTTAGATCCCTTTTATACTAATAATAAAGCTTAGAAACTTCGTTCTAGTAATAGTAAACTTACACTTTTTAATATCTATTTAGAGATTTATATTTTAGAAATATCTTAATACTTAAGTAATATACTCCTTATACTATAGTAGATTTTTAAAGTAGATTAGAATATTATTAAGATAAGCAGTATAGAAGTCATCTAGTAGGCTATAAAATATCTTATTAATATAATACTAGAATGTAATAAGATTATTATAGAGACTAAATAATAGCATACGGTACTTATAGTTCCTATATTAAATATAAAACATAATTAAGTCCTTAATATTTTTATTTAAATATATATAATAAAAGGTTTGTTATATATTAAGCTTTGTAAATACTTTTATACACGCTAATTAGATAAGAGTCTCTTAAATTAACAGAATTAGATAAATATTTTTCTTTATAATAGTATTAAGCTTATAATAGTTAATATAAAAGCGCTACTCTTTTTTAGATTTTTTAGTAAATAGTACTAAAAAAGTATATAAAGCATTACTATAAATAATAACATCTTATTAAAAGTAGTTATTTAGGTAGGTCTTAATAAGTTATAACTGCTTAAAAGATATACTATATAATAAGCTTAATATTAACGTATTTTTAGTTATTAGTTTAATATTATAGTTAATATCTTCATAATGTAGAGGTAATATGTCTGAGTTTTTTTTTAAAAAAATAGACCTAAGTTATACTAGTATAGCTAGAGTAAAATAGTTTTTACTTAATAAACTACTAAAGTTTTTCTTTTTTTATAAGGTTTTTATTTAATTAATAGGGCCCTTCTAATAAAGCCTTTACTAAGAGGTTTTTAGGGTTTTAGAAAGAGGACTTTAAGTCTAGCAGGCTAAGTTTATCTCTATAGTTCTAAATAAGCTTATCTATTTTATAAATACTAATATACCCTAGTATAGTTTCCTTTTACTATATATATATTATAAAAGTAATAGCTTTTATAGTATTAATTTTAAGGCCTATTTTAAAGAAGTTTTTGTGTAAGATAGATTAAAAATAAAGAGTTTACTTACTTAGCTTTAGCTACTATTATAGGTAAAACTACTTTTCTATTTTTCTAAAATTCTTTTACTATATAATCTACTAAGGTAAGTGTTAAGGTAGTTTATAGGTATATTATAAAATTACTATATTTATAAGCTCATTACGTTAGTTAGTATTAGCTTAGTATAAAGAATTAATTTTAATTAATAAATTTTATATTAAAATAATAATATTAAGCTTATAGTTAATTAGTTTATTATCTAGTTATTTAAGTGTTTACTATTTATAGTTAATTAAAGTACCTACGTCTTCAAACAGCTTACAGCTAATTATAAAATTATAATAACTAATATTATAGAAAATAAAGTAGGTTAATAAATAGTAGTTATCTAGTACTAAATTAGCCTAGAAGTATTTATTTACTTATTTATTTAGTCTATTATTATAGCTAGCTAGGGGGATAGATTTTATTTAATAAGTTTTTATCTTAAGCCCTTTCTTAATAGCGTGTATGTATTTTAGGTGTACTAGAATAAAACTACTAGCTTTAGTATTAAAAAAACTACTTAGCTTAATAGCTAGTCCACTAATAGAAATATAGTAGAATAAAATAAAGGCTAGTTTACTAAATAATAGTTAGTAAGAATTAAACTAGTTAATAGCTCTAGAAAGTAATTTTTAAAAAAAAACTTTTCTTAAAATAAGTTTTCTTCTAATAGTTCCTTTATAGTAAGCTAAAACTTTTTATTATTACTAGTATTTTAGGGCGTATAGAGCTCTTTATTAGTATCTATAAACTTAATTACTTTAACTATAGCTTAAGTAGGTAGTTAATAGTCTTTTATAAAATAACTAGGTTTCCCGTAATTATAGTAACTAGCTAGCTTAAGGATGGATATTAATAGAATAATAGTAGCTACTATATAAGTTAAATACTTAGTTTCTAAATAAAACTACTAAATTAACAGTAGCTAAGTTTTTTTAGTTTTTTTATTAATCTACTTAGTAGCTTTTCTAGTACTAAGAGCTAGCTTTTTAGTAAAATCTTAAACTAAGTCTATATACTTATTATATTAGTTATAGTATTACTATTAATAGATACCTATTTATATACATAGAGTGTTTAAAAGCTTCTTGTGGAATTCTTTTATCTATTAGTTTATAAATAAGCTGTATTTTTAAGCTAGGCAGAAAAAATCACTCTAGAATATAATAAAATTAGTAGAGTCTTTAAGGTAGAGTTTTTAGAAATTATAATAAATATTAAGTCTCTTATATAAGTTACTATATATTCTTTTTAGGTAATTTATTATATACTAGTAGCTAACTAGCTACTTACTCTCTTTTATTATATATATAAGTATTAAGAGGTATTAGTTAGCAGAACTCTTCGTACACGTACGTATATAAAAGATAATATTTTCTTAAGTAGCTTACTCAGTAGCTCTAGTAAACTAGTTTTAGTTAATATATATCTTATTCTCTAAGATATTTCTCTATTAATTAAAGGTAATATCTTTACTGTTTTTAAGTATTAATGGGTTAAGAAATTATGCTAAGCAGCTATTATCTTAATAGCTACCTACAGTAAACATAACTAGTAAAGTAGTAGATAAATAAAGTAATATTTAAAAAGTTTAGTTACTAAAATCTCCTATATTAGAATTATTATTAGGTTTTATAGTAATATAGTTAATTTAATTATAAGGGGTTTATAGCAGAGCTATAAAGCGTATTTTTTTTACTAATATTAATAATAACGCTAAGCTAGCCTTTACAGAGAGAAAGAAATATATATTATATATAGATTTCTTTATTTATATTCTTAGTGTTTTAATTTTATTCTCTTAATTAACTATGCACTTAAGTGTGTTATTTAGTGGCTAATAAAGCTTAATAAACTTATCTCTAATTTTATTAAACTTAGTTTTAGCCGTATTAAGCGCTTTTTCTAGTATATTAATATAATTATAATATGTAAATATTTTAAGATAGCTATGCTCTAGCTTACTAGCAATTATTACTTAATTAAAAGTTATTAAAGTAGAAAGTATAATCTCTATTTTCTAAAACTTATAGGTATTAGTTTCTTAGATAGTGCTTTTAGTAGTAGCTATAAAAAGTTTCTTATTATATCATGCCTAGATACAGAGCTTCTTAATAGTATAGTCTTTTTTAATTATATTATTAAGATAATATATAGCGGCATACTTAAGTGATTTAGAGATAAATATATAGTTATTACTAATAGCTATTATCTTAAGATTAACTCTTATCTCTAGCGTAGAGAGCTTTCTTATAGTCCTAATTTATCTATTTTTATATATATATATAAAGCTTCTAGCCTCTAATAAGGTAAAGTGATTAACTAATTCTCTAGTAGAAAGAAAATAAGCTAATAGTGCTCATAGAAATCAGTTTCTCTAATATAGAGAAGATAATAAGAGAGGGGAAAAGAGAGTTTACTAAAGCTCTTATAATTCTCTTCTAATCTAATAAGTATATTACTTATTATTATAGGTCTTTTAGTTATCTACTAAGTCACTCTTAAGATCTATTATGCAGAGCTTATATAGACTATTACTTAGAATTTTAATTATCTACTACTATAGGGCTTTCTAGTAGAGATTATATAGTTAATAAACTAATAACTTAATATAGTCATGTAATTAATTCTCTAGGTATAGTTATTAATAAATTAAATACTTAAGTTAATTACATAATTTAATCTTAATATTATATTACTATTATCTAGCTAAGTTAGATAGATTTTAGTGTAATATAATAATAGGCTTAGTCTTTACGCGTTATAGTATAAATATAAATAGATAAAATAAATTAGCTTTATTTTAACTATACTAAGATAAAAAAAAATATAAGGGGAGTTTACTTTTAAATAAAACGGTATATAGCCTAAGCGTGAGCTAACTATGCTCTAAGCTTTATACTAAGTTATAACTAATATAGCTAGTTATAATATTATATAATTTATAGTAAGCCGAATAAGCAGTACCATCACAATACTTATTATAATAATTATATTACATTTATTTTTAAGTTAAAATATTAATAAAATATTAATTATATATAACGTTTTTAATAAGTAAGTAATGTAGATAAGTAAGTAATATATTTTAAAACTTACTAAAAAATTAAGAATTTGCACATGAATATCTTAACAACCACTTAATAATAAATTCTAGAAATATAATAAGTAATTAATAGAAGTTTGAAATAAAAACTATTAAATTTTTAAGAACTAGTAATTAATAGTTATTAAGATTATATTATATTAGCTTTTAAATTTACTTTTTTCTAAATATCTTTATAACTATTAATTGCTAGCTCTTAAAAATTTAATGGTTTTTATTTCAAACTTCTATTAATTACCTATTAAATTTTTAGAATTTATTATTCAGTAGTTTTTAAGATATTCATGTGCAAATTCTTGAATTTTTAGTAAGTTTTAAGATATATTACTTACTTATTCATGTTACTTACCTATTAAATACATTAATAATAAATACCTTTTTTAATTTTTATAATTAAAGTTATATTTTTATTAATTTTAGTAAAATTACAAAATTTAATAATTATATATTATTATTTTAAAAAAACTTATTATTTTTGTTTAAAAAATTTATAATTATAAAAACTTAGTAATATTATATATTTCTTTAAATAAAATAAAATAATTATAAATTTTTATATATACTTATAATTTAATATTAAAAATTAATATATATTTAAAATAAAAATGTATAAAATATTAGCTACTATTAACTAATACTTAAATTAATACTAAAAACTAACTTATAAAAGTAATAGTTTTATATATTACTTTATTATAAAAATATTTATAAAACTTATTAAAACTAGTAAATAAAATATTAATTATAATAAACTAATACTTAAATTAATATTAAAAACTAATTAATAAAAGTTATAGTTTTATATAGTTTTTTATTAAAATTAGTAAGTTGTAATATAGTATTTACTTACTAGTTTTAGTTTTTTATAATTACTTTTTAACTAATTAGTAAAAAATTAGTTAGTTTTCTTACTTACTAATATATAATAATATTTGTTAAACTTAATAAGTAAAGTTTTAGTAAATAAAAGTTAGTAAAAAGTAATTAATAAAATTATATTAAATTATATTACTTAATAATTTACTTAATTTAAAAATAAACTCTTTAATTTTAAAATAACTACAAAAAGTTAAAAGTAACTATAAACTATTTAATACTTTATACTTATAATAATTTTTTTATATATATAATAAATAGCTATATTTAGTATATTAAATACTATTAATAAAAGTAATAAAAATAAGCTTTTTATTTTTTAATTATACTTATTTATTAAATCTTTATTTATAACTTTATTATATACTTTAGTATTATTTTTTATATACTTTAAACTTTGTTTAAAATACTTTTATATATAACTTAGTATATTTTTAGTTAGTTTTAACATTTTTATACTTTATATACATTTCTTTATATTATTATTTTTTTATAAAAACATTTTTAATTTAAAGTTATTATTTTTTTATTATTTTTAATATAAATATAGTTTACTTTATATTAAAAAACTTTTATAAAGTTTACTAAAACTAGTAAATATACTAATTTTTAAAGCTAAATAAAACTAGTTTTTAAAAAGTAAAGTTTTTTTAAAATAAAAATAATTATATAATAAATAATAAAGTTAAGTTATAAAATTATATAAAAATAATATAAAATGTTTTACTAAAAACTTTATAATAAATTATATTAAATATAAACTAAGTTTAATATTAAGTATTATATTAGTCACTATATTAAATTAAAATTAACTTTATAATAAAATAAAACTAGCTTTTGCATTAAATTAAAATATAAAAAAAAAAAAAAATTTTTAATTTTTTTTTAAATAAAAAACCTAATTTAAATTAAATTTAATGTATATTAAAAAAAGTTTTAATTTTTTTTTATAAAAACTTAATTTAAACTTAATATAAATTTCTAAAAGTAGTTTAATATAAAGCTTTAAAAATTGCTTAATATAAAAGTTTAAAAGTAACTTAATATAAAAGTTTAAAAACAACTTAGTATAAAGCTTTAAAAGTAGCTTAATATAAATTAAAATATAAGTTAGTAAATAAAATAGTAAAAGCTAAAATAAAGTTAAATATTAGCTTAATATAAATATAAAAAAAAGTAAAATAGTAATAACTTAAAAGTATTTATATAATTAAAAAGAAAGAAAGAATACTATAAATAAAAAAAGAAAATAAAGAAAAAAACAAACTATAAAGTAAGTAAAACCATTATATACAAATACAAATATTAAAAAAGTATTAAAAAGTAAAAAGTAAAAAATTAACATACTAAAGCTATATAGTACAAAAGCTAGTTAAATTAGTTAAAAAAGTTTAAAAATAATTATAAAAATAAATATAGTACTTATTAGTACTAGTTTTTTTTAAAATAAATAAAGTATATAAATAACTTACTTAATATTAAAAAAAATTAATAAAATTTATTAAAGCTAGTAAATATAACTTACTTTATATTAACTTTATTAAAATAACATTTATGGGTTTTTATATTATATAAACTAATACTTTAATTAATACTTTATTTACTAGCTATTTATTATACTTTTAAAATATACTATAAATCTATTTTTACAATATTATTAAATAAGAAAAAAAATTTAAATAATGTATATTTTATTAAAAAGTAAATAACTAGCATTAGTATATAATAAAAATATAAGAAATAAGTTTATTTTAAAATATTAAATAAAATATATCAAAAATTATATAGTTAAAACTAATACTATTAAAAAATAAATAATAAAACTATTAAAAAACTATATATAAATAAAATATTAATTTTAGTATTAGTTACTAATATTAGTAAGTTTAAAAATAGTATTTATTAAATTTAAAAAGTAAAGTTATACAATTTTAATAAAAACTATTTTACTTAATTTTTATTTTTAGTAATAATAAAGTAAGTAATAATAATAAAAATGAAACTAAGTACTAATATAAAAAAAAAATAAACTTTAAGTACTTAAAAATTTAGTTATAGTAAATTTTATAATATAATAGTATATAGTATAATACTTTTAAAGTATAGATTTAAAAAGTATCATTATAAAATTAAAATAGCTTTTTAGTTAAAAATTTTTTAAATATATAATAAAGTTTATAAGTATATTATAATTTAAAGTTAGTATTTTTTTTTTAATTTTAAACTAATATTAAAATTAATACTTATTTAAAAATACCTAATAATAATAATATAAACTAAGTATTTTTACTAAATTAATTATGCATAAAAAGGCATAAATTTTAAAAAAATTATTTTACTATATAATAATTATTATAGAGTTTAGTATTAATTTAAATAATTAATATATTATTAATAGAATTTAAGTTTTAGTTTTAAAAACTTTAAATATTTTAGTTATTATGTACTACATTTTAATACTAAAAATAAATTTAATTAGTATTTATTTAATTTTACTTTTTTATAGTTTATTTAGTAATTAAAAATATATTATTATAATAGTAATAAATATAACATAATTTTATAGTTATTATTTTAAGTTTAAAATTTAATTAGTATTTATTTTAAAATACTTTAACATTTTAAGTACTTTTTAGTTTAATATAATTAAAATTTTTAATAAAATAATATTAAATACTTACTTAATTAGCTTTTAAATAATAATAATTTTTAGTTAAAAAATATTAACGTATTTAATAAGTGAATGGCCCAGACAAGCGAGTGGCCTATCTTAAAACTCACTAAAAAATCAAGAATTCGCACATGAATATCTCAACAACCACTTGATGATAAATTCTAGAAATTTAATGGGTACTTGATAGTGCTCCAAAATGTATGCCATTAAAATTTTAAGAGCTAGCAATTAATAGTTATTGAGATAGTACTGTGTTGGCCCCCAAATTCACCTTTTCTTAAATATCTTAATAATGTTTAACCGCCAGCTCTTAAAAATTCAATGACGTCCATTTTAGATCACTATTAAGTACCCATTAAATTTCTAGGATTTATCATCAAGTGGTTGTTGAGATATTCATGTGCGAATTCTTGATTTTTTGGTGAGTTTTAAGATAGGCCACTCGCTTGTCTGGGCCATTCGCTTATCAAATACGTTAGTATATAAATTAAGTTACTTAATAATTTTAAATAAAAGTAAATATAAAGTAATATATTTTTAAGTATTAATTAGTAATAATTTATTAAACTATATATATATTACTTTTTTAAATTTTAAGCTTTATATTAGTAGTTATAATTTAATATTAAAGTTATTTATTAATAATAGTTTATTTTATATATTTTTTGTTACTTTCTTTTACTTTAACTTTTAAAAGTTAAAAATTTTTATAATATAAAGTATATAAGTTAACTTATAAAAGATTTTTTTTATTTAAAATACTTAATATAGTTTAATTAATAAAAATACTTTAAAACTTATAAAATAGTAATAGTATAAATTAATATTAAAAAAAACTAATTTTTTAAATAAGTAATTTTTTAAACTAAAAATTCTAATTATAGTAAAAAATTAATGCTAATTTCTTTTTTTACTTAAAGTACTATATAATAATAGATTTTTATAGTTATTAAAAATTAAGTAATTTAAAAAGCTTTTTTTAAAAAGTTTATAGTATTAATTAATTATATAATATTATTTAATATACTTAAAGTATTATTAACAAAAACATTTTTATTTATATATTATTTAAAAACATAACTTATAAGCTAATACTGAAATAAAAGTAAAGTTTTAAAGTTTTTAACTTTTTTTATAATAAACTTTTTAGTTTTTATACTTTTATAACTAGTTATAATAGTTATTATAAACTAGTTTAAATTTTATAGTTAATAGTAGTCTAATTTTTAAATTTAGCTTTTTTTTAGTATAAATAAAACACTAAAGCTAATATAAATGTTAAAAAAATTAAGTATAGTAAAGTATTTTCTTAGCTGTTAGATATTCTACACAAACTACTAGTTTAAACTTAAAGCAAAATTTTTAAGCATTTAATTAATTGTTTATATATTTGTTTATAATTAATTATAAGTAATCTACTGCTTACTATACGTATTTTTGTTCTCTAATTAGTTAAAAATGCCCTAGGTATTAAATAACGATAACTATGTTCCTAAAGCTAATAAAAATTTATAATATAAGCTTAGTAAAAGTTTATTTTTATTACTTTTTATAGTTAATAATTTTCTTTCTATAAAGCTTCTATAGTATAAAGGTACACTAAAGAACCTTTCTATTAATAAATCTAGAAAGCTAGTAGTGTTAATTAATTAGTTTATTAATTCTAAGATTATTAATATACTTATACAGCATATAAATACAAATGTGGTATATTAGTAGTAACCTAATACAAATTCCCATACAGGCCGTCCCTAGTATCCTATAACTAGAGATAAGATATACATATACCTAGGTAGGTAAACTAATTTATCGGTAGATTAGTTAATCTAATTATAGTAGGTATTGTCATCTACGCGGGTATTCATACTCCTTGTGAGATACCGGATTTGTGGTTAACTGATTAGAAAACAGGACCCATTCACCTCCCTGTTATAGCATTAATAGGTCTTGGCTAATGGTAATAGGTTAATTGATACTTTTATATATTTAACGTATAAATAACCGCTGCAGAGTTGGGAAAAGCAAAGATTCATTTATTTGATAAGGTCAATAAACTCTCTGCTACTCTACAGCAGTGCTGGAAGCATTACTACTCTCCAGGCTGAGATTTGGCTATTAATGAGTGTATGCAACGCTTCACTGGACGAGCAAGCGAAACCGTCAATATTCCAGGCAAGCCTACGCCTGAAGGTTTTAAGATATGGGTTATAGCGTACAATAGGTACGTTCTAGGTCATCTCTAGTATGTTAAAGGGGACGTAGTGAAGGGCTGTTGTCCGCAGGGCTTAGATCTGAAATAGAGAGAGGTTATCAATAACCCGACGCAACAAGTGGTCCTACAGTTACTGGATAATCTGTAGGATCATGGCGTGGGGTATGCAGCATGGGTTGATAACCTTTTCAGTTCTAAGCGCCTCTTCGCTACACTTAGGGACCTTGGGATCGGCGCAGCAGGTACAGTAAGAACTACAACAACAGCACGAGAAGAGAAGATTAAGAAGGAAGAGGTGCAAGATGCTGTGGAGGAGCAGGAGGAGCAGGAGGAGCAGCAGGAGCAGCAGGAGCAGCAGGAGCAGCAGGAGCAGCAGGAGCAGCAGGAGCAGCAGGAGCAGCAGGAGCAGCAGGAGCAGGAGCAGCAGGAGCAGCAGGAGCAGCAGGAGCAGCAGGAGCAGCAGGAGCAGCAGGAGCAGCAGGAGCAGTAGGAGCAATTGCTGCAAATACAGCAATTAGAGCAACTTAACCACAATCAACAACCGATAAAGCGTAAAAACCCACCCTCACAATCCACGCCTCCACCAAAACGATTAAAGGCTATTCCTGAAATCAATAGGGGTGTAGATCCAGCGCTTGCCGAAATCCGCAGAAGACACCGTAATAATCTGAAATGGGGTACAATCTACAGCACTTGTAAAGATGGCAAAGTGCTATAGTTCCTTTGGATGGATAGCTCCCCCATTCTCTTTATATCGACAATTGATGATGTAAGTAGATAAACTATACAGCTTCGTCAGAGACCTAATAACTCTACTACAAGAGTTCGAGCTCTGTAGGGTAACCAATTCACAAAGCTGCTTAATATCTCTACTATAATTGATGACTATAACTATAGCATAAATGGTGTAGATCGAGCGGATCATAATCGGGATGGTACGGAGACTCTATAGCAATATCTTAAGAACTGGAAGCCCCTTTAGTATTAGCTACTAGATACTACTCTTTACAACATAGCAATAATCTGGAAAGCTTATGGGCACTTTAAGGTAAAGCATGGTTTGTTTAATACTAAGTTCCGTGAGAGAGTTGCCCTGGATTAAATGTCTAGAAGTTAAAGAAGTTCTACAACGAAAGTTCTTCAGTCTATGGTACGTACACTTAAAAAGCCTCTTTCTATAGATAAAACAGTATCTACCTGTACTAGGAGATTGCTAAAAAACAAAGGTCACTACATATTATATAAGAAGGTAAGGAGGAAGGCTGGTCCACAGTAACCCAGGAAGCCTCTAAGTAAGATATCTTGCAATTCTGTATAATCTAATGGCTCTAGGGAGAAAAAGGCGCGGGAGTACTTACCACATTCTAAAAACAGGTATCTACAGTGCTTAGTTAATGTATGTAATACTCTAAAGTACTAAAATAAGCATAATTAATTTATTAATCGACATGTGGTGCTTTACAGCGGGGAAAATACTAAAAATTCTATTTTTAATAGTATAAGCTAGTAATCTATACAGGACACCTAACAGCTAAAGAGATATTATATATTTTTTTTTAAAATTTTAAGTTACTTATAGTTTACTTATTATAAAGCTATATTATAAAATTTTAACTATTTTTAAACTTAAAGTAGTTACTAAAACTTTTATTTAAAATAAAAATACTAAACTTTAAACTTAATACTAATTTTTATATTTAATGCTATTTTTTTAAAATTAGTTTTTACTAAATATAGCTAACTTTAGTAATATAATTTAAATTTATGTTACTAATAAAATTAGTATAACTAGCTAAATAATAAAAATTTAAAAAAAGTAATAAAATCTTTAGCTTAAATTATAACTTGTTTAATATAAATCATAAATTAATTAATAGCTAAAACTAATTAAACTAATATTAAAACTAATATCTAAAAATACTTTTAAAAACATTAACTAAAAAAGTTCTTATAACTTTTTATAAAGTATTAAAAGCTAAAGTCTAAAACTAGAAATTATTATTAAAGTTTTTAGTAATTTTATAAACTAGTTACTAAAATAGAAACACTTTAATAAAAATTTTTAATAATATTAATAGTATTTAATTTTATATAATATACTAGCTATAGATTATTAACTTAATCTTAAAATTAAAAATAAAAATAGAAAAATAAAATAAAAACTAGAAAAATATATTACTAACTTTATACTTATAATAATTACTAAAAAGCTTAAAGTATAAAAATAGGAGAACTAAAAATTTATTATTAGCTAATGTAATAGAATAGAGTCTAAAATAGTTAACTAAAATAATTATTTTAGTCTTAACTTCATGCATAACTATGTAATAACTAGAATTAGAAATAGGGTTATAAAGTCTCTTTAGTAAACTCTTTACTAAAAAGCTTCTACTTAATTTATAAAAAAAAGATAATATAATAGGCTATAGCTGAAAATAGTAAACTAAAATAATTATTTTAATATTAACTCTATATATAACTACGTAACTTTAGTAACTTAATAGAAATTAGCTATTAAGTTACTATAATATATATAATTAACTCTTTATTAAATTTACTTTATTTATACCTAATTGCCATTATTAGCCTAAATTCTTATATTTAGATTTAATTAACTTTATTTTCTATAGAAGCTAAAAGGCCTTTAGTAGTATAATTAACTTTATAAAAAAAATAAATAACTCTTTAACACTAAAAGTACTATCTAGTAGTATAATAAGTATTAATAAATACTAATAACTATTTAGTATTTATATTAATAGCTTAAGTAATGAACCTACTTAATATAAAATATAATAATAAATAGATTAGCTATAAACTATATTAGTTGCTTATTTTATAAAAGTTAAAAGTCTTAGCTATTAAAGTAATAATAAGCTAAGTAGAAATTAAACTTAATAACTATTTTGCTTAGTGTAATAAAAGAAAAGCATTATTTTTAATAAATAGAGCTAGTAATAGCATCTTATTTAAAAAATTATAAACATATTATAAATAATATCTAAAAAGTTAATTATATTAAAAAGTTGCAATTTTCTATTAAAGCTATTTTTATAAGTTTTAATAATAATACTAATAACTTTTTTTATACTAATGCTATAACTAGTAATTAAACTATTTAATTTTTCTAAACTTTTTATATTTAATAGTATATAGTTTTTTTATTTTACGTTTAAACATTAAGCTAAAGCTAAGTTATAATTTAATAAATATTATATTAATAGTAAAAAAGAACAGATAAACTATCTCTTTTAGTATTTAAAAAAATAAGTAGTATAAACTATTTTTTTATAGCTCTTTAATTAAAGAAGTAATACTACTTTTAAAGTAATATAAATATATATAGACTTTTAGTTTAAAAACTAGTACTAAAAGCAAAAGTTATTAAATAAACTATAAAACATAAAATAGAAAAAGAAGTTAGTGAAAGAGTATTATATAGAGTTTAATAAAAAGCTTCTACTAGTAAAAAGTAATTAGCTAAACAAAAACATAAAAAAGAGTATATTTATTTAGAAATTAAATAAAGAGCTTTAAAAACATATTATAGCTTTTTTAATAACACTAAGCTTTAAAGAATATACTTAAAAAGTAATTTATATTAGTAATAATTTTATATAGATTATATTAAGTAACTATAAAACTATTATAACTGTTTATATAATACTATTTATACTAATATTTAAATTAATAAATTAGAAAGTAATACTTACACATGTAAAAGTAGTAAAGCTATAAAATAACTAATTTAAAATACTTTAAATAAGCTAAAAGAAATTTAAGTAATACTATAAATAAAGTTTCTATTATTAATATAGTTTTTTTTAGCTATATAAAAAATAAGTATAAATATATAAAAGTAAATTAGTTATATTTAGTTACTATAGTACTAATAAAAGCTAAATAAAAAAACACTAATAAAAGAAATAAAGAAAATAGAAATAAAGAAAAAAAAAGTATTAAAAAAAATTGCTTTTATTTATTATTACAAGTAAAGACTTTTAGCTAAAATAGGTAAAATAATATTACAAAGAAAATAATAAAAGTTTTAAAATATATATATAAATATAGATTTTATTACTATATATTTATTAATTAACTAGACGAATATTGCATATATAGTAATTAATACTAGATATTTATATTATAGTTTTATTAGCTTTGTTTTTACTACTAAAATTTATTTAGCACGTATTAATATAGCTTTATAAGTAATTATTAGAGTATATAAAAAATCTAAAAAAGTTACTTAAATTATATAAATTAATTTTAATATTAAAAGACATACTAAATAAGCTTATGTATATATTATTAATAATATACTTAAATTTTATTTTATTTTAAGTAGATTTTAAATAAACTAAAATAATATTATAATTATACTAGCAAAAAAATCGTTTTATATTTATACTTTAAAAATAAGAGTCTATAGTAAGAAAAAGAAGAAGCTATGTTAGTAAAAGCTAATAAAAATTAATATAGCTACCTTTTTAATATAAATAAATAGATTAAAAAGAAAAAGTAAAAAATATATTTTTATAGTATTACTAGTAAATATTTAAAAGGCCTTAGTATTTAAACTTAAGCTAAATTCTAGAATACTACTTTTTAAGGCCTATTAAAAGTATCTAAAGCTATTTTTAAAAAAGAAAGCAAATAAGCTCTTACCACTATAAAGTCCTAAAATAGACTATTATATTAAACTTAAAAATATTAATTAAAAGAACCTTAAAGTTCTATAGAAACTACTATATAATATATTAAAAAAGAAATTATTAATATATTTTATAATAAAGAAGTTATTATAGTAGTACTATAAGTAGAGAGTTAAGTGCTTAATAAAGAGCATTAATTAATTACTAAGTATAATACTAAATAATAATTTAAGACGTTACGTAAAGAAAGGAAGAATAATAAGTTATAAGCTAAAATATTTAGGGTAAGAACTTATACGCTAGTATAAGACTAATATATAAATATATAATATAAAAAAAAAGCTTATAAAAAAAGCTTCCTTAAAAGATCTTTATATTATAGATAGTTATTATAATAGTATCCCCCCTTTAGATCTAAGCTCCTGTAAGGAGTATTTATATTAAATATTAAATTTAAATTAGTCTAGGTTTTTGAAATAGAATTCTTTTATAATAGCTATATTTTAAAAGTCGCTTATAAAATCCTATATTAGATTATTATATTTAGTTTATTTAACTAGATATTTATAGCGTTTCCGCCTGCAATTTAGGCGCAGTTCTTTAATTTATTTAATATAATATTTAGTTTCCCTATTAACTTTAACGGGTTTAGATGGTGGGTTTTATTAATTTAAAAGATATTTAAATTCAAGCACAGCAGGCCAAAGTAATAATATATAGAAAACTAAATATATATTTAAGAATTCAAAGAGTTTAAGTTAGTACGCGTATAGAGAAATTATTTAAAAGATATAGTATTTCCCTAAAGCCTTTAAGTCTAGCTTCTTAAAAGATTAATTTATTTAAATATTTTATATATTAAGCTAGACTATATCTCCTATCTAATAATTAGGTATAAATGATTGTTTTTAGTTTACATATTCTTTTTAAAGAGCTTAGGCCTAAATTATCTTTTCTTAAATTAGTTATTAGATATTAGCTATTTTCTCTACTATACAGTTAACTTCTAAGGCTTATAACACTTAATAAAAACATCTTTAAATTCTTATAAAAAATTTAAAACCTATTCAGGAATGTTAGCTTATATTAGCTAGAAATAATAAAACTTTTATAAATTTAAATATAGTATTATTAGCCTTAAATTATACTAAGAAAAGCCAGTTTACCTAATCGTCTTACTAGTAGTTTATGTATATATATAGAACTTATTTTATTATATTATTAGCTCTTTCTATTTAGCTATCAGTTTCTAAGTAATATGTAGAAAATAATTAGAATTTAATTTATAGTTATTTATAAAGTTCGTTATAAAAGATAGAGATAAATTATATTCCTTAATCTAATATAATTATCTCTAAAAGGCTATAGTCTATTTATACGTGCTAATAAAAAAAATAAATAACATCTACAATAATTATCTTACTATAAGAAATTAAGTATTAGTATTTTATAAGATGATTAACTATAACTATAATATTAATACAGTCTTTAGATTTTAAAAGGTTAGTAATAAAGTCTATAGAAATATCCTTCCATCTCTTTTTAAGAATAGGGAGAGATTTTAAGAGGCTATAGTACTTTTCATAAAAAGTCTTAAATCTTTAGTAAGTATAGTAATAAAATATATATTAACATATTATTTTAAATATCTAAGGCTAGTAGTATTCGTGTTGTAGGATTTTAAAGATTTTTCCATAACTAGAGTAGCCGCCAACAGGAGAATTATACATAATTTAAAGAAATTTAATTTTAAGTTTATTATTATTTAGTATTACTAGCTAATTATAATAGTATAATTAGTCTTTTTAGTTTTTATATTTACTTAGAGAAAGTTTCTTAGAGTGTTAGGTTCTATCCCATATTAGTAACAAAATTTTCTAAATAAATTTATTATATAAGTATTTATTATTAATGATCTATTAAATTAATCTATCTGTCTTAGTTAAGTTTAATTCTAAAATATCATTAAATAGTTTAGAATAGAGAAGTGTTTATTATTAAGCTTTTTAAGCTTCTTCTTAAGCTAAAGTATTTTATATATAGTAAGTAAAAGCATCTAGTTTCTCACCCTACTTATCTAGTTAGTACATAATAGTAAAGTTGAATTGAAATAAGTATTTAACCTAATAAGCTTATTAGTAGCTAAGTTACTTTATTATAGTAAAGTACTAAAGATTTTTATAGTTATTTAGTACTTAAATTAGAAACACAGTACCTTCTAATTCAGGTCTCTATTATTTAAAGTAATGTATAATAGCTAGCAGTTTCTTATTATAATATCTTATAATTATATTTAATAGAATTTAATCTCTTAGAAAAGTAGACTATAGGTCTTCGTTTATTCTATTCATCTTTTTAAAAAAGGACTCTAGTAGTTATATAGTCTAAAAAGTCAGCTTTTATAATAATTAATAACTTAGAATTAAAGTGTCGGAAAATTAGGGCAGTTATAAATATATATTTTAAACATTTAAACACCTTTTAATAAGCGTTATTAAATTTAAATTAAATGTCTTTCTTTATTAGAGCTATAAGCAGGGACGTAATATAAAAAAAGTTATTAATAAATCTTAAAAATACTCTTATATCCTTTACGTTCTTAAAAAATTCCTAGTTAAAAAAGTTTTTTATTTTATTTAGATTTATACTAATTTCTCTTGTTAAGATTATATACCTAAGATAAGTAACTTATTCTTAGTAGAATTTATATTTATTAATATTAAGTTACAGACCAGTTTTATCTAGGGCTTTTAAAACTTATTTTATATATTATTAATATTCATGTAAAGAATTACTGTAGATTAGAATATTATTAAGATAGACTATATAAAACATATTAAGAAATAATTAAAGAATATTATTTACATAGTATTAGAACATACTTAGTACGTTAACTAGTCTAAATAGTATAATAAGATATTTAAATAAGCTATATTAGATTTAGAAAATAGTTAACTATTCATCTCTTTTTATTACATAGAGGTAGTTAAAAGCTGAAATGATATCTAGCTTTATAAAATACTTTATTTTACTAAAGCAGGATAGAGTTTCTTAGATTAATAGAATTAAATAATAGTTCTTAATAGTAATAGTATTTAGAGTTTAATAGTCTATATAGAATTAGAAGTCTTTATTAGGTTTCTTTATAAAGATAATTAGAGCAGCTATAAGAAATAAACTTACTTTAATAAATTCTTTAGTAAGATAGTCATTCAGATACTTTCTAAAAACTTTTAGTTTATTTTAGGATATTTTATAAAGAGGTTTAAATCCAGGTTACTTTTCTTTCTTAAAAATAATCTTATAATTATATAGATAATATTTAGGTAGTCTATTAGCTTTCTTATGTAAAAATATTCAAAAAATATCATAATACTCCTTTAGAATCTTAGTAGCTAGATTAGTATAAATTTTTAAAACTAAAGCGTTATTAATATCAGCTATTAAAATAGTAAAGATTTTATATTTATGTTTCTAGGCTATTTATATAAAGAGGGCTGCCTTAATTAAATAAATATTTATACTTAGTTTAAAGTTCTTATAAGAGCCTTCTGGCGAAGCTTTTACTAAGAAATTTTTAAAGCCTTAAAAAAAAGATTTCCTCGTAAGATCCTTATTTAGTTTAGTGTTAAATTTAGATATAAATTTAGATTCTAAATAAAAGCCCTTTAGAGAACAGTTTACTAGAAAATCCTTTAAGTAAATATTAAGTTCTTATAATTAATAGTTTATTTTAACTAACTAGTTATTATATTAAGTTTAAATAGTTAGTAATAACTTTAAAAAGCAAGTCTATAGACGCTGTATATAAGTAATATTAAGATAAAAGTCTTTTAATAAAAAGTTTACTAAAAGATCCCTTAAGCAGGTAATATTTTCTTTTAAATAAATTAAGAATTAAGATAAGTATAGGTAATAGGCCTAGTAACAGGGAGTATTAAAAAGTAGTTTTTATAAATTATAATTAAAATTAATTTCATGTTTTCTTATTTAAAGTTAGCTAAGAATTAATACATAATTTCCTATAACTATTATAAAAAGATAAATTTTCTTAATATAATTTATGTAGTGGAGAGTTATACTAGTAATATATAAGATATAACCCCCTTTAAAACATTTACTATTAAAACTAGTAGGATATAGAACGTTTGGGAGTGGTAAGAGATAGAGTTTCTAAATACTAACTAAAAATCTACTAATATAACTTATACTAGTTACTTTAGTATTAATTAAAGTAGTAATAGAGTAAGATGAGCTATCTTATTAAATAATATACAGAATATTCACTTAATAGTTCTAAGAGTTAATTACTAGGTAAGAAGTCTAAAAGTTAATAGAAATCTAGTATTAGAAATATCTTAAAGAGTAACTTAATACTAGGATAGAGCTTTTAATAGGCTAGCTTAAGAAGTTTAAGAACATTCTTATTTATAAAAAAATTTAGATTTAGAAAAAGAATAGAAGCGGATTACTTATTAGAGTTAGAATAAACTTATAAATTAGAATTCTAGCAGAAGAACAGAGCAGTTTTAGGAAATATAACTATATTTATTATACTTAAAATATTAGCTATTATACTTTTAAGCTTCTTGTTTAGCTAACTTAATAGAAGTATAATTAGAAATATTAATTTCTATAGTATTAGAATCTCTTTATAATACAAGTTACAGCCTAGTAAGACACGGTAAAGAGAGATACTAAAGATTATTATTATACAAAAATATCAGGTTAACGTAGTTATTTAATATATTAGAGATTTTAATATCTACTATTACTTAACAGAGATCGTCATTTAATGACCTTCTTAATTAAGTAATTAGATTAATTTTATTCAGTCTAGTATTAGCAGCTAGTTTATAGAATTTAGTGAAATAAGTAATAAAACTTTTCTATCCTTAGTAAAATAAATTAAGCTTATTTAAGATAGTAAGTTTTCTATTTAGGTCTCTATATATAGCTTATAGAAAGGTAATTAATTATTCTACTAAATATATATTCTTATTTATAAGAGAGTTTATAAGTGTTACCAGGTCCTTCTCTAGCCTTAAATATATATATAGAAATTAAAAGTGTTTAATAGAATATTAGTTAGTATTATTTTTAAGCTTATAGTTAAGTTTCCTAATAAAAATACATAGGTCCTTTTATTTTCCGGTAAACATTAGAGAGTTAGGTAGATAGTCAGATTTCATTATTATTAATAGAATAGTAAGTTCTTATGTAATAGTTAATTTCATATTTCTAACTATAACTTAAGGAACTTAGAGATAGGTACTAGTTATAGTTATAAATAGAATTAAAGTTATAAGACTTAAGCTACTTCTAAATAAATCAGTAATAAAAGCTAGACTTTCTTTAATAGGGGAGATAGTAATAATAGAGGTTAAACTAATAAACACTTACTTTATTTTATTAAGCTTAATATAAAAAACTTTTATACTCTTTTTATATTAGGTTTTTTATTTTACTAAGGTGTCTATAAGTGATTTATTACTTACCTTTAAAGTTATAAGTTAAAAGATAAGGTCTCTAAGAATTTCAGCAAGATCTAGATTTTCTATTATAAGAAATTAGTAAAGATATAATATAATATCATAATAGTGCTATAAGTAGAGAGTTAAATACTTAATAAGAAATATTAATTAATTACTAAGTATAATACCAGATAATAATTTAAAACGTTACGTGAAAAAAGAAAGAATATAATAAGTTATAAACTAAAATATTTAAGGCAGGGGCTTATACACTAGTGCGAGGCTAATATATAAATATATAATAAAAAAAAATACTTATAAAAAAGGCTTCTTTAAAAAACTCTTATATCACAAATAGTTATCATAATAGAAGTTAACTAAAAAAAACTTATTTAATTTCTTTTAGTACTTTATTAAAAATAAAATAAATAATATTAATAAAACTTTATTACTTATTTAATAATTAATATAGTATTATTTTTAAACTTTAATTTAAGTATAATAAGTACTAACTTAAACTATAATATTATTACTTTTTAATATACTTAGTAAATAACAAAAATAACTATATTATTATTAGAAATGTAAAAAATTATATAGTATAATTAAAAAACTTTACAGTGTAAAAAGCAAAGCTATAAGTATAAAATATTATATAAATATAATTACTTATAGTAAAAGTATAAAATAGTAAAAAATAGAAAGTAAAAGTAATATAGTTTTATACTTATAATATATAGCTAATTAGCTATAAAGTTATTAAAAAATATATATATATATATATATAATATATAAATATTTTTATAACACAAGTATTCAGCTTTTTAAGTACTATCGTTTATTTTATTAATAATAGTATCTTTAAAGTTACTACATTAGTAGCAAAAAAAAAAGGCAAATTTATTAATAAAGTATAATAAATATACTAGTAAATATAAAAAGTATAAAAAAAGTTAAGTAAAAAAGATATTAGTTAACTTATTAAAGTATTAGTTACATAAAAATTTTTAGTAACTTTAGTATTTTTTTAACACAAAATAACTAGAACTTAATTACGTAATATTAGTTTTTTGGCTAATTAAAAAGTAAGAATTTTTAGTACTACTTTAGTAAAGTTTTAAATTAAAAACCTACTTTTTAATTTAAATAAAAAAAGCTTTACTATACTTAGTAATAAAAAAGTTATAATAACTTATATTACAAAATATAATATAGTATTAATATAATAGCTATTAATTACTAAATATATAATAAAGTAATAATAAATTATATTTATAGTCTAATTATTATAACTTAATACTTTAATATTTTTACTTTAAATTTTGTAAAATATAAGGTTAAAGTATTTTTTAATAATAAAGTAAAATTAAAAGTAAATAAAAACTATACTATTAGCTTTAATATTTAGTAAAATAATAACTTTAATTATAATTTTACTTTAAGTAATTTAATATAACATAATTAATAACTTGCTTTTAATAAAATTTTTTATAATAAAAAAGGTATTTATTACATTTATTATTATTTTTAAGCTAAAATATTTTCTTAAAACTTAGCTTTTAAATTATTAATATAAGTATTAGTTTCTTTATTTTTATTTAAAGAAAAGTTGTTTTTAATAAATAGTAAAGTTATTTACTATTACTTTTTTTTTTTTTTTAGTAATATATAAAGTTTTATAATTTTTTAAAAAGTAATTTAACTTATTATAATTATAATAGTATATACTAAAAGTAAAATAAATATAGTTACTAATTTTAGTAATTTAGTAAATAAAAAAATAAAATAGCTACTTTAATTTATAGTAAGCTACTATTTATGTATACATTATATTTATTATTTTTAAGTACTTAAGTTTAAAACTAAAATATATAATTTAATAATAATATAGTACTTTTTAAAATTAAAAATAGTATTAAAGTATTATATTATTAATAAAAGTTACAAGCTTAATAATAACTTATTATATAACTTTTTTTATTAATTATGTAAAAGCTAAGATTAATTTACTAATATATAAAATTTATTAATAAAGTTACTAATATTATTACTAAAAATATACTTAAATTTACGTAGTTAGTTTTTAACTTAATAATACTTTAGTAAGTATATAAAAATTATATAAAAAAAACTAAAACATTAGTTTTAGTAAAAACTACTTATTTTTTATTAACTTTTATATAAAATAAAAATAATTTAAAGTTTTGCCTATAATTTTACTAATAATATATAATACTTAAGCTTATTTAGTAACTATTTTTATACTTTTTCTATACTAATTAATATTACTAATAAAATTATTACTTATTTAAAAGTTTTAATACTTATAAAGTAAGTTTTTACTATTAGTAAAAATAAGTAAATTAAAAATTTTAGTAAATAATAATAAAATCTTAGTAATAACTATATATAAAATAAACTTTTTAATTTTATTATTATTTATATATAAGTTACTAGTATTATAAAGTATAAATAAAGTAATTAAGTATAAAATAATAATAAGGTTAAAACTATTAAACTAGTAAGTATTATTTAAAAAGTTTTTTATTATAAAAGTAAATTATATATTAAAACACAAAGTTTTAACTATAAAATTTAAAAAAACAAATTAACTTATTTAAGTAGTTTAGTATTTACTACTTAGCTTTTTAAGTTTTTAACTTATTTTTAAACTTTACTTTTTTTTAATAATACAATTTTATTTTAAAGTTTAGTAATTTACTTAGTTTATTAATTAACTAGTTATTATAATATATTAATTAACTAGTTATTATAATATATTAACTAACTAGTTATTATAATATATTAATTAACTAGTTATTTCCTATTTAAAATAGCTAAAAATTAATAATAAAATAATAAAAGTATTTTAATATTGTTTTATAAGTAAAGCTTTATTATAAATAATAATTTTTACTTAACAATTTTTTTTTAAAAAAAAATGAGTAGTATAATAGTAAAAAGTACTTTATTATTATAATTATACTAAATATATATATATATATTTAATAGTATTATTATATACTAAGTACTTATTAAAGTATCCTAAGTTTTTTTAACAAAACCTTTTAATATTAATAGTTGTTTTTAACTATTATAAAACTAGAGTTTACTAATTTTTTAAAAAAATATAAAAACTATATTTATTATAAGCATATTTATTATAATAACTTTTTATAGATATTTATTTAAACTATAAGTTATAAAAAAGTTATTTAGTTAAAAACATTATTTACTTAATTTAGTAAAAGTTAAAAGTATTAGTTAATAAGTTAATTAAAAAATCATATAAATAAGTTTTATTATTATTAGATTATAGTAAAAGTAAATAACTTAGTTTATTTTAAAAAATAAATAAACTTTAAAACAAAATTTATATATAAAAAAGTTAATTAAAATTAGTACTTATAATTTAGCTAGTAACTTTACTAAATATAAGAAAATAGTATTATAAGTAGAAATAAACTAAAGTAAAGCTATTAAAGTATATATAAAAATAGTATAGTACTAAGCTTTTAAAGCTAGTATGAAAGTAGTATAATAACTAAAAAATACTTTTTTTAATAGCAAAATAGTAGTTTACTAGTTACTATAATAATAAAAAATTAAACTTAAGTAAAAATAGTATTTAGAATTTTTTAAACTTACTTTATATAGAACTTTTAAAAAAATAAATATTTATTTAATAGTAAAACTTAAAAATTTATTATTTAATTAGTTTAAGTATTATATTAACTTTATAATCTAAAGAATTATAGTTTTAAAGTAATATTATAACTAGTATATTTTTGAAATTAACGTTTAAGTTAATAGTTAAAATAGTTAAAGTTAACTACTTTAAAATAAAGTTAATATAAGTATATAAAGTTAAAATACTTATATAAACTAGTACTAAAGTATTAAACTTAAATAAATAAATAGTTAAATTTTTCTAGTACTTTTTTTCTTACTATAGCTAGTAAGTAGTGCTGCTTTATTTAAATACTAATTACTCTTTATTTACTTACCTCTTAGCCTATTTATTTACTACTTAGTTATATTACTTTACTTTTTATAGTAGCTAATTATACTTATTTATAAGTCAAACATACTCTTATGATTTTATTAAGTTTAGATAAGAGAAATGCTTAGAGGTAGGGTTTAGACTCTAAAGCATATTTTAGAAACAAAAAATTATTTCTAGTTTATAGAAATAAAATAAGCTCTTTACTATACGCTTTTTTTTTCTAGTGTTCTATAATACTAGCACACTCTTTTTTTAGTAAGATAGACTATACTATACTTTTATACTATAAAGGTATAATTATATTACTAAATTAAATTTATTTAACTATTTTAGTTATTATTACAATACTGTCTTTTCCTTAGTAATATTATTATTAGTTTTTAAACTTTATATTATATCTTATTTTATTTCTTATACTGTAGTTTTTTGTATTGTTAAAATGCTATAAAAGATTTTACTAAAGACTTTCTTTAAGCATGCTAATAATAATATAGCTATAAAAAAAACGTTATTAATAGAAAGTAGATTTTAAAAAAGTTTTAGCTAAAAATAAAATAAAAACTATATATATATATTAGTATTATAAAATTAGTAAGTTTATAATAATATTTCTAAGCCCAGTACACCTTACTAACGTGAACTTTTAATACTAAATATAAAAAGTTAAATTTAGAAGTAAGTCTAGATAATATTAAAATATTAAAAAACTATATTATATTTATTATACTTAGAATTAAGAGTAAGTATAGTAATAAAAAGCCAGGCTTATAAATTATAGTTTAATACTATAAAAACTTCACTACTAGCTAGAAGCAAGCTAGAATAGAGAAAGAATAAGAAAATAAAAAAAAGAATAAAAAAAGAATAAAGAAGAAGCTAATAAAAATAATAAGCTTAAATATAATATTATTTATTTTAAATATAAGTTTACTATAGCTAGCTAAGCGTTTTATAGTATTAATACTAATTACATAAAATAGTTTATTAAATATAAGCTATATAATAGTCTTAAGCTATTCTATAGAAAGAGACTATAATAATATAGCTTATAAATTTATTTTCTTTACCTAAGAATATAGTGGTGAAAGAATGATTAGTTTGTACTTATAAAACTATAATATAGAGTTAAGATATAGGCTTTTATTATAGCTTATATTTTTAATACTTTAAAAATTAATAAATACATAAAATCTACATGTCACTTTAGATTTAGTAAAGGCTTATATTTTTAGGTAAGTTTATTTTAAATTAGTTTATATAAACTAATAGTAATAGATTAGAACACGATCTTTACTATTTTTTATAATAAGTATAGTAATATAGAATTTACTGTATAACTTTAGTAAGACGTAAAGTATATAATATTTACTCTAAATAAAAGATAAAATTAATTCTTATTATATATATATTTAATACTAATTATAGAATAGACTAGAGTATGTGTTGTATAAAGGTATTAAAATTTACCTACTATTTTATAATCTAATACTTATAATAGTCATTATATATATTATAAGAAATATATTTAGAGATTATAAGTTAATAAATAAGGTTCTAGTACTAGAATCTTTAGAAAATAGGTAAATAACTTAACTCTACTAGAACTTAAGCGTCTAGAACTTTCTGTTTTTTAAAAAAAGTAATAAGAAGATAGAATCCATAAATATATTTAGCTAATATCTTTAAGAATAGGGCTTTCATGCTAGCTATAATAAACTCTTAATAGTATATAATTTCAGAATAAAAAGTCTAATCCTTATTAGTATATATATTATTTTATAGTACTTTATATACTTAACTCATACTATATACAGATAGAAATTATTTATAGGATATAAAAATAAAATAAAGTAAACAGCATAACTTAGTAGCATATTATAATTATTATATAACTAATAATACTAAAGTAAATAGTTAGATAACTTTCTTTTATAATAAAGACTATTATATAAATATTATAGGCTTTTTTTATTTCTTGCTTATTCCTTAGAACCTAGAGTTATAGTAGTTATTACTAGTAGAAAAACAGCACGAGTTTAAATAAAGCACTAAATTTAAAAATATTAAAATAAAACTTAAGTATTTTTTTTTAAATAATATGTTATTAAAAAATAAACGTAAGGAGTTACAGGTCTAGAAACAAAAGCTAATTTTAAAAATACTTTATAAATATTAAAAAGAATAGTTTACTTAACCTATAAGTAAAGTTAATACCTATATAAAAGAATATACTAGCTATTATAAAACTATATTTTAGTAAGCATGTAAACTTATGCTTGTGTATAATTATTTAGTATTTAATATATTTATTAAAGTTACTATACATAATAATATAAGTAAGGCTATTTTATAAAATCTAATTAAGCTCTATTTATAAAAAAGAAAAGTAGTATTTTAATTAAGTCTTAAACTAAATAAATACTATTATCTATAAAAGATTAATAAATACATAACCTTAACTATTACTTATAAAGTAGTGTTTAACTAGAGAATTTCTAATAATTTACTAGCTATTATATAATAGAAATATATATACAGTTATTATTAGAAGTAGCTTAAGAAAAGTTATAAGTTTATAGAGTTTTACTTTCTTTATATTAGATAATTTAATAATAAAAAAAATAAAAGGCTTATTATTAAGTCTATTTAGATAAGCCTAAAATAATCTCTATATAATATAATTTATTAATTTATAGAAAAATACTTACTACTCTAGAATTCTATTTTAACTATTTAGGTAATAAGTTTCTACCTCTTAAAATATGAATATAACAGTTTCTTAAAATAGCTAAATAGAAAGACTATATATATAATTAGTATTTTAAAGATTTTAAGTTATTAGTATACTTTCTATGTAAGCTCTATTATAAAAAGTTATTATTTATATTATTATAAGAACTTTAGTTTTATCTTAAAAATATTTATTATATCAATTTTAGGAGTACTTTTAAAAGGTTTAAGTTAGTAAATAAAAGAAGAGCTAGACTAGCTAAATAAACACGCATTAATAAAAGACAGCTATTAAAACAGAAAATAGAAGATCTAAAATATAAATTTATTAATAAAAGTAATACGTTTTAGAATTTAGAAAAGAGGTTAATATTTTATTTTATTTTTATTAAAACTTTATCTTCTACTAACTCAAGCTTCTTATTAACCCTAGAAATTATATTAGATTAAAATAAAGATAATACACTGCCATACTTATAGTATAGTAAATTAAAGAATAGTTTTAATAATAAAAATACTCTTAGTAACAGAACTGATAATAAGGATTAAAAGTATATTAGTAAAATTAATTATTTAAAGAGTAATTACCTACAAACTCTAACAAATAAATAAATAATATTATATTTTTAGAAACTAGAGAAGTTAGAGTAAACAAGTAAAATAATAATTTCCTAAGTATAAACTTTTATAAAAAGTTATAGTCTAAACTTTAGTATAAATATATTTTAGTAGCGTGTTTTTAGTTCAACCTAGCTCTTTCTACTCAAAAAAATAAAAAAGATAAATATAAGGTTAAGTAAGTTTTAGAGACTTATATTTTTAAAAGAAAGCTTAAATACTACGTGAAATAAGTTAGCTATAATAACAATTCTAAGTAATATAATATAGTAAACTTTAAGAATAGCTTATATAAGTTTTATAAGTTTTATAAAGCTAATCTAGCCCGATCTAGACTTCTATAAAGGCTAGATTACTAAATAAATTACTAAAAGAAAGATAAAAACACTAATAACTATTTAGATAATAATAAGCTAATAAATAAACAGCATAAAAAACATTATTAAAAAAGAATTAGAAGTTAGATATTAGTAAACTATTTTAGATTATTATAATAGTTTTAGCGTATAGTTAGTATTAAGTGTAAATAATATAGAAATTACATTAAAGTCTTAGTATTACTATTAATTAATATATAAATACTAGTTTAATCTATAAAGTTTTAGCTAGACTTATTACTAACTTTAACTTAAACATTCTAGATTATACAAAGGATAGTATAAGATAAATAAAGGATAAAATAATAGTATTTTTCTCTATATTATTTTTATTTAATATATACTATTTTTACTATACTAAGCTTATTTAATTAAAGGTTATTATTCCGTGTTATTCTTTTACTATAATAAGTAATATTAATAGGCCGGATAATAATAAAGCTAAGTATTAAAAAAGTATATAAATACTAGATATTTCTAGAATTATAACTAAACAGGGCGCTAGGCATGTAGAATAAAAGTAAAAAAATAAATAAAAACTTAATTATTTATTATTTAAGATATTATTATATTAGTATTTAGCTAGTGGATTTAGCTGCTGCTTAAATAATTAGTATAAAATATATAATAACAATAGTTTAAAGTAGCTAAGCTAATTTAGTTTTTAACTTTAATATTAAAAAAACTACTAGTTAATAACACTAATAGATACTTAATAAAGTAATGTTAATATTTTTAATAATATTAAAAATTTATATTTAACGTTTTTTTAGTATAGTAGAAGCCCCCATTTTTTAGAACAAATCTAGAATACTTTAATTTTTAATAATTATATACTAAACTTTGTGCTATTATATTAACTTAGCTAAGATAATTACTATATTATTAAGTTTATAGCCTTTAGCAGTCTAAATAAACTAGTAGAAGTATATAGTTTTAAATATATATTACTTAAGAGTAATTAAAACTAGTTTCTACTTTATATATAAATATCTCACAGCTAGTTATAACTAAACACTTAAAATATTTTTAATAATAGTAAGAAACTATTTTAGTACTTTAAACAGCTATAAAAGCATAACACGAATTTTAAGAAAAAAATTATATAAATTATCTTTATAAAAATTTATATTTTCTATTAATTTATAGCTTTAATACGCGCAAGTAATCTAAAATAATAAGTATAGAAAATAAAGTACTATAAGAAACTATTAATATATATATATAATATAAATTAGCTTCTATATTTAAAGAAGCTAATAAGTTTTAAAAAGTAGACTTAATATTATTATAGAGCTAGCTTAAGTTTATTTTCTTTTTTATTTAAATAATTTATATACTTAGAAATTTCTCTCTAAGAAAAAATACTTATTTTTAAAAAATATAAGTAATTATTTTATTAGTGTATACAAGAACCTATATAATAGTATTAGAAAAACTTTTAAGACTATTATTATAAACTATAATAAGAAAATAACTATAAATAAAAAGGCATTATTATAGAAAGCATAATATAAGAAAATATATAAGTAATACTAAAGAGTAGAGGTAAACTAGTAAAGACAGAACTTATAAATAAAATTACTTTAAAGTAAATTTAAGTTTTATAGGGAATAGTACCTAGAATAGGTAAGTAAATTAAATAACCAGCTACAGCAAAACATAAGAAAAATAAGTACTAATAAAGAAAATAAGAGTAGATATAAACTAAAGCTAAACTTATCTTTCTTTACCTTTTCTAATAGTATCTAATATACTTTTAATTAGTATATAATATACGCACGGAGGATTTTCTATAAGTATAAAACATTAAATAGCTTATAGTTACTTTTAATTCTTTATAATTACTCTAAAATTAAGATTTATATTTTAAGTAAAATAGTTTAATATTATCTTATTAAATTTTAACTTACTGTATTACTTCTTCTATTTTAACTAAGTTTAATTAATTTCTACTAAGTCTAATGAGCTATTTAATCTAGACATAAAAAAACTAATTATAGTTAAATAATTAGTTAAATAACTAGTTACTAGTATAAAATTACGTTAGTAAGTTAGTAACCTGTAATATTATAACTACTATTTTAAAAGAATAAAAAAAGCTATTAAATAGATTCTAATAATTAATTATTAAAAGTCTATAACAACTCACTACAAGGATAAATAGGAACTTTATTTGTTAAAAGAAAGTAATAGTAAAGAGAAAGTTATAGCAGGATCTTTATCTATAATAGAAAGTATTTTAAAAGGAACGAAAAGTGCGTAATAAATTATCTAGAAATAAAAAGTAGTTATTATAGAATTACAGAAAGCCTTAATTAATATATAGTAGTAAGTTAAAGTAAATAAATATTAAAAGAAAGACATAGTAAAGATACCTCTCTCTATAAAGTTTAATAGTAATAGAAATAATCTTAAAACCTTTATAGCAGTAATAGACCTTTATTATTATTTCTATTAGGCTTTATTTATAATAGATTAGGATTAAATTCTAGTAGCTAGTATAAATATAGTAGGAAGAGTTATAAGATAGTTTAAACTACTTACTAGAAATTATTTAGTAAATAGAGAACATAACCTAGGAAAGATAGAACTTAAGAATTATAATAATAACATATAAAAAGCCTTTAAAGATTATAAAAACTTTAAAAAGAAAATAATTATAGTTTTTAGAGAAATTAGTAAAGAAATAGAGGTAATTTAAAAGCTTTAATAGTATTATAAGTTACTAACTTACTAATATAAATTATACTAGTAATAAGCCGTCTAACTAATTATTATAACGGTTAATTAGTTCTCTCACTTCTGAATCAGATAGCTTATTAGACTTAGTAGAAGTTAGTTAACTTAGTAAAGATAAGAAGAAGCAATATAGTAAGTTATAATTTAACAGGATAGTATTAAACTATTTCACTTAAGGTGTGAATCTTAATTTTAGAGTAACTATAAAGAATTAAAAGTAACTGGGAGCTGTTTAATGCCCTGTACTTATAGCAGATCCTCCGCGCGTACATTGTATACTAGCTAGAAGTATATTAGATACTGCTAGAGGCTGCTAAAGCTGTTAGAGGTTCTATTATCTTACTCCTCCTCTGTCTGCCAAGCCCTGCTCTTGTTACGTAGGTGGATGCTCCGGATCTGTCTACATGATTCCGTATCTCTGTCCTCGCTTCTTGGCTCTTACCTTAGCCTGTACTAATGCGTCCCGTGCCCGCTTACAGTTTTTTCTTTCAAGCTCAAACATACGTTTCTATTCTAGAGCTTTATTGGCCGTTGTTGCTAATTCTATCAGCTCTTCAGGTGCAGTTGCCTTTTTGTTACTGTTCATAACATTATTCCCCTCTTCTAAGTCTTTGTCTTGGAAGATAGTTTCTCTCTTTTATAGGCAGTATAAAGGCAGTAGGTCCTCTGCTCTGTGTTCCAAACTATAAGACCCTTAACTCCCTTTCTTTCCTACCCAGCTTCCTAATGATGATATGTCTTGAGTCGTCTCTAATACGTGCTCGCCGCCTAGCTTCTCAGATCCATAACAAACCCCGTCACATGTTAACACCTTGCTTGAACTGTTCCCGCTGAGGTGATGATTGTCTCATGAACTTAAGTTCTAGTTACTACTCAGCCTGCGCCGACCGCAACGTGAAATGTGACTTAATTGTGTTGCAATCAGAATAGAATTGTCTTAACTGTGACAAGACAAAGCTTTGTTATTAGCTCAATTCTATTAAGGATTAGCGTTCTGAACTTCGTGCTTGTAAGTTACGACTTCGTCGTGAACTCACGCAAGTAGATTCAAAAGAGAAGGAAATGTTTGATTAGGAGATGGCTTCAATTCGCGAAGTCCAAGCTCTTAAAAAGGAAGAGACTCGTTCTTGGGGTCAAGAAATTTGCACACTGTAATCTGCAGTTCAAACTTCTTCCCAGCCTGTCGCTTCGCCTTCCTTATCTTTTGACTTTAATTAGAATGCCCTTTAGTCGCCCTACTCCTGGGACGTGATTTTAGGGCAAGCCTTTTCTAGCTTATCTAATAGTACTAGTTAATTAGCTCTGAACTATTCTTTAGGTTCCTAATTAGCTCCTATGTATTATCCTTAGGTCCGTAATTCTTTTATCTAACTAAATACTTCCACTAATATCTAAACTGTTAGTAGTCTAAGATCTATTAGACTTCGTACTTAGTAATGTCCTCCTTAAGTTTAAGTCTTGTTTATAGTTTAGCGTTTTGTGGTGCTGGTTCTAATCTTAAAATATAAAAAACTAGGTAGATCTACGTGTCCTTAGGTAGTTATAGTTTATAATTTATAGATTCTATTTATTATTTAACTTTAAATAGTCCTAATTTAATGTGATCCAGTTTTTTTGATAGTTGTTTTATTTCTAATTTTTTTTATAGTAGGAAAACTCTATCCCCCTTCTTAAAGATTAGTCTCTTAACTTTAGATTTATCTTTCTATCGCTTACTGAGGTCTTCTTTCTAGATAATTTTTCTTACTATTTCTTAATAAAGTTATTACAATTTCTTAACCTTTATTCTTACTAATTCTGATATTTTATTTAGTTTTCGTGGTTCTTAGTAAGCCGTAGGCTTATAGCCATAATTCATAAAGAATAATAATCTTCTAGTAGTTAATAACTTTATAGAGTTATACATAAACTTAGCTATTAGTAGTAAGTTAATCTAATTATCTTATTATTTATTAACATATATCTGTAGGTATTATTCTAGTGTCTAATTTATCTATTCTATTTATTTATTTATTTATAAATAAAATACTATTAAGAGGCGGTGCTTAGTCTCTAGCTTCTTTATAAATATTTTCTAGAATATTAATATAAATAATTTATCTCTATCTATAATGAATTCCTATAGTAGTTTATGTTATACTATTAATAGCTTAATTAATAATATCGCTAATTTATCTGCTTTAACTTCTATATGTGTTAGTTTAAAGTATATATACTTTATAAATTAGTTTACTATAACTAGTATTATATCATACCATTAGCCTTAAAAGGTAGTTATTATCGGTATTTCTATAATAAAGTCTATTATAACTAATTCTCATAGTAAGTCTAGTAAAGGAATTAGTTATATAAGTTTATATTTTTTATATCTTAATACTTTATTCTTCTTGTACTTAATGCATTTTGAGAGAATAACTCTAACTTTTTTTTATATTTCTAGAATTTAAAAATGTCTGTTGATCTGTTCTATAGTCTTTTTAATTCCTTAATATCTATACATTTTAGCTAAATATTAGTCCTTAATAAATTTAGTTTATAATACTTCTAGTATAAAAATAGTTTCTATTTTATACTATTATAATTATCTATAGTTGTGTTCTCTAATTTGTTTTTACTATATATTTTTAATAATAATTATTATTTTAATATTTATTTATAAGCTTTCTAGAGATTTGTCTGATCTTTACTTAAGTATTATATTATAAATTTCCAGTATATCCCTTATATAGTCTGTTTTTTAATTAAGTATATTAGCTACTATTTTTTCTCTTTCTAACTTATAAAGTATTTAAAAGTTAAATATAGAAACTAATTTTTATTATCTAACTTATTATTAATTTAACTTCTTTATTGTTGTAAATACCGTTAGATTCTTATAGTCTAAATATATAATAATTTAATACTTAGCTTTTTTTAAGTAATGTCTTTATTTCTTAAATGCTTACACTATTACTAATAGTTTTTTATTATAAATATTATAGTTTAGTTTAGTAGTTATGAGTTTATAAGATAAGAAGTCTACTAGGTATTTATATTTATTATTTTATATTTATAATAGAATAGCTCCTATAGCTCTGTCTAATATATCTATATATATCTCTATTTAAAGTCATAAATTAAACATTTTTAATATTAGTAGTTATTAGAATATTTTTTATTATGAAAGCGTTTTTCTTGTATTGTTTTTATTTAAATAGTTAATTCTTTTTTAGCAATTCCGTTAAGGGTGCTGTAATTTTTAAGTAGTTCTTAATAAATTATTAGTAAAATTCTATAAATCTAAGAAAAGAATAAACTTCTTTAGTGTTTATTAGTATAGGCTAAGATAGTATATCTTTCGCCTTATTAGAATTAACTACTATTCTATTTCAGAATACTAAGTATCCTAAGAACTTAATTTCTTTTCTATAGAATATATATTTCTCTGTTTAAATATATAGCCTGTGTTTTTTAAGCTTTTATAATACTTTCTTAGTATACTTAACATATTCTTTTAGTGTTCTGTTTATATATATAAGCATGTTATTAAAATATACTATTACAAATACGTCTAGATATTTCCTTAGTATATAGTTAATAATTATCTGGAATGTTACTGGTGCGTTGGTGAGTCCTATTTGTCACGGCCAGCATAAACCTATAGGCAATCGCAAGTAGTTGCGAGCAATAAGGCGCTGTATTAGAGCTACTCTAGTATGAAGAAGAAAAAAGAAGAAAGAGTGGAAAAAGAGAGAGAGGCAAGGCTTTTATAGAGCACTCTCAGGGTGCATGTGAAAGCGTAGCACGTGACTAGTAACGTCATGTGTAACACGACGACGCGACAACGCGTAGTAACGCTTCCCGTGAGTGTGTCATGTGACAGGTCGTCACATTACCCCCCTCCAAAAGAGAGTGGAATCGTCCTCGATTCCGTTGCAAAAATTAGCAAAAAGTAAAGCAAAATTACAGACTATTTGCCTCCACATTACTTCTTCCTTCTTGTCTTTACCTGTTTGCCTTTTTGGGCTGCTAAATTGTCTTTGTCCGTCGGTTCCAGCATCTCTCCTCGTTAATAAGCTCTCAGCCAGTCTTCTAGTCGTACAGGCGGTCCAGCATGATCTGGATACTGCTCATGGAAGTTCTGTACTTTGTATAGTGCACTAATAAAACTTCTTGCGTTATACCATGTATCATCAGGGTTATAGCCTGCCCAGTTGGTCTTATACTGTAGGACGCCTTTGTGGATGCGGCTCACGAGGATTCGATTAACTTCATACTCTGGCTTACCATTAATCTTGATAGGGTCATCAGGTGCCTTGTCTTGGCTAGATAGAGGGTTACCAGGGTCCTTGCGTAGACGATCAGCATGAAAAACGTTCAATATCTTCATGTGAGCAGGCAGGTCGACAACATAGGAGTATCCTTTTATGCTAGTAATAGGGTGTGGCCCTGCCATTTAAAGATTGAGCTTAGCGCTAGGGCGATCAGTCGTCCATCCTTTTCTGGTAATATACACTTAGTCTCCGACTTTGAAATCTGGCTTGCGACGGTGCTTGTTTGCCTGCTTTATTTAACGAGCTTAAGCTTTTACTAGGTTGTCACGTGCCCATTTAACTGCTTTATGAGCTCTGGAGGCAAAAGCCTAAGCTTCCTCACGAGTGAGCTGTTCGCGAACTGTAGGTAATTTATATGTACGCTCGCGCCAGTCGAAATGTAGACGGGGTTTATAGCCAAGCTCTATCTTATACGGCGATAGACTTATGGATTCATAAGATAAGATAGCTTGGGCGAAATCCATAGAGGGTAGCAGGTCTAACTAGTTGTCTTAGTAGTAATTAACGAATGGTCTTAGTCTTTGGTCGACGTACTGATTAAAGAGCTCCGTGTTTCTATTAGTTTGTGGATAATAGGCTATAGAGAGCTTTTGCTTTACGCCAGTAAGCTTGCAGAGTTCATTCATAAATGCGGAGACAAATTAAGGGCCTCGATCTAATGTTGCTGTCTTGGGCAGGCCGTAGATACGCCAGATGTATTTGTAGTACAGCCGAGCTGCTTTTAATGCGGTAACTTCTTTTGTGCAGGGTAGTAAGAACGCTTACTTACCTAGGCGGTCGACGACTATGAAAGCATTATCACGCCCCTTCTTGTCCTTTGGGAATGCCTTAAAATCGAAAGAGATGTGCTGCCAGCAGCGCTCGCCTATTGGCAAGGGATGTAACAAGCCTAGGGTCTTATCACGTGGGACATGCACACGGCGGCAGGTTCTGTAGTTGGCGACGTATGTGTTAACGTTAGACGGTAGACCTAGCCAGTAGTATTAGGATAAGAGCAGCTATCTGGTCTTCTTTCTTTTTGGATAAGCTGTAACCTAGTGAGCATGAATCTCTTTAATAAGGTGCGTTCTTATATTATTAGCGTTAGAGACCATGAGCTTTCCCTATCGAGTTAGTAAGCCTCTCTCTAGCTTCCAGTCCTACTTGGCTTGCTCTGCCAGCTCTCTGTAAGGCTGGAGGGTATTATTAGAGCGATTAGCTTTTAAGATAGCGTCTATAAGCTTGTACAGAGCCTAGTCTTAGGTAGGAGCCTCATGATTCTCTTTGCTCTCGGTTATTAGTGTTTTATCGTCTGGGACAAGGGAAACGCTGTCTGTAAGCACAGGTACTAAATTAAGAGAGGCAACGGCTATTACTGGATTAATGAGAATTCGCGTACGTGCAGCAATGTCCTTTGTTTTCTGGGTCTTAAGATCCTCGTGCTTGCGTGTAAGGGCATCTGCTACTACATTAGCTAATCCAGGCTGATAGGTAATGCAGAGATGGTAGTTAGTAAGGGTGTCTGCTTATTAAGCTTGCCGTTAATTAAGCAGACGCTTAGTACTAAAGTATTTTAGGGCATGATGGTCTGTAATCACCATAAAAGGCGTCACTTACAGACCTACTAACTGTGATCGCTATGCCTCTAGTTCTCGTATTACTGCAAGCATCTCTTTATCATGGATTTCGTACCTCATCTCTGCTTCCTGCATGACTCTTGAAAAGAAGGCTACAGGCTTCCAAGCCCCGTCATCTTGCTTTTGGCTCATTATACCAGCAAGAACCCCATTGCTTGCATCGGTCTCGATTCGTGTCTAACGGAAGGGTGAATAGTGAGCTAGAACGCTTCCTGAAAGTACTAAAGCTTTGGCATTCTTAAAAGCGTGGAGCTCGGCATTGCCTAGCAGGTGCCATACGCCTTTTCGTGTGAGCTTAGTAAGAGATCTAACAATCCATCCATAGTCTTTCAGAAAGGGTCTGTAAAAATTGTAGAAGCTAAGAAAGGATTGTACTCCTTTAAGCGTTGTCAGTGGCTTCCAGTCTTTAATAGTAGCAACCTTCTCTGGATCCATAGCGATTCCTGACGTACTAATGATAAATCCAAGGAATTTTGTGGACGTGATGTTGAACTCGCTTTTATGAATATCTACTTACAGGCTAGCTTTACCTAGTCGTTTGAGAACCTGACGGACGTGCACATCATGCTCTAGCGGGTCTTTAGAGTAGATGAGAATATCGTCCATAAAGGCGGTGCAAAAGTCGTCAAGGTAGTTGAATAAAATGTTATTAATATATTGTTAGAAGGAGGTAGGCCTATTACAGAGGCTAAATAGTAGCACGCGGTATTTGTAGGAGCCGTACCTTATTCAGAACATAGTAAGATCCTCCACTGATTCTTTTAACTGAATGTGATAGAATGCTTGCCTGACATCCAATCGGGTGAAGATGCGCGCGCGGGAGAGCCGGGCTAAGGTCTCTTCAATAAGAGGAAGTAAATAACGGTCTTTCTTAGTAATTACATTAAGCTTCTGATAGTCGACACAAAAGCGCCACCTCCCTCCAGGCTTCTTAGCAAAAAGCACTGGTGCAGCAAAAGAGGCGTCGCTTGGAACAATAAAGCCTTTTTACAGGTAATTTTGAAGGTAGGCTTTAACAAGCTCTAGCTGCTCGAGCGACATGTTATAGAGAGGGCTTGGAGAAAGCTCTCTGCTAGCATCTTCTTCTAAGATAATATCGTGGTCGACACCGTCACGATATGGTGGCAAGGTGTCAGACACTGCTTGCAAGAATACCCAATCTAGATCGCTTTAGGCTATAGAGAGCTTCTCCTTGATAAGCTCTTGTAGCTCCTCAGCGTCGTCCTTTAGTGCGTCCTCTTAATGTCGGTCGTTAATAAGCTAGTTAATTTTGTATAAGCTAGTTGCTCCGATTACTACACCTTTTCTTTTGGCGCTATATAGAAACGATTGTCCTTTAAGCAGAGCGAGATCGATTCCTGCTCCGCTACATTGCATAGGGCCAGTTCGTTTCCTTCTAATTATTAGCGGAGTTTTGATAGGTAATAGGGGGTATAGCTGCTCGTCCATCTTACGTAGGTTGTCACGCTGATCCATCTGCCACAAGGTACGTATTGGCGTGAATGTGACTGAAGCTTGCTGCCTTCGCAAGAGCGTAATAGAAGCTTGCTGCTCTAGCAAGGGTTCGATAGTTGCTACCTCTAGCAGCTTGTCTCGCCTGTCGGCATCCTTTTGGTGTGCCAGATCGATTGTAGGCCTCGTAAACGCACTATGAGGTATCATAATGTCGCGTTTAGCATCGATTTTAGCGTCGTCCGGCTAGACTATTTGTTGGTTAAAAGGGTCTGGCATTGCTTTTGTCGATTCAAACTATTTTCGGCCTATAATCAGGTCATGATGCCCAGTGTCGCAAAAGATAAACCATGTGGTAGTACGACGCTCGTCAATCACCAGTTGGGCTAGAAAGAACTGATTGACTACACCCGTTTGTCGATTATTGTGCCCTGCTACAGGAATGCTTTTATGTGAACGGTAGAACGTAGGCTTGAGACGCTCCTTGATAACTTGGTGGAGTCAAGAATAGACAAAAACTGTACCTCTAGCTCCTGTATCCAGCAACCTAGAGACGTTGATTGCCACGCCGTCAAGAGCAATTCGACACTTTATTATAAAAGCAGGACTACTAATTATGTCGCTTAAGCGTGTGGGTGCGCTGGTTGCTCTAATAGAGAACCCTAGGCAGGAGACTTCACCTAGAGCGATTCGTTTTCTGAGCTTTCGACAGGCTCTAGGACGTCATCTGAGTATTCGACGTACTCTTCCTGATCGACTGCTTTGTTCTTGATTCTCTTAGGCATCAAGCAATCGCGCGAGAGATGACCGGGTTTACTACAGCTATAGCAGGTTTGTCTGGTGAGTAAGGCTAGGGTAATTGCTGGTTTGACATTGAGAGCAGGCGCAGGTTTGCTCTTCTCGATACTTCTTGGTGGGCTTCTCTTGGCTTAGAGTAGCACTCTACGCTCTGTACGCTCGCGATTGGATTGGGCTAGTCCTCATGCCATGTGCTGAGCCTTGTTGCAATACATCTCAAAGGTGTAGTACTCCTGGGTGTATTTGCTTTCCATGTGCGTGCGTAGTTCGCTATACAGCATCTTATAAAAGTCCTCCTTCCACTAGTCTTGTGGCGTCCTGGCGAGATTGGCGAGCCGCATGAAGTTTGCTAGGAACTGGTTGAAATCGTCGGACGGCTTCATCCTAAGAGACCTGAGCTCTTATCGCGCCTTAATGCGTTAGTCAGGGTCTTTAAAGACGCTCTGGAGGTACTATATCACGTCTTCTATAGTAACGTCTTCTCCTAGGTCTTCTCTGGCGTTAAGAAAAGGATTAAGAAAATTGCTGGCTTTGCCGGTGATGCGGGTCTGGATGTAAGCCACTCACGCTGCCTCCGTAGCGTCCGGATCGTTGCATTCATACCAGTCAGCATTGAGCCTGAGCTTGTTTCTTATCTGCTTGTTCCAGTTCTTAAAGGTCAGATTGACGCCGTCGTCGAGAATAGGCAGGTCAGGGAATTTGGCAGACCTCTTGCCCTGGGAGACACTTAGCTGGGTGGCGTACACTGATCCTGGGGTTCTTGGTTGTCGATTAGTTACACCTGGCGTACGATATAGGGCAGGGCTTGATCCTCCGCGAAGAGAAGGGAACCTGGCATTCTGGCGTGTCTGTCGTTGCTTGGCAGGCTGCAACGGAGTTTCATCAGCCTCGGAGATTGCTTCTTCTTCTTCTTCCAGTGGTAGAATCGGCTTTGGCTGATGTCGAGCTTTCACAGCCTTCTCTGCTTGAGTCTCCACTTTGGATGGGCGCAGGGCTTCTACAATCTCGCTCTCAGCATGTAGGGCATCGTTGGCAATGTGGAACAAAGTGTCGGTCTGCTGCTCTAGTGCTTTGATATAGAGGATTTGCTCATGAAGCTCGTTAGCAATCTCTGTCGGATCCATTTCGACCCATGTGGCGATGTCGGTGGACAGCGTTTGTCCATCCTTAGTACGCTTCTTGATGGTTATTAGGATGCTCTTATCTCTTGCTTGCTTTTCCAGACGTCTGAGCTTGCCTCGTCGGTCGTCTTCAAGCTCTCTTGTCGATATATAGAGGTGAAGTGGGGTGTTCTCTGGATAAAGGGTAATGTCGTCATTGATGCCGATGCTTGGGAAGGCCCTCAGCTCCAGGGCGGTTGCTTTCACCATTTTGCCTTGCCTTGCACCACTGCAGAGTTCACAGGAATTACCACAAGGTTTAACGTTTTCAACTACACAAAGCAACCTGATGGCTACTATAACTCAGCAGGCTTGCAAGCAGGGGCCCGGGGGTGTAGATCGTCCTAACTCGGTTTACAACCGGGCAGTGCTAGCAGTGCTTGGCTTCCTAGCTCTTGCTCCTTCTTCTCCACTCAGCCGCCTCGTGACGCGCACTGAGATTGTTCTTGTGTGTATACTGGCCGTCTGCACGCTGCAGACGTAGTGACGCTTGTCTGTAGGTTGCTGTCGTCGTCGTCGTCGTCGTCGTCACGATGAGAGCCTGCAGGAAGTGCGTCTCCTGAGGATGATCAGTGAATAAGTGTCTTGGTGAGAGCTCCTAGAGCCAGCCGCTTGCTGCTTTTTGGAGGTGACCAGAGATTCAAGAGCGATGAGAGCCTGTCGTAGGTTGATCGCTTTTGCCTGCCAATCCAGGGCTTCGTTACACTGCCTCGTAGTGCAATTGGGGTTGCCTAGCACGGTAGGACTTGAAAAGAGTAAGAAAAGCCGTCGGTGCTGCAAACTACGTTTGAGCGCTCGGTTTGACTGATATTATGTCGCCTTCACAGGCCAAAAGAGGGAGATACTAGAGTAATGTCACGGCCAGCATGAACCTATAGGCAATCGCAAGTGGTTGCGAGCAATAAGGCGCTGTATTAGAGCTACTCTAGTATGAAGAAGAGAAAAGAAGAAAGAGTGGAAAAAGAGAGAGAGGCAAGGCTTTTATAGAGCACTCTCAGGGTGCATGTGAAAGCGTAGCACGTGACTAGTAACGTCATGTGTAACACGACGACGCGACAACGCGTAGTAACGATTCCCGTGAGTGTGTCATGTGACGGGTCGTCACACTATTAGTATAACTAAATATTTAAATAATCTATATCTTATTTTAAATACTGTTATTTATTTGTGTTCTTTAGCTATTTATATTTAATAATATCTATTCTTAATATTAAAAAGACTAAACTATTTAGCTCCTCTAAGTTTATTTATGAGTTTTAATATTAGTGGTATAAGGTAATAATTTTTAACTATTGCTTTATTAAGATATCTATAGTTAATATATAGCCTTAATTTTCTATTCTTTTTTAGTATAAAGAGTATTAGTAAAGCTATTTTACTTTAGCTAGTTTATATATATTCTTTTTATTAATTCTTTATAAGAATTTTCGTAACTCTTCTTGCTAGTATATAGGTACTTGGTATAATAATTCTAGTTTCAAATCCGTTTCTTCTTTAAGCGTAATTTTATGGTCTTAGTTCTAGTATTCTAGTAGTTAGTCTTTAGCTTCTTTAAAGAACTATTCTTTAAATTCTTCTTAATATTTATTTGGCATAATAAACGTGGTATCGTGAAAAGTTATTTTCTTTATTTATATTATAACTTTTATTTATCTATAGTAGTTTCTTCTGGTTTCTATAAACTTTATTTTCTAGTTAATTATTAGATTCTATTATACTAGCTAATTCTATTCTAAGATAAAATCTTTACTGCCTAGATTTATAATCTTAATATAATAGTTATCTATATAACCTGCTACCTTAATAGTTACATTCTATATTTCAAAATTAATTAGTCTTTTTTTAAATATTATTAGACTATTATCTATGTGTTTTACTTATATAGGCTTGTTTAAAACTCTAGTTAGTATCTAGTATCTTTATATCTACTTATTTAATATAAGTGTTTTACTAGCTTTACTGTTTATAAGTACTAGTATCTAGTTACTATTAATACATACGTTTATATATAGCTTATTTTTATATTTTCTTTAGTTTAGTTATGTGTATATAATTAATATATTATTTCTAACCTTTTTTTAGTTCTCTAGTTATTTAGTTATAGTCTACTAGCTATTTAGTTTTTTATCTATAGCTAACTTCTAAGTAGTAGTTATTTCTTTAGTGTTTTTACTTTAGGTTTATAAACTAGACATCTCTAGAGTTAGTATACTTTTTTATTAAGTATTTTATATATATTTCTAGCCTGTTCTCTATGATCCTAGTATTTCTATTTTAAAAAACATTCTTAATATATAAGTCTTTTATGTAATTCTATAGCTAACTATCCCTTTTAGTAGCGTTTAGTTTAATATAATTAGTATTCTAGCTAGCATTTATCCCATAACAGCTATTTATATTTATTTGAATTTAAATTCTATAATTTATTCTCTGAGTCCGTGTAAATCAGTTCTTGTTATAAATTAAGTTTTTTTTTATTTACTAGTTATTATAATACTTTTTTTATCCTTAGTCCTTTAATATGTACTATGTGTTTATTCTATTTATATTTTATTCCTATATAGTCTAATACTATATATATCTAGTATTCTTTTTTTATTATTCTATTAGCGGCGTTGTTATTTTATACTTATAAAATTAATAAAGTAATTATTTCCTTCTTTTTATTTTAATCCCATCTTAGTTCTAAATGTCTAATAGGATGATAGTACGTTATATTAGTTATAACTAATATAAATATCTATTTATAGATCTTATTTATTTATATAACTAGTTCTTATTTACTTAGTTTTTTATACTATTTATTTCCTACTAACTATAGTGCTTATTAGTATTTGTATATTCCATCTTCTAAAATAACTTCCTAGTATTTAGTAATATAGTATTTCTTTATATAATATTTTAATTTATATATCCAACAGTGCCCCTAGCGTATGTGTTGTATAATTATTATAGATATTAACTTCTTATTTTCTATTATCTCTTAATTTTTTCTTTATCTGAATTTCTGATTCTCCTTATAGAATAGTTTATTTTCCTGTTTTATAATTTCGTAGAATTATTGCATCTCTTTCTTAGTTTTTGTATTATATTATTAAATAATTATTTCTTATATTATAGTAATCATATTACTAGGTTGTCCTGCTAGATAATTCTTAACTTATTAGTATAAAATCTTATATTCTTACCTAAAATGTATATAGCTTCTATATATCCAGTATTATATTTTCTAAATTCTTTTTATAATAGTCTCTTTTATTACTATATCTTTTACTTATTCTACTTAGACTATAGTAATCTTAATTTCTTTAGATACTTTAGTTTAGACATAAGCTTTTTTAACGTCTACTTATTATTATTTATAATTTTTAATAAAATATTTTTATTTTCTATATCCTAAGCAGGCTTTATGTGTATAGTATTTTATTTATTTTTTAACTTCCTTTCCTTGCCTTTTTCTGATAAATATTTGTTTAATATTAATATCTATTTTATTATAAATTTAGTTATTCTTTCTATTTCTTTTTAGTATATAGATTATTAATTTTCCTCGTACTTTCTTCTCTTGCTCCTGTTGGTATTAATAATTATTAATAATTACTACTTACTTAATAATATTTAGTAGAGTACTTAGTTATTTGCCCTAAAAGATTTTATTTTTAATTTAGTCTTTTAGCCCTTTATAGTATATTATAACTAATAGTTAATTTATTTAATTAAGTTATGATTAGATTTACTTAAACTTTACTATATAGTTAGCTACTAATATTTATTACTTAAGCCATTAGAGTTTCTAGATTACTTCCGTTTCTTTATTAATTTTTTTAAAAATAATAATTATTTCTTGCTTAAAGCGTTTATAACTTCTGAAAGCTTATTATATATTATTATTATAGTTAGTTAATTCTATTACTTCTAAGTTAGTATCTTTATTAGCTAGATAGTTTTTTATTAGTAGTTTAAACTATTATATAGCTCTGCCTATTATATTTATACCGGCTACTAAAATCCAATTCTAATTAGTTAAGAATAATTTTTAATTAAACTAATAGTATAGATTTATTACTACTATAAAGATTTTAAGCTTATTTTAATTATTATTAAACTTTTTAAGGAACTGTATCCTTGCTGTTCTCTTTTCTTAATTTATTTTAACTTATTATTATAAGTTTATTAAAACGTCACGTAACTTTATAATAGCTGTTTTTTATTCTTAGATAATTTATTATATACTCTTAGTTTCTTTAGATATACTTCTAGTTATAAATAAAAATTCTGTTATAACTTCTTTATCACTGCTGCTTTCTTCTAATAAATAAAGTTCTTATTTAGTCTTATAATAAGTTATTATAGACCTTTATTTAGACAGTCTTATATTAGAATCTATCTAACTACTTTTTTTATTTTCTTAAGGTGGTAGTTATAATATTATAAGTTACTAACTTATTAATATAAATTATACTAGTAATAAGCTGTTTAATTAATTATTATAATAATTAATTAGTTCTCTTACTTCTAAATTAAATAGCTTATTAGACTTAGTAGAAGTTAGTTAACTTAGTAGAAATAAGAAAAAATAATATAGTAAGTTATAATTTAATAGAATAGTATTAAAATATTTTACTTAAGATATAAATCTTAATTTTAGAGTAATTATAAAGAATTAAAAATAACTAGGAGCTGTCTAATATTTTGTATTTATAATAAATTCTTTACGTATATATTATATACTAGCTAAAAGTATATTAGATACTACTAGAGGCTACTAGAGCTGTTAGAGATTTTATTATTTTATTTTTTTTCTATCTACTAAGCTCTACTCTTATCACGTAAGTAGATACTTTAAATCTGTTTATATAATTTTATATTTCTATTCTTACTTCTTAGCTCTCGCTTTAGTTTATACTAATATATTCTATATCTGCTTATAGTTTTTTCTTTTAAGCTTAAATATATATTTTTATTTTAAAGCTTTATTAGCTATTATTACTAATTTTATTAGCTCTTTAAATACAGTTACCTTTTTATTACTGTTTATAATAAATAGCTTAAGTAATAAATATTAACAGCTAACTATATAATAGAGTTTAAATAAATTTAGTTATAACTAAATTAGGAGAACTAACTATTAGTTATAATATATTATAAAAAACTAAAAAATAGAATTAAGGATGAAATTTTTAAGAGAAAATAGCTAAGTACACTACTTAGAATTATTAAATAAGTAGTAATTATTAATAATTATTAGTACTAATAAGAGCAGGAAAAGAAAGCATATACTAGGCTAATAATTTATATACTTAAAAGAAACCAAAAAAATACCCGTACGTATAATAAAATAAATATTAATAAAATATTTATTAATAAAAAGTAAGGAAAGTAAATTGAGGAATGAATAAAACGTTATACCCGGAAAGCCTACTTAAAATACAGAAAATAAGAATATTTTATTAAAGACTATAAATAATAATAACTAGACGTTAAGAAGGCTTATGTCTAGACTAAAGTACTAAAGAAAATTAAGATAGCTATAATTTAAATAGAATAAGCCTAAAACCAAGTAACTAAAAAAGCTATTATATAAAAAATCTAGTAAAAATAATATTAGATATATAGCAGCTATATATACTTTAAATAAGAATATAAAATATTATATTAGTAAGTAAAAGATCATTTGGCAGAATAACCTAATAATATAATTTCCATAATATAGAAAGTAGTAATTTAATAACATAATATAGAAACTAGTAAAGATATATAATAATTCTATAATATTATAAGACAGGAAGAGGGACCTTTCCTGAAAGAAAAATAAAAATTCAGAAAAAAAAGAAATCATAAAACAGAAAAAAGTAAAGAACTTATGTCTATAATAATTATATAGTAAGTATACTAAGAATATTATTAAATATATAAATTAGAATACTATTTAAAAGAATACTATATTACTAAATACTAAAAGATTATCTTAAGAGATAGAATATATAAGTACTAATAAGTATTACAGTTAGTAGAAAATAAATAATATAAAAAACTAAGTAAATAAAAATTAGCTATATAAATAAATAAGATTTATAAATAGATATTTATACTAGTTATAATTAATATAATATACTATTACCTATCGAATATTTAGAACTAGGATGGGATTAAAATAAGAAGAAAAAAGAAACCTCTTTATTAATTTTCTAAATACAAGACAATGACGCTGTAAATAGAATAATAAAATAAGAATACTAAATATATATAGTAAAAACTTATATAGAAATAGACTATAAATAGAGAAAGTATGCTATACGTGTTAAAAAACTAAAAATAATAAAAATACTATAGTAATTAGCAAATAAAAAGGAATTTAACTTATAATAAGAATTAATTTATATAGACTTAGAAAATAAGGCACAGGATCTAAACTTAAATAAATATAAATAATTATTATAGGATAAATATTAATTAGAATATTAACTATACTAGACTGAATACTATTAAAAGAGATAATTAGTTATAGAATTACATAAAAAACTCACATATCAAGAATATTTCTTAGGATGGAAATGTAAGGATTATAGAGAATAAACTAAAAACATATATAAAATACTTAATAAGGAAGTATACTAACTCTAGAAATGCTTAATTTATAGACCTAAGAAAGAAATACTAAGAAAATAACTACCATTTAAAAGTTAACTATAGATAAAAAACTAGAAAACTAGTAGACTATAACTAAGCTATTAAAAAGCTAAGAAAAGGTTAAAAGAAACATATTAATTATATATACATAACTAAACTAAAGGAAATATAAAAATAAGCTATATATAAACATATGTATTAATAGTAACTAGATACTAGTACTTATAAACAGTAAAGTTAACAAAACACTAATATTAAATAAATAGGTATAGAGATACTAAATACTAACTAAAGTTTTAAACAAACCTATATAAATAAAACACGTAGATAATAATCCAATAGTATTTAGAAAAAATCTAATTAATCTTAAAATAAGGAATGTAACTATTTAGGTAACAAGTTATAGAAATAACTGCTATATTAAAATTATAGATTTAAATAGTAAGGATTTTATCTTAGGATAAAACTAGCTAGCAAAATAGAACCTAACTATTAATTAAAAAAAAAAACTATAGGAATTAGAAACAATAACTATAGATAGTAATAATAAATAATAATATAGATAAAGTAAATAATACTTTATAAGACTAAATTTATTATACTAAACGAATACTAAAAGAAATTTAGAGAATAGTTCTTTAAGGAAGCTAAAAACCTATTACTAGAATATTAGAACTAAGACTATAAAATCACGCTTAAGGAAGAAACAGATCTTAAATTTAGACTACTATACTAAATATCTATTAATTAATAAGAGGAGCTATGCTAATTTCTAAATAATAATCTTAAAAAAAAATATATATTAAAATAAGTAAAAATAAAATAGCCTTACTAACACTCTTTGTATAAAAAAAAAATAGTAAGTTATAATTATATGTTAACTATTAATATCTTAATAACATAATAGTAAAAAATCGTTATCCTATATCTTTAATATTAGAACTTATAGATAAGCTTAAAAGAGTAAAGTAGTTTAGCCTTTTTAATATTAAAAATAAATATTATTAGATATAAATAGTTAAGAGACACGAGTAGATAACAGTATTTAAAATAAAATATAAATTATTTAAATACTTAGTTATGCCAATAAAACTTACTAATACACTAGTAATATTTTAAATAATTATTAACTATATATTAAGGGAATACCTAGATGTATTTATAATAGCATATCTTAATAACGTACTTATATATATAAATAGGATACTAGAAGAATATATTAAGTATACTAAAAAAGTATTATAAAAGCGTAAGGAACACAAGCTATATATTTAAATAAAAAAAAATATATTTTATAAAATAGAAGTTAAATTCTTAGGGTACTTAATATTCAGAAATAAAATAGCAGTTAACTTAAATAAAGCTAAAAATATTCTATTTTAGCTAACACTAATAAACACTAAAGAAGTTTATTCTTTTCTTGGATTTATAGAGTTCTGCTAATAATTTATTAAGAATTATTTAAAAATCACATTACTCTTAACGGAATTACTTAAAAAGAATTAATAATTTAAGTGGGAATAACACAAGAAAACAGCCTTTATAATATTAAAAGAAATATTCTAATAACCACTAATATTGAAAATATTTAATTTATGGCTTTAAATAAAAATATATGTAAATATATTAGACAGAGCTACAGAAGCTATCCTGCTACAAGTATAAAATAATAAATATAAATACTTAGTAGATTTCTTATCTTATAAACTTATAACTACTAAGTTAAACTATAACATTCATAATAAAAAACTATTGGTAATAGTTTAAGTATTTAAGAAATAGAAATATTACTTAAAAGGAGCTAAGCATTAAATTATTATATATTCAAACTATAAAATCTAACAGCATTTATAATAATCAAGAAGTTAAATTAATAATAAGTTAAATAATAGAAACTAGTTTCTACTTTCAACTTTTAAATACTTTATAAATTAGGAAAAGAAAATATAGTGGTTAATACGCTTAGTTAATAAACAAATTACATAAAGAATATACTAGAAATTTATAATACTATATTTAAATAAAGATAAGATAAATCTCTAAGAAGCTTATAAATAGATATTAAAACAGTAGTTATTATTAAAAATATAAAAAAAAAGTAAATAAGCAATTTTAATAATAGATAACTATACTAGAATTTAGAATAAAAAATAATTTATGTACTAAACATATTATAGACTAAACTTATTAAAAACCAACATTTAGCTAAAATGCACGGATATTAAGGAATTAAAAAAACTATAGAACAAATTAATAGGCATTTCTAGATTCTTGGAATATAGAAAAAGATTAGAGCTATTCTTTTAGAATATATTAAATATAAAAAGAATAAAGCATTAAGATTTAAAAAGTATAGACTTATGTAACTAATTTCTTTACTAGATCTACTATAGAAATTAGTTATAATAGACTTTATTATAGAAATACTAATAATAATTACCTTTTAAGGTTAATAGTATAATATGATACTAGTTATAGTAGATAAACTTATAAAATACGTATACTTTAAACTCACGTATACGGAAATTAAAGTAAATAAATTAGTAACTATACTTATTAAACTATTAATAGTATAATATAGATTGCTATGAGAATTTATCATAGATAGAAATAAATTATTTATATTAATATTTTAAAAAATATTTATAAAAAAGCTAGAGGCTGAGCACTGTTTTTTAATAGTATTTTATTTATAAATAAATAAATAAATAGAATAGATAAATCAGACATTAGAATAATACCTATAAATATATATTAATAAATAATAAGATAATTAGATTAACTTACTACTAATAGCTGAGTTTATATATAACTCTGTAAAATCATTAATTATAAAAAAATTACTATTCTATATAAACTATAGTTATGAACCTATAGTGTATTAAGAACTATAAAAACTAGATAAGATATTAGAATCTATAAGAATAAAGGTTAAAGAACTATAATAATTTTACTAGAAAATTACATAGAAAATCACCTATAAAGGTAATCTTAGCAAATAATAAAGAAACAAGTCTAAAGTTAAGGGACTAATTTTTAAGGAGAGAAATAAAGTTTTCCTACTATAAAAAAATTTAGAAACTAAAAAACTATTAAAAAAACTAGATTACATCAAATTGGGGCTATTTAAGGTTAAATAATAAATAAAATCTATAAATTATAAACTATAGTTACCTAAAGACATATAAATTTACTTAGTTTTTTATATTTTAAAGCTAGAACTAGTACTATGGAACGCTAAACTATAAATAAAGTTTAAACTTAAAAAAGATACTATTAAGTATAAAGTCTAAAAAATTCTAAACTATTAATAGTTTAAGTGTTAGTGGAAATATTTAATTAAATAGAAAAATTATAAACCTAAAGATAATACATAAAAGTTAGTTAGAAACCTAAAGAATAGTTTAGAGCTAATTAACTAGTACTATTAAATAAAATAGTAAACATTTACTCTAAAGTTATATCTAATAAATATAGAGAATATAAAACGTTTTATTTAAAACTTGAAAAGAAAGATAAAGTAATACTAGACACTATAAATAGTAGTATACTAAATTAATTCTAATAGTTTTATTTTTTCTTTTTTATTATATAAACTTTATTAATTAAAGTAAGCTCATGCTGGAATATTTCTTTCTTTTAAAAATTTATTTAAGCTAGTTACTAACAGAGCTAAAACTTATAAGTCTAAGACTTATAATCTAAATTTAATAGCTATTATTAAATACTCTATAACTAATCTAATAAAATATAATAAGCCTTAAGAAACTCTTAACAGAATTTCTTAATCTACTAGAGTAATTTCTTTTTATTATAATCTAAATAATTCTACTCTTACTATAATACTATAAGATCATACTTTATGTTTTAATTAATATACTTAAAATATTATTCAGAAGCTAAGTCTATTAAATAATAGTAGTTAGTATTATAATAATAAGAATAAAGAGATAGCATAAGATGGCTGTGCGCTTAAATCTTTTAAGCTAAATAATAAACTTATTTTAAAAACAATTCTACTCAAGTTATCCTTAGGAAATTAGAAGAATAAGAAAGGTATAAGGAGTTTTTATAATCTTAGCTTTTATATAAAAGACTAGCTGTCTTTATACTACTTATAAAAGAAAGAACAGAATAACCTTTAGGCTAAAGGCTTAAAGAAAGGAGATAATATTATAAACTATAATAAAGAGACAACTGTAAATAAAGAGGCGTTATTATAAAAAGCATAATATAAGAAAATATATAAGTAATACTAAAGAGTAGAGGCAAACTAGTAAAGATAAAACTTATAAATAAAATTACTCTAAAGTAAATTTAAGTTCTATAGGAAATAGCACCTAGAATAGGTAAGCAAATCAGGTAACTAGCTACAGTAGAATATAAGAAAGATAAGTACTAATAAAGAAGATAAGAGTAGATATAAACTAGAGCTAAACTTATCTTCTTTTATTTTCTTTAGTAGTATCTAATATACTTCTAATTAATATATGTTACCGTAAATTGAGCTTGATGAGCGGCTGAGAGACTGAACAAGATTGCATTAAGGACCTGAGAATCTAGAGGGCAAGAAGAGTCTATATACAGCAAAGAATTGCCAAGCCGGCTAATAGTATGTCCGACCAGGAGGTCGCTCTCACGGCAACACACCCCCTCAGATTCGAACGTAGTTTGAAGCTGTCCTGGCCCCCGGGTCCTTTCTCGATTGAGTAGTACATGATAGTCTCTCTAAGCAGTAGTGTCTTGGCTCTGTGCGGCTAGATTGACGTTTTGTGGTGGTAATTCGGCGCTGTACGGCCATTGCTCCCAGCACTGTACGGCCATTGCTCCCAGCACTGTACGGCCAGGGTAGTGTCTGCCTTGGCACTGTGCGGCCGTGGCTTGCTTCTCCAGCTCTGTGCGGCTTGGAGAGGTGGAATCTAGGCTCTCTGTAAAGAGGCCCTCTCTGCTCTGTGCGGCGGAGATCGATTCCTGATTGGGAAGCTGTCGATGGAGAGAGGAGGCGTCCCTCGCTCTTTTTCGCCATCGGTCTTTCAGCTGCTAACCATGTAGTGTATGAGGGCTGCCATGTAATCCCATGTGTGCTGGCAAGATGAGGCTGCCATGTAAGCCCCGTGTGTACTGGCTAAGATTACTTGATAGGCAGTTTTATGAAGCCTGATCAATGAGATGTTGTATATCTGTGAGCCGTAAGAGCTTTATCCAGTGTTCGTGTCGTTGTCGAGGGAGGATCTTTGTAAGTCCATCTGCTGGCTGATTGTTTGTCGGCAGCCATTGTACAGCAATAGAGTCTTTTTGTACTTCTTGCCGTAGCCAGTTCTGGTGTACGTCGACGTGCTTGAGCTGCGTTTTCAATTTTGGCGCTTCGGCTGTAAGAAGCCTGACAGTTTGCTTGTTATCGCAGAATAGCAGGTGCTGATTGCCAGGATAGAAGCCAATCTCAGAAAAGGTTCTCTACCACCAGATTAGATCTGTAGCAGCAGACGAGACGGCTAGCAATTCAGACTCGGTAGTAGACTTAGTGACGCAGCGCTGCAGGTTCGATTTCCAGTTGATAAATCCTCCAAATAGAAAGAAAATAAAGCCTTGTGAGCTCTTTCGTGTAGCCTTGTCGTCGGTAAATGAAGCATCAGATACGCCATAAAAGACAGGTGCTTCCTCATCCTCTATGTAGATTTCTGCTGCTGAAACCTCTGTGTTGTACTCAATTACTAGCGACTTTATATTGATTAGGTATCCTAGTGCTTGTAGTGCCGCTTTGAGGTGTCTGTCAGAGGGATTTATAAGAAACTCAGCAAGCTTAGAATGAGTTTTAGCGACATCTGGCCTAGTAGCGTTAGCGACATATCCAATAGAACCTACTATCTGTGCGTAGTAGTTGAGTCGAGCATGATTCATTAGCTCGTTTATAGCTAGCAGCTCCTCCATTGGCAAAGGTGTTGCTAGGGTTTTCCAGCCATTAGCAGGAGCGAATTTAGCAGCTATTTTGTCGATGTAGCTGTCTTGGCAGAGCCAGATTTTGGCGTTTTCTCGATCACGAATTACCCGGATTCCACAGAAAAGCGATAGGTCTCCTAGGGCGTGTATCTAATAGCGTTTGAGAAGCTTTCGTTCGAAATTGTCGAGATGCTGCTAATAAACAGGCCTTGCCAAAACGACTATATTATCTACATAGAAGAAGACCATGAGTTTGCCGTCGGTGTATAGACAGCTAACGTCAGGAACAGCACGAAGGCCTAGTTCTTCTAGAGTTTTCGTAAGCTCTTGATACCATAGTAAAGGCGACGTTTTCAGGCCATATAGAGCTCGCTGTAGCTTCCACACGTAGCCTTTTTATTCGAATCCATCAGGCGGATAGCAGTAGACTGTTTCTAGCAGCTTCGCATTAGTGAAAGCATTTACTGCGTCGTACTGTTGAATCTCTAGATTGAAAGCAGCAGCAATAGCCATCAGAGCTCTAAAGGTTCGAATCGCTAGGGTTACTGCGTAGGTCTCTTCTTCTGTAGACTATAGGTCTCCTTATACGCACAGGCGAGCCTTGTACTTAATAAGAAAGCCATCTGAATCGAACTTATATTTGAATACCCAGATTAATGGCAAGATTTGATTGCCAGCGACGTTTGATTTCAAAATTCTAGCAAATGCTCCTTGCCGTCGTAATGTGTCGATCTCCCGTCGCATTCCGCCTCTAAAGCCATATTAATGAGCATGCTTGGCTAATTCATGAAGCGTCTTTGGCTCTAGAGGTAATTCATCTTGATGAAGCCGTTTTACATGGATGCGTGACGAGGATGCGCAAAAGCTGCTCTAGTAGCTTATAAAGGCGCTGGCGGAGACAGTAGTAGTACAGTATGCTTGTTTTGGCTTTTTCGCTTGTTTTGATCCTTCAGGAAGGATGTAGGCAGCGCTAGGATCAGCTGCTATAGCTTCTCGATTTGGAGCAGTGTTTCCTCTTGCTCTTTTCCTGGATGGCTGACAAGAACTTTCGCTTGTTGCGCTTGCTGGCATGGCAAGGCTTATTAGTGGCGTAGACAGAGGCTCTGGAGATTGAGCAGTGTTAGTACTAGTAACTAAGTCGCCTTCTAGTGTAACTAAAGAGTCGCCTTCTTGAATAGATTGCTCTTACTCAATAGTAGATTCGGCGTACGGTAAGAACTCGTTTTCTGAATCTTCTTCTTCTGCTGGGTCCTCTTTAGTGTCTGGCCAGGTGATTCCTAGTACAGTGTCTGACAGGCGTTTAAGGATTGTGTAGATCTCTGTGCTGTCTCTAGGATCGTAGAAAGCCTTGTCTTTAAAGGTAACATCTCGAGATCGTACGACTTTGTTTTTGCTAGGTATCTAGATGCGATAGATGTTCGTAGAGTTGTAGCCTACTAGGTGGCTAACCAGCGCGCGTTCAGTGAGCTTGTCTCCTCTAGTAATTTTTATACGTAGTACGTAGGCTCTACAGCCAAAGACATGCATGTGAGCGATTGATGGCTTGCGCTTGTGTGCTATTTCGAATGGCGTTTTCCAGCCTAGCGAGCGTGTTGGCGTACGATTGAGAATGTAGCCTGCTGTAATATATGCTTCTAGTGCTAGTGACAAAGGAAGATTTGCTGCCGCTAGCATGGCTCTAGCTTTCTCAATTAGAGATCTTCCTGAGCGTTCTGCTGCTCTATTTTGTTCGACTGTATAGGGCGCTTGAAGCTCTAGCGTAATTTCTTGTTCTTCATAGAAAGATTATACAGAGTCGTTAGAGTCGTCTTTTAAGCTAAAGCCTTGCTTAGCGTTAGAGAGAAAGAATGCAACAGTACAGCCGTAGCGTCTTTTGATTAGCTTGTCAAGTTTTCGGATGATGCCAAGCAGTGTTGTTTTGTCTTTGTGAAGAATCGTAAACACGAAGTTCATCTTTGAGAATAGATCAAATCCATGTAGCACGAATTGATGGCGATTGTAACTAGGTACGTCAAGCTTAATAAGATCGATCGCGATTCTTTTAAAGAGTTTGCCAGTTGCTAGTTCGTGTCCGAGTCTTCTTGAAACAATTTTGTGAGCTTTCGTGGTAGAGTAATAATGGCAATTTATTGTTGCTGGTACTGCTTCCTCGCTCAGCACTTTTGCGCCTATCATGTTCTGATGTAATCGCTCGATGGCTTCATCTCCTGCATGTGCTAGTAGGCGATGAAAATGGCGCTTTCCAGCAGCGATTGGCGTTCTTGAGATTTGGCTGATTCTTAGGTGAGTGGCAGATGAGGCAAAGATTGCTGCTTGAGTTGTGATTGTTTGATTAGGCCGTGTTTGCTGTAGAGGCTGCTAATGATGCATTAGCACCTAGTGTTTGCTATGTTGTGATAGCTTGACTACCGCTGTAGTTGCTGTATGACTTTGGTTTGTAAATTGATAGAGTATATTTCGACCTAAATCGAAATGGATGCCATTAGAGGCTAATCGCGACAGTGAGACGATGTTAGTAAAGAAGCTAGGAATGTAGGCAACGCTATGCAGCGTCGTAGTAGCAGGTCCTTCTAGCGTCTCTAGATTGATTGTTACCTCACTATATGCTTTAATTTGCTGATAAGAACCTTTAGCTATTAAATAGTCGTCTTTAGAAGCAGTATGCGTAAATGTAAAATCGTTAGCATTATTACAGACATGAGTGTCGGCTGCTGGATTAAGAATGAAGTAATGCTGCAGCGGATAGCTGCCTATCTCTATAGAAAACGCTGTAGGAGGCGTACAGATTGCAAATGCAGAAGGCGATTTTGGCGTTTCAGTAGGATGTTTTGAATCGAGATTAATGCTGCGAGTAGTTTTAGCCTTAGAGAGTGCTGGTGATAAGGATTTCTGCTCTGCACGTCGCTTCTTCTCTCTTTCTTAAATCTTCTTAACGATACTTTTGAGCCTCTTGCTAGCTTTGATTTTACCTTTTACTAGTTTACTAATTTCTGGATTGTAGTTAAAATTCTTGTTACGTGTATTAGGATTAACATAGCTATATTGCCCCTATAGATGGACCCCTTGCTTATAGAGACACTCTGATCTCTTTAGTGTGCTGGCATCAGGTAATTGAGCTCGCTTACGGGAGTTTACTTGCTTCTCTTCTCCTAGGGTGGCTGTAGTAAATGCGCTGTTATTAACTAAGGCAGTAGTTAACGTGTGCGTAGTGCGGTAATAACTAACAAAATCGGCTAGTATAGTAGAAAATTATCGGTCAGATAGGACCTTAGAGTTTTCATTAATTTCTTTTTGTCGGATCTGGATAGCCAACGTGGCAGCATAAGCGGGCTCAACCGGTTTGATAGCACGAATTAGGTCTTTGTGTGCGCGAAAACTAGTAATAATTGGTAGCTTGGTAGCAGCAGCTCGTAGATAGGCTGCCTCGTAGTCTGTTGCCTATTTGTTGATGTTGGCTTGGCGTGTATTAAAAGGTCTGATAGCTCGGTATTCGCTCTTGATTTGCAGCTCTCTGTTGGCGTTTGTTGGGTAGAATATTTCTTTGAGTTTGACTAGCTCCTTGTGCGTTGTTTTGTAGTCTTCCAGTAGCAGTAGATTTTCCTTCGCAATGTGGGTTGAAATGTATTTGTCGATTTCCTTGAAGGTGTCTTTCTGGCGTTGGTATTTCTTTTCTTTCCTAGAGTAATTTTGGTTGGTGGTTGCCCAGGCTATCTGCTGTTCGCTTGGAATCGTAGCTTCATTGCTGTCTGGGCTGCTAAAAGCATCAGGATGGGGTTCTGTAGGCGGGTCTAGCTTTTTGATTTCAGTGTCGGATTTGCTGGGATTAATGTAATCCCACACATCCCCGTTGGTAGCGATTTTTTTGACGATGATGATCCATAGTTCCCAGTCGGCTGATGAGGTAAGAAAAGGTTCTGAGTGCTCTAGGTTGGTAGGAGGCATGGTTGTTGCGATTAGATAGAGGCCAGAGAGCCAGATAGATAAATTGTTAGGTTAAATGTGTGGTGGGTAGGTAGTAGTAGGTTAAACAGCACGAGCCGGGCTTATAACTATTACCGTAAATTGAGCTTGATAAGCGGCTGAGAGACTGAACAAGATTGTATTAAGGACCTGAGAATCTAGAGAGCAAGAAGAGTCTATATATAGCAAAGAATTGCTAAGCTGGCTAATAGTATGTCTGACCAGGAGGTTGCTCTCACGGCAATAATATATAATATACGCACGGAGAATATTTTATAAGTATAAGACATTAAACAGTTTATAGTTACTTTTAATTCTTTATAATTACTCTAAAATTAAGATTTATACTTTAAGTGAAATAGTTTAATACTATTCTGTTAAATCTTAACTTACTGTATTACTTCTTTTATTTTAATTAAGTTTAACTAACTTCTACTAAGTCTAATAAACTATTTAATCTGGACATAAGGAAACTAATTACAGTTAAATAATTAATTAGATAATTAGTTACTAGTATAAAATTACGTTAGTAAGTTAGCAACCTATAACAGCTATTTTAGCTAAATAAAAAAATTCTATTAACTTTTTAAGTATAATAAACAGTATTATAGCATTAACTATTAGTAAAATAAAGATTAGTTTTAATACTCTAATTAATTAGTTATAAAAAGAGAACGCCCTATTAAGTCACGTAATAGAGGTAATAAGAATATAGGTATTAACTAAACTAAAATACTAATGGTATACAGAAAGGAAACTAAAGTGTTTAAAGAAAGTAAACTAGAAACTCTAAAAAAAATCTAAAGAGAATATATCTATTACTATACATTTAAAAAGAGTCTTTAATTCTTAATTCTAAGAATTAAAATCTACTATATAAAAGCTACAAGTGCTATAAAAAAAACTCTTTATAAAAACTTAACTTATAACTAAATAAACAGCTCCTTTTCTATATGTTTTTGAAAATATTATTTTCACAAATTTCTAGTATTAATACTATTATTAAAACTATTTAAATTAACTTATTTAACTTTTTTTATATATGTCTACAGGTCTATATTTAATATGCTTCTATTCTTTAAGTACCTTTTTCTTATCTTTTAATTTACAGTAGAAAAAATATAGTAGTTATAATATTAATTATACTGGTAATTATCTTGCTTATAGTGTTAGAAACTATTTTACTTTCTATCTTTACTCTATTACTATTATATATACTTTCTATAGTTCTAAGGTGCTACTATTCTAGGTTTTAGAAATATTTAAATATAGAAAGTATATACTCTAAGACTATTTCTGTATTAGATATGCCTATACTTAGTGTTATGTATTTTAGTAACAGGCTCTAACGTGATTAGGTAGCAGTAAAATTAATAGTAAGCTTAAGTATATTATATTTAATACTATGCTTAATAAATTTGAGGTGCAGTGCTTATCTAGAAGCTTATATAAGCATGCTATATAACGACTATTTTTAGAACACGCTTGCTATGTCTAGTATTCTCTTAGATTATCTTAGGTTACCTTTATACTCCTTCCTCAAATTGCTAGTCCTGCTTCTCCCTAGGAGTTTCTGGTACTTAGGCTACTTAAGTAGATTAAAAGAACGTTCCGCTCTCTATTCTTCACTATCGTTTTTTAGGACGACTGTCAAAGCAGGAAGCTGTTCTAGCCTCTAAGAAAATCGTTAATACATCGTTAATCACATATTATTTCAAAAGTCTAATTGTCTATTATAAGAATTCTTTTATGATATAATCTGACGTGAAATACAATATGACGTGGATAAAGCAATTCTTATTCAGACAAAATAGGAATAGTAGATACCCCCTTCCTTTTCTTTTTCTTAAGGTCTTTTCTGGGAGTCATTGACGAGAAGCCCTATTCAGTATTAGGTGTAGGGGCTTGTTCGGGATAAGTCCAATCATTATCTGCTAGCGCAGCGTTTTCTGGTGTCGATGGCCGTTCTGGTTGAGATGTAATAGGTTCGTAATCTTTCTATTCGAGATCTGTAGCGTTTTGTTAGTAACAGAAGAACCTTCGGTTGGTTATGCGCACCTTTCATAGATGTTCTGTCAGGTTCTGATTGCTGTTAGTATATTTGCTTCGAAGTAAGCTTCCTCCAGAACCTCGTACCTTACAGGGCTGATAGGAAATCCTGAATGTTCTGTAATGCTCTCAGCCTATCTTCTAGGATCTTGAGCTTCTCTCTATAAAGCGTCCTCTCTGTCAAAGACTCCTCGCTTTCTGACGCCAAGGCAGCCACTGTTGTATCATCAATATCGATAACATCCGCCGGACAGAACAAAGAAGGGAGTTCTTGAACAAGACGCGCTTCGACGGCGAGTACACTAAAGTCGTCGATGATTTTCTTCATTGCCACCTACTACGATCAGGCTCTGATACAGATGGCAGTCTAACTGTGCTTACCTTATAGTAGGCTTCCATAAAATCCGTAGCTGTAGAACTGGCGTAATTATTCATGTCTGCTTCAGTTTTTAAGACTAGCGTATTAATTAATGTGTTGACGTGATAGGGATGTTGATGACGCTAATAGTAGTGTAGTCTCCGCTGAGAACTCTCTCTAAGGACTTCTTGATCTCTTTCGCTCGCCGTTTGCTTTACGCTTTCTGGACATTCTCTGTGAGATAGTGGTTGTACGTGATCAGATGGCCAGTATCGTGAGGTCTGAGAAGTTCTGTTACCTTATTACGGAGTTCTGCAGCTAACCTCTCCAACCGGATGTAGATGAACCGTCTCGACAGACCTGCAAGAGTTGATTTGTCGCAAACGTGTGCTAGAGCTGTGCGTGCCAGAAAGTAAACAGCACGAAGAATAATCTCCAGATATTTATCGACCAGCTTCGCCCATGGTTCACGCTGTTTATGGAATAGTTGTCCAACAATGAGTGGATCAAACGTTCCAGGCAGCTCCCGGCCTCTGCTTCGTTCAAGAAGTTTTGTGACCTTTGCGACGTAGTCTGAGCGAGATATGTGATGAGGTAGCTCAGTAGGACCTTCATTAATGATGGTATGCGTGTGGCCTTCCTTGCGCATTATTGTCACAAACTCTGTTAACGTGTTTTGAAGCACAGCTCTCAGACGCTTTTAGTAGCCTTTAGTAGTAGAAGCATTTCTAAAGAAAGGATCTGAGTATTATCCATCAATCGCAGCTCTGACAAGAGTATTGAATGATTGGCTGACTTGCAAGAGGTATTGCTGCTGTTCTTACGCCGTGGCTCTTAACACGCCTAATTCATCCAATCTTTTCGTACAGTCTTAGATACCGTCTTTAATTTAAGCAAGAACATCAGGTAGCTGCGCTATAATGTGATCTTTGAGAATCTTGCTAAGCCTAGGCTTCAAACTGTGAACTCTAACTTGATTAGGCGGAAGTGATTTCCAGACCCCTGAAGTGAAAAATTAGGCTTCGGCCTTATTGCGCTCCTTCGCAGACGAGTTCCTGGAGATATAATCCCTATTACGAAGCACATGCCAACCTAGTCGGAACCTAACGTCCTTATTTTGTGCCAACTTGATATAGAAACGCTTGCTATCGGAGCCCTCATCCAGCGTGTCTGGCTTCGTAATCAGCCTAAGTGTACGCACCCCATTTGGATCGATCTGGCGTGAGTACTTCGTGATTAATTGGTTGTTGAAGTCATTCTTAGCAGACACGACAGCGAGGATAATGCTTCGTGGACTTTGCATGTATGAGAGGATAAGGGATTTGACTGTTTCACTGTCTGCATCCGATTGAGAGCGGCTGCCGGCTTGGAATAAGCCAGGTAGATTAATAAGGGTAAGGTGCGGCTGTTCAGGACCTAATAGCTCTAGGCGAAGAATATCCAAGCTAAAGACTTTACTGCTATCGTTAATCCCTATTGCATCCTTCGCTGATTCAATAATCTCTCCGAGCTGAAGGTCTCCTGCAGAAACTGAGACGTGGAAATTCAGTAACTTCTTCAAATCACTCTCTAAGCGGTTTTTTTGAGAACCTGGAACAATTCGAATCTTAATGGGTGCACTTGGGCCTCGCCGAAGAATCAACTCGGTTACGAACTTAGTACATAAATTGTCCTTGCTCGGGAACCTCACTCCTGAAACCGCTTTAAAGACCAAGCTCTTGCCGGAAGATTGTTCGCCGCATACAATGATCTCTGGCAAGTTGATATAGCGATTAATCCCATGTGATCAAAGGTTATTAACAACGTCCAATAGGTTCCGTGTGTCATTAGATTGGAGGGATATGTTCATGCTGTAGAGAGAACTTCTTCCGGCCACCTTTCTGAAAATAATAACGAACTTAATGCTTTATGAAAAGCAGAGAACTAGGAGAATAAAGTACACTAAGCTTAGACGAAGATAGGAAGAGTTCTATATTAGGAGTCTCGCCCCTTAAATTTATGCGACCAGTTAACTCAGTAAGCGTCCTTTGCAATTTTTTTAAAGAAAATGTCTAAAGGTTAGTTATATAAAGTTTGCCCTTACTTGCCCTCTTAGTGGGGTATTAAGTCTAGTTTTTCATGTGCTAAATCTTTAACATTAAATAACAACATAAAAGAGTATCTTAAAAGTAGTGATATAGGATTTAATAGATAGAGAGAGGTTAGATTTATAACCTATGTAATAAAAAAACAGCTCTCTTTTCCATACAGAATATAAAACTTAAGAATAAACTAATCTCTTCTAATATATCTCTAGTATATTAACGCTAGTCTCTTGTAACTACTTGTGTTACTAGAGTTTTCTATAGCTTTAACTCTAGCGCGTCTTCTCTTAGCGCACTATTATATTATATAATAGTATTATATCACGAATATAGGCTAAAGGCACTATATAAGAGAACGTCACTATATAATATCACGTAATAGCATAGTATCACGTGATTATGTTAGTTAGTAGACAGAAAATATTCTTACCTGCTTCTATAGCTAGTAGAAATAATTAATTTTTATATAACTTTAAGACTTTATAGTATCATGTATTATGTATTTCTGCTATAATTAATAGCTAAAAACTTTTTTTTAGATAACTAGAATCTTTTAATTTATTAGAATTTTATTTTTTAACTAGAGCTATTAAACTTACTAGAGCTACTAAACTTACTAGAGCTACTAAACTTACTAGAGCTACTAAACTTACTAGAGCTACTAAACTTACTAGAGCTACTAAACTTACTAGAGCTATTAAACTTACTAGTAATTTATTTTTATATTATCTAAAGTCTACTATTTAAGCCTAACATTCTTAAAAGAATATATTTATAGTTTTTACTAGTTCTATTAAATTAGCCTTACTAAGTACTATATAAATTTAATTATATTATAATAAATTTATTATTATTTAAAGTGTATAAGCTATTTATTTAAAGTAATACACACCTTTTATTTAAGAATAAAAGAATTTATATTATTTAAATTAATAAGTTTCTGTAAGTAAATACGCTGGTTAAATTAGCTAATTATTATATATATTTATTAAAAAGTCTTATAGCTATAATATACTTTATAAACTACACATACAAATTTCTAGAAAATATTTTTTAAATAATTTTTTTTTAACTATATTAAATTACTATATACCTTAAAGGTACTTATTTTATAATGTATCTAAGTATTTAATATTTATTAGCTTTTAAATTTATAACTTTTATAGATTATATAAGTAACTAGTATAGTACTATAAAATTAACTAATTTTTAAATAATTTCATGTATTAGGTTTAATAATCTATGAAGTAGAAAGTTTAACTACTAGAAATTTAGTTAACGCAAGGTATTAAGAGAAAAAAAAGAAATAATTAATATCTAAATTTATAATATAAATAATTTCTTAGATGTTAATATTAATTATGAATATTATAAAGCCCTAAGTATAGGTATAACCTTAAGAGATATTAAATAAGTAACTTTAAAACTAGTACTATTTATATAAGCTAAATTTATTTCTTTAGTTAATACTAAAAGTATACTTAAGTAAGATTTAATAGCATTATAAATAATTAATACTTTTAAAGATAGTAGTAATCTATAGTATAAAAAAACTAGACTTTTAAGATAGAATAAAAGTAAAAAATACTGTAGAAATAACACTACTTAAATAACTTTACTAAATAAGACTAAAGAAATCAGATAAGAATTAAGTAATAATAATAAATATTTAGCTAAATAGTAAGTTCTACTATATTAAGTATTTAATATATAATAAATAAGCACTTTTTTAATATAGTTTATAACAGCTCTAATTAACATATAAACCAGAATAAATAAAATATAATAAAATTAATAAAACTAGTAAACTATATAGTCTAATTACATAAGTTTTTGTATTTATAAGATAGGCTATTTTTAACTAAATCTCTCTATATTATTTAGAAAGAGAAATATAGTCTATATCAGATAAAATATATATATATATATAAAATATATTTATTTTTATTAATTATATTTAAGATGCTATTGCGTCACGTGGTAACTAAAATAAGATAATTATTAAACCTAGAATTTTATAATACTTATAAAAAAATGCTTTTAAATAGTTTATTATAATATTAATAAATATTAAAAAAATACTTTATACTATATTCTGAGACTAAAAAAATAAGAAAAGCATTTAGTTTAGTAGTTCTATTCTCTTTTTTAAAAAGTAATAAATAATTTATTAAATATAAAGTATATATTTAAGAATATAAAAGCATAACGCTTTGCAGGACCGTATATATATATAATTATTTAAAATATAAAATTAGCAGAAATGCTAAATATAGTTATATAGTTAGGTTTTATATAAAATAAATTATATATATTTTTTTATAATTTTATTTTATAACCTACAGCTTAAACAGAGGTTTCTACCTTTATTTAAATATTAAATAAAAAATAAAAGACTTAGTAAAGTCTTATATAAATTTACCTTAATATAAGAATAAGTATAAAGAAATCTTATTTATTAAAAAATTAGTACTTAATACTTAAAACATACCAATGCAACTAATCCTCACAAAACGGAGGAATTAGTAATAGTTTTAATTAATTTATAGAAATAAGCTAGTGCTAGTATAAGAATAATAAATATACTTATTAACTATAATTATAACAAAATATAAATATAGTAAATATAAATAGAATAATTATATAGATAATATTATTTTTAAAATAAACCCTTACTATAAGAAGTAAAAACTAATAATTTATTTATAATAAAAAAAAGTACACTAAGATAAGGTATTAGTATAATATAGTATTATTATAATTTTTCTAGTTAAATAATACGGAAATAGTAGATCTAAGTAACTAAGATATTAAAGAATAGGCTTTCTAGAACGGAATTTAGTATACTAGAGTATAGATAGTATATAAGAATAAAGTAACTAGTAGAAAAGAAAAAATAACATCTAAACTAAATAAATTATAGAATTTAGAAGATGAAAATATAATTAGTGTATACTACACTTAAGTCTAAAAAAAGTTAAAGAAATTTTAGTGTAAATATTATAAAATAATATACTTATTAAATAATAAGCTACATGCATATCTTAAAGAATGTAAAAAAAAATTACTAATAATAAAAACTACTAAAAGTATTATTCTAGAACTCTAATATATAATAGAGATAATTAAGTTAAATGTAAAGTTACTTATAGGTGATAGTAATAATTTTCGAATTTAAAGCTATTACAGCATACAAGTAGTATTAAAACTAGAAAGAGAATTAATCTCTATTTATCTAAACTTAAAAAACGTTATATTACTTATAGATAAGAACCTTATATAAAAGTATTACCTAGAAATTGAAATTTATTTAATAACTAAATAAGTGGGAGTATATAGAGTTAGTAATAACCTAATAAAAGTCTTAAAATTTATTATTTTTAATCTTTTCGTCTTAGGTTATTATATTAGCTTGGATGGAAAAAAAGTAAAGGTAATAACATATTTTAAGTTTAAAGCATACTTAATAACGAACTTACGTATAAACATTCTACTTAGAAATAATATACTTATTCCAAACAGTATTAATATTAATAGTATGAATTAGATAATAAGAATTAGATTATATAAGAATCTTAAAATACCTCTTATTATTTAAGTAAGAAACTAATACCTTCTAAACTAGTTAGTAAAAACTATAAAGGATATAACAATACTAAGTAATATAATAATATCTATTTAAATTATTATAAATAGAAAGGAATAGCTTCTAAAGAACTATAATTATATCTTTAATTTAGAATATAATCTAAGAAAACTAGGCTTAGCTAGGGAACTATATTCCTAGATTATAAATATAAATATTAATATAGTATATATGTATAATGCTTTAACTAAACTGTTTATTATTTAAAAAAAAGTTAATATTAGCTAGCTCTAGTATTTCAAACTAGATAGCTATATAGAAATATAATAAGGTTTATATATTTTTATAGGTAAACATGTATTCTTTTAAAAGGTAAAAAAAATATAGTTTTTAATAACTACTTATATAATCTAAAAACAAAGCAGCTTCTACGTGAAAACATTAAAATTAAATAGAAAATAAAAATAAAAATTAATTTTTATAGTAAGTAGGTTAGTTACTATACTAATATAACTAAAGCTAGTATAAGTAATATTTAGAAAATATAAGAACTCTCTAAATTACATAAATTACACTAAATTAGAAAAAATAAATAGAGAGAAGCTTTTAAAGTAATAATATATAATTTATAGTTAGTAGTATAAAGGATTAACGTAATTATAAAGAAGTATCCTAATTTATTTACTAATAATAATAAGGTGGTTGACCTTTTAGAAAATAAATAGTTAAAAATTCCCTTTATAAATAATTAGTATTTAGTTAAAGTAAAACTTATATATTATATATATCTACTTAAACCTAAGAAAAAGAAGCTAGTAAATGAAATATTTAATAAACTTTAGAAAGAAGGTAAGCTCTTATAGTTAAAAAATAATATACTATTTACTTTCCTAATATTCATAGTCTAGAGGAACATAATAGTTAATGGAAAACTTATTAAAAAAAACAAGTAATTATAAACATTTAAGAATTAAATAAGATTTTAATTAAGAATAGTTATTTAATTTTTAGTTAAAAACATATTATTGCACACGTATAAGAAAAGAGTTTTCTATTAGTAATTAATATAATAATCTATTTCTTCTAGTTTTCTGTGTTTAGTAAAGATTGCTATAAAACTATAATAATCTCATATAAAGAGTTAGAAGAATAGAATATAGTATTTATAAAATATTACAGTTCTCTACTATATGCTTAGTAGTAAACTAATAAAATAATTTAAAAGTCTAGCTATTAAAACTTTATATATGAATTTATTAATAATATACTAGTAATAAGCTATACTCTAAAAAAGTATTTATAATACCTTAATTAGCTATTTATAGTATTTATGTAAAAGAATTTCACGTTAAGTAGCCTAAAAGCATATATTAGTTTTCTATTAGTAATTTTATTTAGGTAGAGAGTTAATATATTTAGAATATATACTTCTAAGAAAAAGCTTACAGTAATTTAAAATTTAAGATTTCTAAAGATACTTTAAAACCTTAAAGTGTATATTAATCTAATTAGATAGCTTTAATAGTATATTAATTATTATTATTAGCTTATTAAATTACTTATATATAAAAAAACTAAACTACTAAAAAAGGCGCTAAAGTCTAGTTACACTAGAATATACTATATAAAAATAATATTTATACTATAGAAAAAGAAGAATCTTTATATTTTATATTATATAATTTAAAACGCCTCTAAAGATGCACGTTTTCTAGTATATTTTAATCTAAACTATTAATTATATATAGGCTTAAATGCTTCTAAGAAATAGAATTTTAGAGTTATAATTTACTACACTAAAAATAATCCGGTTAACACGGAGGATATTAAGTAAAATAACTTTTAGCTAATTTTTTTTAAAGCTTTTATTACTAGTAGAGTAATTATATTAGCCTATAAAGTTTAAAATAATATATTTAATTTAGACTATATAAAGAGCACAATACATAATTAACTTTGTATTTAAGTTAAAACTATTAATTATGCTAATAGATTATACTATAATAACTAATATAATAAAGTAAATATTCTTAACTAGTTTATTAACTAATAAGCTAAATATATAGCTTATATAAGCTTTATAATATTTTTTATAGTACTACTTAAATATATAATATATTCTAGAATAGTAATATATAGTATTAGATACTCTATTAAGGCTTAAGAACTTTAAAGAAAACTTAAAGAATCTTAAAACAAATGTCTTAAATAATCTATTAATAGAAGTATATAATATAGATATAGAGGACTTTTTATACGCTTACTATACTATAGTAGTAAGATTAAATAAAAGTTTTAAAAACTAGTTAAAAAAAGTATATAAAGAAGATAAGTACTAGTTAAGTGTAATTAAAATTTTAAAACTATATAACCTTAAAATAAATAAAGAAAAAATACTAATCTCATATATTTTAAGAGAAGACCTTTTTTATTATATTAATTAATTAAATAGATATCTACAACTAGTGATACTAAAAGTGCTTTAAAGTAATATTTTTAAGTAAACTTATAATAAGTAATATTATACTAGTTTCTATAAAGCCTATAAAGCTATTAAAATAAATTATTATATTTAGAAGCTTACTAGATACCTGAATGAATATATTAATTACTATTAAAAATATAATTAGCACTAAATAAAATGCTATATATTATATAATTAACTTTATTTAATTTAAATACTTCTTATTTTATTTAATATAGTTATAATTAATTTTATTAAAAAATTACTAGAGGATAAAGGATTTAATATGTATATAATAGTAATATATAAGTTTTTAAAGAAGATAGCACTTATCCTAGGATAAAAAGATTAAAGTATATAGGAATAAATATAGCTATTTCTAGTAACTCTAATTAATTAAGGTATTCTATATATAATTATTAGTAACTAGAATAATAGATTTATAAAAGCACTATAAAAAGGTATTTTTAAAGCCTTAAGAATATAAATTCTTATATTAACTATATACTACTTATAAACAGATAAACTGTCTAAGTAGATAAATTAAATTTTTAAAATTACCTTAAGATTTTACTTAGCAGAAGGGTATAATCATTGGATTAAAACATTACCTATAATTTAAAAAGTTATAAATAATTCTGTAAATGCATTAATTAGTTTATTACCTAATAAAGTAAATTACGGCTTTAAGCTTTTTAAAGAATTGCCAATTAATCACCTATTTAAAGATATATTAGAGGAAAGGAAATTTTTATATAAGGAAACAGCAAATACACTTATATTTATAATAATTTAAATAAAGAAAAAATATAATAGTAAGTATATTCTATTAAAATTGAAACCTAGAGACCTTGTTAATATTTAGTTTTATAAAAGATTCATAATTCCAGGAGTCTATTAAAAGATTAGATAATAATATAAAGACCTATTTCTAGTTAAATAAATAGTAGGAAATAATATAGCTAAATTAAAGCTTTTATCTACTTAAAAAATTTATCCCACTATATTAATTAAATACTTAGAGTTTTTTAATTAGAATGATTTATATAAGCAATTAATTCCTAAGAAACCTAATATAATTAAAAATAAACGTAATAACAAAATATTAGTATACTTTAAGATCGAAAAGTTATTAAATAAATATATAATAATAGTAAGAAGATATAAGAAGCCTATTATATAATATTTAGTTAAATAAAAAGGTTATAACTTTATATATAATAAATAGATAATAATAAATTACATTAATAAAACACTTACTACTAAATTTAATAGATTATTACTACTAAAAAAAATAACTACTAATTATAAGTAAAGGGAGGAAGTAAAAGCTCTAGTATTTAAAAAATAAAATAATAATAAAACATAATTATCTAAGTAGGTATTATAATAAAAAAGTAAATAGTTTTTAAAATTAAAAAAGGTTTTTTAATTTACAGCATACAGTATTTAGCTTTTACTAGAATTTAGTTTAGTATTAATTTTACCTAGTAATAACAAATAGCGTAATGTTACCTTAATTATTATAAAAATTTAATTCTATTTTTATTACTATATAAAAGTAGATACGTCACGCGTGTGTACTAATAAAACTTTTTAAGTATATAAATATTACTTTTATAGTTAATAAAATAATCCTACTAATAATAATATAGAGATAGAGTTAAATTTCAAGAAACCTTAGTTTATATATAAACTTTCTAATTATACTTTTTTAATACTTTATAATAAGAGAATAATAATTACTAAACTTAGTTTAAGTATTATATGAACTACTATTAATATATTAAGTAAAAACTTAAATACTATCTTTTATTATTAGCTAGTTTTATTTAACAATAAGAAAGATAAACGTAATAATATTTAGTTATAATATAATAGTAGTAATATAAGATTTTAAGATTATCTACTTTACTATAACTACTAATTAATATTACTAAAAATAACTTTCTACTTACTAGCGTATACTTAATAGATAAGTATATTAGCTAGTTTATTATACTATAAAAGATAAATAGTATTAAGAAAGATATACTAATTAAGTGTTAACTAGCTAATTTCAACTTATAAGGATAGGTAATACTAAACTATAAGTTAAAGAATTACTTTTTTATTATAAATAAGAATAGAATAGTAGTCTTTAGACTAGCTAATAAAGAATAGTACTTATTATATAGAGAAGTATATAAGGCTAATAAATAGCATTAAATAGCACGGAACCCTACACAGGATAAGAATAAATAATTTTAAATTATATAAAACTTATACACAAAGCAAGTAATTCTTATTTCTTTTAGTATTAAAGTAATAAAGAGTTTAGTAAGTATAGAGTAAGGCATACTCCCTCTACTAAATATTAAATAAATATATTAAAATTATGTAAAATATATCTATTTAGATAACTCTATAAAGCTAGATCTAGTTTTATTAACTATACTTAATAGGCTTAAGCAACAGAAACTACTATCACCTCTAAAAATAAACTAATTATAAAAGAATATAACTAATAAACTTTATATACTAAATAGATAAAGCCGCTCACAGATAATAAAATCACTAATAATAATAATAATAAGAAATTTCTAGATATCAACAATCTTAAGAAGACGGCACTAATTATAGAAAGTAAAAAAAATATTAATACTTTATATAAAGACAAATAGAGCGTACTTTTTAGAGCTAATTTACTAAAATTTATTCTATAAGATAATATAGTATTATCTGTAGTTATTATACCCAGTTAAAAAATATAGGTATAGAATATTAGAGATAATAATGCTAAAAGCTTATTTTAAAAGAAACATAAGTTATAGCTTTATATTATAACTAGTAATAAGAAAATAAAGCTTAATAAAAAATATATATAAATAATAAGAAATAAATTATACTAGTAATTATTAAATAACTAATATTAATACACACAGAGAGTTTATCCGCGTATTTAATAGATTATAACAAAATAAAGCTAATTACTTAATACTAGATTTATAAGAACTTAGTAGCTAATATACTTATACTTTTTATATAAAGTTATGTGTATATAATTAATATAAATAAAGTAGTATTTACTATTTTTATTAAGTACTTTAATTAAATTCAAAATCAGGTTAGCAGTTATTAGGAGAAGAAAATAATAAATAATTAAATAAAACTAGTAATTTTATTCATAACATACTAGTAGAATATATAAGTTAAATAAAATAATATAATAGAATTAAGAATTTTACTAGCTACTAAATTATTATAGTAGAGTAGATATAATGTATTTAAGATATATACTAATATAGCTTTATAAGAAAACGTTAAGATAATTAATAATAATTTTCTATTAAACAACGTGTATGTAAAACGTGTATGTAGAGTTTTCTTTTTAAAAAAGTAAATATATTATAAGTTAAATAACATATATAAAAAATCTACTAACTATAAAATACTAGTAAGAGTGTATTTTTATTTTAGAAAATAATTAACCTCATACAAGTAACATTAGCTAGGTAATATAAATATATTTAATTAAAAAAAAAAGTCAGGTAACAACGAACTCTTAAAGTTAATAAAATAAGACTATAAAAAAAAAGATTTAAAGGGCTAGAAGATAGTATAAATAATAATAAAAATAAAATAAAACTTACTAACTTAAATCTCTATACAGCTAAAGAGGACGTGTTTAATATAAACTTCTAAATTAATTATTTTTATAATACAGAATATAATAATTAGTTTAATGCTAATAATAATGATACTAAATTAACTAGTTATAGTCTAAAGAAAAGCCAATAGGGTAAATAAAACAATAATAGTAAGAAATAAAAGAAGAAGTAAAATTATTAAGTTAAAAGATATTTTATTAAGTTAAGTACTAAATAGTAATAGGCATATAAGACTATATAATAGACGTAAGAAAAGATTTAAAACTTAAATAATAAGAAAATAAAGTAGTTACAGATAAACTTACTATAAAAGTATAATTTAAATAAAGAAATATAAAAACCAAAACGTAAGAGCAACATTAGAGATAATAAATCTAATAATTTAATTAAAGTAATACTAGTTTCTTAACTAGTTAACTCTAGACTTTCTAGCTTAAGCAGTATAAAATATAAGTAAGCAATAAAAAAAGATATATAAGAATATTATATAAAGACACTAAAAACTAGTTATACATTCTAAAAATAGTAATAGCTAATTCTATATAATTAAAAGGTTATTAAACGGAATAATATTATAGTATATATTAATAGTGTTGTATAGATAACACTTATATTTTATAATAAGCTTACCTTAACTAGAGAATTAAAAGAAAATAGAAGGAACTACGTATATAAGATTTCTTTATCTAAATTAAGTATTCTTATATAGATACGTACGTTTAGCTTACTCTATATAAAATTTAAATAAATATTCTATTATATTTCTTATTATTATAAAAGATACTTTATAAAAGTATTAATACTTTCTTTTCTTTTCTTTCTTTTCTTTTTTTTAATATTATTTCTTTAGGTAATATGTCTTCACAAGAACGTAAAAAGCTTAAGAAGTAAAAATATATTATAAATATAAATTAAAAACACTATATAAAAAGACGTTACTATATGATATTACGTAATAGTATAGTATTATATGATTATATTAATTAGTAAATAAAAAATATTCTTGCCTGCTTTTATAGCTAGTAGAAATAATTAATTTTTATATAACTTTAAGACTTTATAGCATCGTGTATTATGTATTTCTACTATAATTATTTAGATTAAAACTAAAATAGTTCTTAACAGATACTAAAATAGAACTTATAGTAGTATAAAGATTTATTATATGTTTTTAATAGTAGACTTATTTAGTTTCTACAGCACAGCTATTTTTAAAAAGGGTAAGTTAAATTATAAAAATACTTTATTTAAAGCTTTTTTAGAGCTATACTATATTAATTGAAAATATATTTTTCTACTATTTTTACTTTTCTAGTAGCTATTGTTTCTGTTTCTGTAATTTCTATTATGTTTATAGATTTAAGTCTAATTTTAGTTTTTAGCTTAGTAGCTAGTTAAGACTCTAATAAAAGTGATAGCTATATTAGTGTTAATAATATCTTAATTTTATACTTTTATTCTCCTAACTACTAGAAATCTATTAAAAAGGTAAATTTAGCTATTATTTTAGGAAATTTTTTAAAAACTTTAGTAATATTTAGCGTTAATTCTCTTACTTAATTAAATAAAAATAAATTTAACTATATTATAACATATCTATTTATCTTATAAAGCTTTAATAGTATATATAATATAGACTACTTTATAACCTTTATTCTAATTATTCTTAATTAATAGAAGTAATTTACTAATTTACTGGAGTGAAATCTATTTTATAGTAGTAAACTTACTACTTATATCTAAATACTAAGCTAATAAATAGAGGGTTGTTAATAAATTAACTATATTTTAAAAGTATAATTATATATTATAGCGTTTTAATAATAGAATATAATTATTATATTATAAATTACTTATTATATGCTGTTTGTAAATAGCTAGACTATAATACTTAAACACTATAAGAATATTTTCTTATAATAAGATAATTAAGAATCTTATATATTAAACTAACTAGTATTAAATACTAGTACTCTTTAGGTTTAGTATGAATTTAAGAAAATATGAGCATAATTACACTAGATAGGATCTTCTAACTTCTAAATAAAAGTTATTAGCTAAGAAATACAACTAGAAAAGCTATTTTTATTTTAATATAACTAAGTACTAAGTACTAAGTACTCTCGCCTCTTTATTCCACATTATTATAAAGGAGAGTTATAATTAGAGTGTAAAATATAAAATAAGATATTAATTCTTTATTATTTCTATTAATTAGTTTATATTATCTAAACTTATAGACGTCTCTTTTTATATTTATACCTACCTTCTTACTTAAAATATTAATTAGATATTAAGTTAGGTTAACTAGCTGTTAATTTAGCTTATAATTTATTTTACATTCTAAGAGTATTTATAAATATAATAACGTTTTTTTCTAATTCTAGAATTAGAAGTATAGTATTGGTTCTGTCTACTGTAATGTTTTTAAAACATATACAAGAATCTAGCTTACAAAAGTTTATATTATATATTTATATACTATTATGCTTTTTTATATACTTTATTATTAATTACTTTATTTTTTTTATTATTAATGTTTTAGAGGGATTAACTAGAAGACTATATTCAATTTTCTAAATCCTATTCTTATAAATCTTGAAATTAATTGGAACTTTCTGTGCATCTACTTGCTAATTAAAATAGTATATAATAAAATCAGAAACATCTATTAAAAGAGAATGAATATTATTTAGTAAAGTATAAGTTTTTTTACTTAAGCTCTTTTCTGCTTTTTTTTTAAGTTACAGGCTTTATAAGTTCCTCTAAATTTATTTAAGTAATCTATTTAAGTTCTTTTTCCCTTTATATAGTATTTATACCTTTTAGTAGTTTAATTTTTCTTTTTTACTATTTCTTTCTATTAAAATTTAATAAGCTAGCAGATATCTTCCTTTTATGTTATATAATAAGAAGTTTTTATTATTTACTTATATATATCTTTTAGATATTGTTTTTCTAGAATAGCTATTTAGTTTAGTTTTTTTCTTTATTCTATTTTCTTTTACTCTCTACTAATTACTTTTTCTTTTCTTTAACTTATTTCCGCCTCTTCTTAGCTTAATTCTGCTTCTCTTTTTTAGCTAATTTTTTATTTTTATTTTACTAGCTACTTAAGCTGCTGTTGCTTTTTTTATATTTATATTTTTCTTTCTTATTTTACTAGCTAAGCCTACTACTTACCTTTTATAAAAGAGTTAGTAATATTTAATAAAGTAAGAATTTACCTATTTAGTTTTATTTATTTTTCTTTTATATATTCTAGAACTTCTCTTAAATTAATTTAAGTAGCTTATTTATGTTTTTTTTTTCTTTATATAGTGCTTATACTTTCTAGTAGTTTATATTACTTCTTATAATACTTCTTTTTATTAGGGTTTAATATACTGGTAAGTGACCCTTTATTAGATTATATTTTTATAAAATATTTCTATATTTTACTTATATATATCTTTTAGATATTTTTTTTTTTTTTAAATAAATTTTACTTATTTTACATATGTCTCTTTTTTTTAGTTTGTTTTTTTTTTTTAATTATCTAGTTTCTTTTCTCTATCTACTTTTAACTCTCTTTTTTTTTTAGTTAGTTAAGTAATCTAAACTTTTTTAGCTTATCTCTATTTAGGTAGTTAAATAAGTCTAGTTTCTTTAGTTTATTTCTATTTAGCTATTTAAGTAAGCCTAGTTTCTTTAGCCTATTTCTATATATCTAACTAAGTAAGTTAATTTTCTTAAATCTATCTTTATTTAGCTAGCTAAACTATTTTTTTTTTTAGTTTTTTTTTATTTAGCTAGCTGAGCTAGTTCTTTTTTTTTTAATTTATTTCTATTTTTATTTCTTTTCTTTAGCTTAGTTCTATCTCTTTTTTTTCTAATTAAAAAATCTCTAGGTTTCTTTTTTAGCTTATGCCTTAAATATACTTAGTTTAGAAAATAATATCTATATATAAGTTATATTATAGTTAATAATATAAAGAGAATTACTTAAAAAAGTAAAGTATATAAATCTATAAATAAAAAAAAAGATTATCTTAAAATATTATTACTCATTAATATTATATAGCTTATTTAAAAATAGTAAGAACTTATTTTATTTACAGTTTTTTAGTTCTAGAATTCTATATTTTTTAGGTGGCTTATTATAATAGTTAATTTTAAAAATATTTCTTACTTCTTCTTCTATTAGTATTTTAGCTGTGGAAAAAAATTAAACTATTTTCTCTATATAGTTCTTAAAGGCTTTAGTATTATATTAAAGTATTTTAGTTTCTAAGCTTTTAGCAGAGCTATATAAGTAATTTACTTATTAATAAATTTTTAAATTAAGTTTAGGATCAGTGCTGACTTAAATTCTAATTAATAGATATAAGTAATAATCTTATATAAAATTATTTTACTAGATTTTTAGTTTAATTTTACTTTAGAGTAGTATATAGCTATTATTTATAGCTATTAAAATATAAAATCTTCTGTATCTAATAAATTCTTTTATTTAAGTATAAATCTAGACTTAAATTTTTAAACTATATATTAATTAGCTCTTTAGTTCCTATTTCTAAATACTTTAAAAATAATAATACGGAATTGCTTAGTAATAACTTTATAAGTAATTTTACTTACTTAATAAAGCTTTAGAAATAGTTAATATTCTTAAAATAAATATAAAAAAAGAAATTAAGTAGTTTATAAAGATAAATAAAGCTTTTACTTATATAGTTTCCTATTTTTAATTATTAAAAGTACTAAAAATCTTGCTACTGTGTAATTAATTATATAAAAGTTTTTTATTAGTTTTATATATATTTAGAGTAGTAAGCTCTAATACTTTTATAATAGTTTTATTTAACTTCTACCTTACTTCTATATTAGAAAGAATTTTAATTTAAACTTTTTTAATATACTTAAAGTAGTAGAGGTTTTTCTATTAAGTATTATTAATAATTAAAAATAGCTATAGTTAAAACTAAGGCAGTTTCTATAATAATATAAAGTTATAAAAAAAATTAATTAATACTAATATAAATATGTATACCTCTAAAATCTAGTAGAGATATACTTTATAATTAAGTATCTACATATATTATAGTAAGAAAGCTTATAAAAAGTAAAAATAAAAAAAAATTTCGCTTTATAAAATTTTCTACTACTTTAGTAATTTTAATTTAAAGAGGCTATACTATTTATGTTGGTATTAATTAATTTTTTAAATACTTTTATAATAAGTAAAATCTACCCTAGTTAGAACTCTTACTTTATAGTATTTTATAGTAAATATTTTATATAATATGCTTAGTTATATACCCTATTTTAATACTAAAATATTTAACTAGAAATTAAATACATGTGTATAATTTCTATAGTAGAAAATCTATTTTAAGGTTTTTTAGTTTATATTTAGATATCACGTGTAAACGAGCCTACTACTAGTTTTTAAAATAAAAATTCCTAAATATCTAGTATTACTAGATTTTATAGTATATTTCGCTATTATTTAGTTTTTTTTTTAAAGAAGTACTTTTTAATAAGTGTAGTTTTTAAATTACTATTAAAATTTAGCTAAAAATATAAAAATTTATTTCTATACAAATAATAGTTTTACTTATAAGATATAAATTTATAATTTAGTAGCTACTAGAAAAGATTCTTATAGCTACTTTAATTTAGTATTATTTATAAAGACATTTTAATTAAAAGCTAGCTGGAAAATCTATCTTTAGGTAATTATATAAATTTAGTAATTACTTTATAAAAATCTTTAAAGCTATAATAGCATTATTAAGCTAATACTAATAAATAATAATAAGAATATAACTTTTAAACTACGAAATATTTTACTTATTTCTAGTTTTTAATAACTTTGTAAGTTTTTAGTGTACTTATTTTCTACTTTTCTAGAATTCTTAATATTATATAAAAAATATAACACGTTAATTTTAACTTAAGTAGTATTTCTATACTTAAGAAACTTCTTTTTTATAATTCTTTATTTTTATTTAGTAAATTATGCCTAATGCATGTTAAAATATCTATTAATAATATATAATATTAGTAGCGGAGTAAATAGTTTTATCTATTTTTTTATAATTTATAATATTAAATCTATTACTTTAATTATATACTTTATACTTTCTAAGAATTAATTATAGCTCCAGCTATATATATCACTTTCCTCTTTAAAAATATATAAAGGTAGGTATTAATTATATTCTATTTTTTAATTAAATATAGTTATAAACTTAGTTTTTTGTTATATACTACTTAAAATAAGTTCCGCATGAGACAAATGTCACACTTAAATTAATTTTAATATACTTAGCAAGCTTAAATAGTAAACTATAGGTATAAATAATATTATTAGTAAATATAAAGTACTGTGATGACGGGCTCGGTCTTCACGCGTCGTAGCATAGATGCAGGTTGACGGGATAAGTTGGCTCTATTTTAGCTACACTAAGATGGGGAGAGAAGAGGTACAAAGGGAGCTCGCCCCTAAATAGGGCGGTGCATGGCCTGAGCGCGAGCTAGCCATGCTCCGAGCTCTGCGCTAGGTCGTGGCTGGCGTAGCCAGTCGCGATATCATGTGGCCTGCAGTGAGCAGAGTGAGCAGCACCGTCACATTACCCCCCTCTAAGGGAGGCTCGTCCCCGAGTCTCTAGGTTACAGTCTCCTCCTTACTGATTTCTGTACTACTCTTGTCTTTAAAGCTGCCTTGTTATCCTCCTCTGTCACTTCTAGATCCTCCTCTGCTTCGTGATAGTCTCTTGCCTTGTGTGGGGCGCCTATGAAGCCTTGGGCGTTATACCGGGTAGCATCTGGGTCATGAGCTAGCCCCCCGGCGAAGTCTTGGGCTAGGTCCACGTACTCATCGTACTGGTCGCGGTACTGCCGTTGATAGATGCTCATCTGCGTACGTAGAGCGTCTGGGAGCTTCTCATGGAATTCTTCTACCCATTGGTCTGCAGGCAGGCTACCTTCTTGAGCTAGGCGGAAGAAGTCGCCCAGGAATACAGCAAAGCTGGCAGGGTCTCTGAGGTAGAGCTTCTGGAAGTCGCGGTGAGCGTTGAGTCTCTTGTGCGGGTCGCCGTACGTCCTCTCTAGGTGATCTACCATGTACTGGTAGCTGACTAGCTGCTTGCTCTTTCTTACTGTGCGTATAAGTGTTGAGAGGTACAGGTTGGCGGGACTCTCTGTATGCGTACGTATATAAGAGACGATGTTCTCCTGGGTAGCTTGCTCGCTAGCTCCAGCGAACCAGTCTTGGTTAGCGCGTACCTTGTCCTCTAGGCCATCCCTCCATTGATTAAAGGTGACGTCCTTGCTGTCCTTGAGCATTGGCGGGTCAGGAAATCATGCTGAGCGGCTGTTGCCTCGATGGCTGCCTACGGCAGGCGTGGCTAGCGGAGTGGCTGGTACGTAGGGTGATACTTTAAAATGGCTACGCTCAAGCTCACTAGCGATTGTCGCTTGATCGAGGGTCATCAGGGTAGGAAGCGTAACCTCTATCTCCTGAGGCTCGTAGGTGTCAGTTCCCCAGGTAGTGCTCTTGGTAGTAGCCACGAAGGGTTTCTTGTCGTGTCGTGCCTGGATGCGGAGCTTCTTGATGGTGTAGTCTTCTCTAATCACGTTGTCAGGGTAGTGCGTGGCGGCACACCTGAGCGACTTAGGGATAGGTGTGTAGTCGTTGCCAGTGGCTGTTGCCTTAGGATCGACCCTCATCTCTAGCGTGGAGAGCTTTCCCATGGTTCTAACCTATCCGTCCTTGTATGTGTATAGAGCTTCTGGCCCCTAGCAGGGTGAAGCGATTGGCTGATTCTCTAGCAGAGAGAAGATGAGCTGATGGTGCTCACGGGGGTCGGTTTCTCTGGCGTGGAGAAGATAATGAGGGGGGGGTTCGCTAGAGCTCTCGTAGCTCTCTTCCAATCTAATGGGTACGTTGCCTACCGCTGTAGGTCTTCCGGTTACCTGCCGAGTCGCTCTCGAGGCCTGCCGTGCAGGGCTTATACAGGCTATCGCTCAGGGTTTCAATTGCCTACCGCTGTAGGGCTTTCCGGTGGAGATCGTATGGTTGACGAACTAACGACTCAGCGTAGTCGTGTAATTGATTCTCCAGGTGCGGTCGTTGACGAATCAAACGCTCAGGTTGATCGCGCGGTTTGACCTCGATATTGTGTCACCGTCGTCCGGCCGATTTAGATAGATCTTAGTGTAATGTGATGACGGGCTCGATCTTCACGCGTCGTAGCATAGATGCAGGTTGACAGGATAAGTTGGCTCTATTTCAGCTACACTAAGATGGGGAGAGAAGAGGTACAAGGGGAGCTCGCCCCTAAATAGGGCGGTGCATGGCCTGAGCGCGAGCTAGCTATGCTCCAAGCTCTGTGCTAGGTCGTGGCTGGCGTAGCCAGTCGCGATATCATGTGGCCTGCAGCGAGCAGAGCGAGCAGCACCGTTACAAGTACTAAAATATGGTAGAATAAAAGCCCTAAAAAGAAAAAAAGTTAACACTAGAAATAAAGAAACTATAGGCTTTAAAATAAATTTAAAAGGTTTTATACTTATTAAAACTATTAAAGCTAGAGTTAGGGTATATAAATATATAAAAATAAATAACAAGTTTTTCTAAAAAGATTATAAGAAATGTTAGGATTTTTGGTTTAGTATTAAAAATTAGATTACTATAACTAAATATAAAGGGACCTAACTTAATACTATTATAATAAAAATTTAATTAAATAACTTACTATTAAAACTAGTCTTAGTAAAAAGGTTTTAAAAGCTAAGTATTAAGAAAGTTTTTTATAAACTATAATAGTTACAGCACGTAAATATTATATTTACTCTAGAAATATTTAAAATTAAAAAGACTTCCTACGTTGTTTTCGAATATATAACTTATTTTATTTCTTATATTACTAGTAATTTCTGCCTTAATGAAATTAAATTAGCTATAATATTTAAACAGGTATTACTTAATAGAACTTAAATAAGTTATTAACTAACTATAGTAGGCACTTACTAAGCTTATATATCTTATAAAAAAAGAATTTAAATATAACTTATTTACTTACTTAAATATTCTTATTCATCTATATAAAGACGTGAAAATTAGTTAGTAAATATTTCTAATAACTTTAAATCTCTATACTAATAAAATATATAGTAGGTATTAAAAATTATTATATCTATATATTAAATAGCACTTTACAGTATATTAAAGTACTAAGTTCTATTATTATAAAGTTAATAAATAAATATATTAAAAAGAACAGAGTTGTTAGTGTTACTAATTTATATTATTAATTTTTTAGCTTTAATATTATTAGCTTTTTTTTTTAAAACTACTTCTACTATTTCACTCTTTAAGCTAATAAAAGTAAGTTATAAATTAATTTTTTATACTATTATTTAATATTTCCTAGCATTTACTATTATAACTTACCTGGTAAAAAAATATACTAATAAAAGTAGTATTTTTTACTATTATTAGAATATATATAGAATATAAGTATATACTAAGCTAGGTTAATCTTTCTAGATAATTTAAATTTATAAACGTATTTTAAAACTAGATTAGTTTTTTTAATATCTACTAGAGTTATAATATCTTATACCTAGTTAATTTTAGTATCTTTTTAGTTCTAAGCGTGCTTAGTTTTAGTTTTTATTATATTTCTAGTTTTAGTTCTTTACTCTATTAAATTCTGAGTTCATTCTAAATTTAATACCTACTCTTTATAAATAAAATAGACTTATATCTACTCTTTTTCTATATATATTTTTTATAATATTTATTTATACTACTATAGAAATTATGTAAATATATGCTATTATTATAAGTAGTATTTTCTTTTATATAATACTTATTAACCTCTAATTCTATATATAGAAATTTTTAAAGGCTATTTTCTTTCTAGTATCTAAATATTTTATTTATTTATAAATTATTTACTATTACTAATACTTAGGCCTCTAGAGCTAAGCTAATATTATTTTATAGCTATTTTACATTAGTATAAACATATTTTATATTAGTTTTAAAGCTTTGAATATTTTAACTACTAGATTATAAGCTATAAACTTCTTATTAATTAATATTATTTTAAATTTTACTGGTTCTTACCTAAGCTTTTTTATAGATATTTTTAGAGTTTCTTTAAGCATATATTAACAGATTTATTACTCTAGTAAGATTATATTAATTTTACTTCTAATATTTTATATTTTTATAATAATAGAAAGCTGAAACTGTTTTCCCCTGTAAATAGCAGAGAATTTATAAGATTTTATTATAAGTTATTATTTATTTTAACTTTATATAAACTATTAATTATATGTAACGTTATATAAGGCAGATTTTTTTTATTTTTATTTCTTCTAATTTCTAGTCCTTTTCTCTGTAAGTTTTTATATAAAATATTTATTTATAGTTATTAGAGATTAGCAATAATTTCTGCGTATTTTATTTAATAATATTTAAAATTCAAATTACTTATTTTATGTATTTATGTTTATGTTTTTATAGTAGCCTTTTTTTTTAACACTTTTTTTTTCTAAGAATTCTTTATATATTAATCTTAAGCTTGTATAGTTTATTTTAAAAATACTATTAAGATTAACTTAGCCCTATTTTAACTACTAAAAGTTAAAGCAAGATAGTATATTAATCTCTAGATTTTATTATTAAGTTTTTAGTTTATTTTTTAAACTTACTTTTTTATTATAGCTTCTTAGCTAAATGAGGAGTAGAAATTCTTAAATTTATTTATTAAACTTTATAAAAACATAATCTAGAAATTATTACGTAATTTTATATCTAAATCTAATAGGTTATATTTTTGTTTTAATAGTTTATTTTCTTGCCTAGCTTTATTCAGCGAGCCATACGGAATTAGTATATTAGTAGGTAATTATAAGACTATTCTTATAATAATAAATAGTTCTAGTATAGTTATATAGCTACTATACTTAAAATAGCTTATATATAAGTATAATACTTATAAGTTCTATACTTACTAAGTTTATCTAGTATAGTAATTAGAAACTAAAAATAAGATTTTAATCCTAAATTACTAGACTAAAATTTATAATATTTAGAAACCAGAATTGCTGTTTAATCTATTATTAATTAAGTTCTTAGAAATAATACTTTTTATATTAGTATTTTATTCCTAATATTCCTAATATAATATGCTAATAGAGGATAGATACTTAGTATTTTAATATATATTAAATCTAAAAAGACGTATCTAGTAACTATAGAAAAAAAATAGCTTAATACATTAGCTTAGTTAATAGTATTATAAATCTTAAGAAAATAATAAAAGAAACAAATATAGTAAAATCTTGTTAACTTATTAGTATAAAGAATAGGTCTATAGATTTTAAAATAATATTCTAAAAAGAGAGAAAGAAAAAGCATATAGTTAAGCTATAAAAAAAGTTAGAGAAATAAGAGGAAATTCTAGTAATAAATAAAATCTTATATATTATATTATTTTCACGCTGCTAATTGTTTATAGTATTAGAAACTAATAAGTTATAAAATTAACTATAAAATACTATATATTTCTATTTAGATAACTAAATAAAGCTTTTTAAATTAAAGTATTAACTAACATAACTATAAGGCTTGTGAAAGGAAGGAAGTATCTAGCTATAAAATAATTTTAAAAATATTTTACTTTAGTTACAGCTTAGTAATAGTCTAGTTAATATTTATTTTATATTTATAATATTATAAGTAAAACTCTTTAGAGTAGATAGCTACTAGTAAAATTACTAATTATATTAATTAAATACTTAATAAGCTTATATACCTTACATATAAAGGTTTAGAATATAATTTATTAATTTATTTAGATATACTTATTTATTATATAGGTAGTAGGTATTTGCTAAATTAAATAGAATTTTATTATATTATAAAACTTTTAGTAGTTTTTTTATTATGTTAGAATTTATAAATACTCTCTAAAATACTAGTATGTTTATTATTTAATATTTTTAATAACTTTTAAAGCCTATATAAGTTTAGTTATATTTACTAAAATTTATAAAATAGCTTTATATTTAGGTATATAAGTTCATAAACATAAAACTACTTTTATTTTTAGTTTATTAGTTTCTAGATTAAATATCTCTTTCTCTTTTACTCTAGTTTAAGATTCTAAATCTAGGACTATTTCTATTCTTAGACTAAAACTTATATTTATTACTATAATTTTTTTAATTTCTTTTCCACATATATTAGTTATATTTCTATACTAGGCTTTAATAGAGATTTTCTAAGTATAAGCTATAGTTATTAGTAGTTTTTTTTTCTACCTATTTTTCTTTACTACTTATTACTTATTATTTTAGGAATTTTTAATTTATTAGTTCTAGACTAATATAGGGCTTGTTTTATTTTCTAGTATTAATATAACTACAGGCTTAATAGCTATAAGCTTAGTATTTAAAATAACTTAAAAAAAATATACTATAATAATTATTTAAAATATATAAAACAGTTTTAATTAAAAGTACTAACTAAAATAATAAGTTATTATTTATTTCTACTAGATTCTAAAAGTATTTTTTTTAATAAAAATAAAGTTTAATAGCTTTAGTATTTAAATACCTTAAAACTAAAACTATAGAACTTAGACTTTACTTAGGAATTTATAATGTAGTATATATATCTTTATTAAACATTACTCTTATAACTTAACTATATTAAACTTTTTATAATATACATTAACTATAATATTATAACTAAGAACTAGAAGTCTTATAGACTTAAAATGTTATTAAAATAAATAGAGTAAATTCTACTTTAAGTAAATTCTAAACTAATAAAAACTATAGCCTAAATAGAACTACTATATAGCGTTAAATTATATTAAGATTGTAATTAAATTAACTTATTTCCACCCCAAAATTACAAAGCTGCTTTAGTGTATAGTTATAGATAAATAAAAAATAATATACTAGCTTATTTAAACTACAAAAAAGGAAAAAGGCTATTAACTAAATATATAATATTAAAAAAATATTTAAAAGAATTTTATTCTAATTATTATTATAGTACTAAAGGAGCACGTTGTAGTCTTTAAATTAGTAAATAAAAGTAAATAACTAAAAGCAAAATAGATACTAAGAATCTAAGTAAATTTAATATAAATAAGTAAATATATTTTTAGTTATACCCAACAGCCCTAGAGCTTAAATAGAAAATTTAAAAGAGATAAAAAAAGGTAATATATATATAAAAGCTTACTAGTTTATATAAGTGTATAGATAACTTACTAGAAGAGAAAATAAATAAGCTTAATAAATATATAGAAATAAGAATAAGTCTATATAGCTTTTAATATAATAGTAAATTAGTTTTAAACTATAGCTTTTATTAAGTAAATTATATATAACCTAACATATCTAAGTATCCTATTTAATTATATTAGTAATAATAAATTTATAACAGACTTTCTAGAACGCCTCTTTAGGGAAATAAATATAACTAGAAAGTTTTTTTAGAAAGATAAATTTAATTAGAACGCCTTTTTAGATAGATAAATTTAAAGACATCTCTTTAAAGAGAAAAATCTGGCTAAGATATTTCTCCCAAGAAATAATCTAACTAGAACGTTTTTCTAAGTAGATGAATCTAAGAATATCTCTTTAGAGAGATAAATCTAACTAGAATGTTTCTTCTAAAAGATAAATCTAACTAGAACGTTTCTCTAAGTAAATAAATCTAAAAACGTCTCTTTAAAGAGATAAATTTAACTAAAACGTTTCTCTTAGAAGACAAATCTAATTAGAATGTTTCTTTAGATAGATAAATTTAGGGACGTTTTTTTAAAGAGATAAATCTAGGGATATCTCTTTAAAGAGATAAATCTAACTAGAACGTCTCTCCCGTATCAGCGCGGGTTAATTAATTAATAATTAATTAATTAGTTTAAAAGCTGTCCTAGCTGCCCTAGCAGTAGCTATATAGTATATAACTATAAATACAGGTATTCCCGTTCTCACTTTTAGGTTCAAACTGTTCCCTCTGGTTAAAGTAACGTCTATCCTTCAAATGATAATTTAGATCCTCTATTTATAGTTCTAATAACTGTTTTGTGTCTCTAAACTTATCAGGCCTTTCCTGGCTCTCCTAACCTTCTATTTAACAATAATCACTCGTCCACGTTGTTGTATATTATGGTACCGTGGATAAGACTGCCTAGAACTGTTTAAGCAGTCCTGTTCTCAACATCATCTTAGCTACTTGTACTGCTATTAACGGGTTACAGAGAACTTTCTTAACGTCCTCACACGGTTTCTTGCCTGCCCACATTTATTATCGCTTCTCTATCCAGTTCCGGCATTCTAGGAGTATGTGCTGCACGGTCTGTCTTCTCAGGCCGCATTAGCATTCATTAGTGTCTGCTTTATTAATAGTGTGGAGATAGACTCACAGGCTGATCTTGCCCATGCGTATTTGCATAATGACCGAGCTGATCACTCTGGGTGTTCTAATATATATCTTAAGGATTCCTTTGCCCAGTTTTACGCCTAGTCTGTGCAGCTGTCTGCCGTGCTTGGCCTCCTGCCACAATGCCTCCCATTCCTCTCTTATCTTCTGACGGATAGTAGGTTTTGTGGTTGCTGTCAGGATCCGAAGTGAGTCTGGCTTAGGTAGTGACTCCCGGCTTGAGTTTTGGCTAGTAGCTTCCTTAGCTGCTTCGTCGGCAAAGTCATTACCGAGTATTTTCTCATGTGCTGGGATCTATCGGATCTGGACCTCCCATCCTCGCTATCAGAGCTCGTCGAGTGCTTGTATGGCTGCAATTAGGATGCATTGTTCTAACTAGGTCTTGGGGTTCGCTATCGCTCAAATGGCGGCTTGGTTGTCTGTAAAAACAATACAGCTGCCGGGGGTGTTTATCAGCGCGTGTATATCTAGTGCTATCTGGAATACCATCCCTATTCCTCTAAGCTCTGCTGCATATATATTTGAGGTAGTTAATTTACCTATATATTCTATTCTCCTTGTGCTATATTCTTCTTATGTCTACTCTAATACTATTACGGCCGCACCTACATAGCCGTTAATAGCGCTTGCGTCGGTATATATATATAGTGCTTCTTTCTCCATAGCGTTGTGCTCTTCGATCGCGGCGGCCTTAGACTCTGTAATGTGTGTGGGAGGCGGTGTTCACTATAGTGGGACAACATATTAGCAACGTTTCTCTAGGCAGTGAAGCTGCACGTTGTATTTATTTTCTAGCGTGTTAGAGAGTCGGGCTAGAGGGCTGTTGACCTGGTCGCTCCGTGTAGTAATAATTTCCTCATATAGCAGACTGGTTCTGGTGCGCATCATGGCCTCGAGCGCCGTTTACTTAAGTCTCTGTCGTGCTGGGAGTAGGTATGCTTCCACATCCACTACCGCTCCAGCAGTTGTCCTAAAGGCTCCAGTGATAATTTGCGCTGCACATCTCTGGATCCGAGAGATTGCATTTACCATAGCATTACCTCTTATGCCCGGCTCGTGCTAGGTGGAGTATCCATAGAGCATTTAGGGCACGATCATCATCGTGTATACCTTCCTTAGGTTTACCAAGCCAGTGCCCCACGTTAATGATGCCAGTGCTGAAAGGGCTGAGAGCCGTTTCGTGGCTTTAGCCTCCACGTTCTCCCGGTGACAGTCCCATCGGAGTTTGGAGTCCATCTGGATGCCTAGGTATCGGCATGAGGGTAAGGCTTTGATAGTGGCCTATAGTAGGCAGAGAGAGTATATAACGCTTATTGTCGGGTTCCTCATAAAGTGTACTAGTTCGTACTTCACCGGCGCAAATTATGACCCGTGTTAGTCTACCCACTTTTAGGCTTTCCGGTGGATAGCTTTTAGGGTCTTGCAGTTGTGTTAGGATGTTGGGCCTATTGCTAGGATAGAGACATCATCAATATATCCTACGGCTTCCGTGTTCTCTGTCTTACATGCCTCTATAAGGTCAGCATTATAGAATAGGTATAGAATTAGGGAGAGCGGGGATCCCTGCGGGATTCCAGTTTGGATTGGCGCCAATAGTGCTGTGTACTCCTGTATCTTAAGCGTTATCGACCGCTCACTCATGAACGAGTCTATCCATCGCACCAGCGTTTGATGGACTCGGCGTTTCCTGAGGTTATGCAGTAGCCGTAGCCTTAAGACATTGTCGAACGCTCCCGATACGTCTAGGAGAAGAAGTGATGCTACTTTCCCCTCTGCCTACGCGTCATAGATCCGTTGGATGAGAAGGTACATGACGTAGTCCGTGGCAGGTAGTTATATATTAACTAGTAATGCTAGCAATACAGTAGAGTTCGACATGCCTACTTATCCAGGCCTCTACCCCAGTTTTCCAGTGGCTTCGTCACAACTGTTGGACACCTCACACACCTTCTACAGTTGAGGCCAGCCAAACCTCTCCCGCTTGGGTAACTCCTGTTTGCTTCTTAAGCATATCTCACCGGCACGCCGTCCTAACGAACGGTCCCGTTTGTTAATGCACCGACACGCGCATCCGTTCTCTCAAGCCACGTAATAGTCTCCCCGGCCAGGACGTGATCCTGCCTGCCATCCAGGTCCACCAAGGGTCAGAGCCTAGTGAAGGGGTGAGGTCCTTGGAGCCAGCAGTGGCTACTACGCACTACACCCCGCGGGAGGCCAGTAGCGATGTAGGGGCGCAACTCCCCATATACTTCCGGTTCCCGTTTCGCGTTGCCTGTAAGAGTCTCCTCATGACAGGCCGACCGTGTCTTACAGAGTGGGCCACAGACCAGATTCCACGCCAGGCAACCTACTCCACCCTCTCCACTAACCAAGCTTGTGTCCCCTCTTCTCATAAGCTGGCCTGTGTCTCTAACCGTCAAGTCCTCGTCCGACTGACATGTGATTCCTCCAGAGCCTCCCCCCAACGCTGGCCTATATCCTCATCGTAGGTTGCGTGCACCACGCCTATTAAGACCCTCCTATAAGTCGCCTAGACGTACCCTTAACAGGTTCGTTGGGGGCCGTCAAAGCTAGCCTGTGATTCCGCCGCCTAGAGCTTTGCCCATGTTACCACCAGAGGTGATCCGCCTCGTCGAGCCGTCCGGTCAGTGTCTCCAGGTCGCGAGCACCACGCCTATTAAGACCCTCTTCTGAGTCTCCTAGGTGTACCCGATAGGCCCTCTCGGAGGGGCCTTAACGAGTTCTCTAGGCGGGGCCTTAACAAGTTCTTCGCGGTTGGAGACTTCAGGGCCTTAACAAGTTTCGTCCGAGAGATCTGCGACGCGTTAACCTTAACAAGTTCTCATAAAAAGAGGTTCCCTACACCCTCGCCGCTTCTTGTCTCAGTCTCAGAGCTAGTGCAAGCCCAAGGGTATCCTGTCGTACGCCTAGGACGCGTCCACATCGGCTGGCTGGATAAGGCCAGTTTCGGGCCTGGCTACGAGCCAGATAGTCGTACGTCGGGTGGTTTTCGTATCCTAGTTTCCTTTAATGAGCTTCTATAGATGGATGATCGCATCGCCTAAACGGAGGCAGTAGGTGATGTGGTTGTGGTGCGGTCGGCGTGTCGATGAAAATTTTCACCGCGTCGAATTCGCGCCTTAACAGCCCGCAGCGGCGAGCTACAGGCAATCATCCATCGCCTCTGCACTTAGCTATCTATCAGAGAAATCTCCCTGATGAATATTTCCAGCCACGGCGATGAGGACGCGTGCAGTAGGACTTCGTGGCCTGCCAGCGCGGGTTTAAATGTGAATTTAGGCAAAAGAAGTTACAGTCACCAGAGGGATAGAATCATCTCACGATTTTCATTATGTTTAGATCAGAGCTATACATGTATATGGAGCCGGCCTCTAGCACTCGCTATTAATTGATGTAGTTTCTCCGCTTCATAACCCCGAAGATCGACTCGCGGCTACATATGATTAAGCTATCTATTATAAGGAGGGTCTTATTCAGGGACCTTCAAAATAGCCTTTAGATAAATTGCCATAAAGAGAGTTAATTTAGCGCTAGTGCTAATTATAACATGGTTCTAATTATTAGACTGTTAGAGAGAGAGATATCGTTTACAAAGAGTGACCTTTCCTGATTTCACTATTAGATGTATAACTTAGACCATCGCTGACTCTATCGCTCTAGATGATAGCTTATCATCAATTACTACCCTTACGCTCCAAACGTCAGGCGGAGGAGCAGATACCGGAGCCTCTTCAAACGCCTGCAGCACCGTTATACGCTCCCGAGAACATCCCGAAGCCGTCGCCTTCGACGTCTAGAATGGTACATGAGGCTTGTGCTCCCTTAGAGCCTAGGCCTTATCCGACTCCAGCTACAGTATCTTTCCTATCTACGTCATCATCAGCGTCTGAACTAACATCAGCACAGCCTGCGGCTGAAAATGATCCAACACTTCCCATTCCTGATAGGTGGCTATTATAGATCACTTAGAGTAGCAGTACCATGTGGCTGTTGCCTCCTCGCTCGGACCAATCCTCCGTGATTGCCCAGCTTCTTCAGACAGAAATTCAATCATATAACATCACATGGGAAATGCTCCATGTAACTGAGAATCGCCGTCTAGAGGCGGTTCAGAACTGCAATCGCCTATTGGCTGACATGCACAGCTAGGCCACGGCACATAAGAATTTTACTTCGGCTCTCTTCAAATGCTCGGAAGAGTGCTCTTGACTGTCATCCGAGAATATGTTATTAAAAACACAGCTGCAATTCGTTAATATGCAGGTCAGTTATCAAACCAATAAAGGCGTGCATCGATAACTGGCTATAAAAGTCGACCTTTTAGAAGAATCTCCCACGCCGATTTAGTGAAGAAAGCCAGGTTAAGTCTATAAGCGTGGACTCTAACCCTAACGCCTCTGCAGCGACGATAACAGTAGCACAACTTGAGCTAGAAGACTCGCCATCACCTTATTCTCCTAAGGGTTAGATGTAACCTAGATACTAAGCTTATAAAGATGCTAAGAAAACTTCCTCATTAGGACCTATATTCTTGTTCCTATAACAATAAGAGGCCTCAATACTACCCCTGAAATTGCTCAAATTGCTTAAATTTACGTTTTTGTCCTAGTAAAAGGCTGTCTCTCATTGCACATGCTTTCTAAAAGAGCTGTTTTCTGTCTTCCCCTTTAAGCTAATAAGATTCCTTAAGCTTAAAACATACGTCTTTAAACTCCGGAAGCTCCCTAAGCGCCTAGAGAAAGCGGAAAAACTCGATCTCTTCTTGGTTACTTATTAATGTCGCTACCGTAAACTTTATCATAAAGCGCCTTAGCTGCGTTATTTGTTAAATATAGAGTATATAAACAAAGTCCAGTAAAATCGAGCGTTGGGCATTCTTAGAGTATATGAGATCCACGTAAATCTCAATATTATTAACGTGTTGAAACATTTTTCTGCCGAGTAACCGGGGAAGCACAGACTTGTTCTAAAACCATTCTGAGAGGTGTCCAACGTAGTGATTCTGGCTGTCCTAATAGTAAAAACAATTATCAATACTCAAGTCATCCTCCTCATATTTAAGTCTAAGTGGCTTCGTGCCATATATTAGACTTATAACTTCTTTATGGACCTGCTTGTTAACCGTAAGAAGCTCTATACTGCTCTCTTCAAGTTTATGCCAAGGAATAAGCCCTAAAAACGGAGGAAAAGCGTACTTGTAAATCTCGTTTCAGATTTCCTCTAGAAGTTCAAGCAGCTTAGGACGTCTTTTAGGCAATAATAGGTTGTGGTCACCGCAATACTATTATTGGTCTCATGTATCCGTACGGACATATGGCCGTCCGTATTGATGTCCACATATAAGCATCGCTGCACATCAGGCCTGGAGGGAATAGGGATGTTTTCGAATGCCGCGCTGTGACCATGCCGTGCGCTCCCATGAAAATAACGGTATCATATGAAAGTGAAGTTCACATTCCGCAAAATAAGACTTCTCCTTAGCGCTTAGCGTAGATGTGTACGATTCCTCTTTAACAGTCTAAGTGTTTGCTGGATTTTTACGAAATAGAGGACCGGGTGCTGACTATGTCTCTCTGTCGGGTCGTCCTCATGTTTTCATACTGTAGAGTGAAGGAGAGCTAAAAATAAGAGGCAGATAGAGAGTATAGAAGAAGATAGCAGGCGTTCTTAAAGCAGCAACTGTGAGAGAATATAAGGACTTTTATATATATGACACATCCAGGCCACCAACGATGCTCCACGCATTACGGCGTGGTAGTGATGCTATTGTTGAGCCAGATTAGGATAGTACTCCTCCGTCAGCCGTTTCAATTTAAAAGTCAGCGAGATCCGTTCACGCCTCCGGACTTGATCCGCAATCTTTAGCACGTATGCATGAGCGACACTAATGCTATAATTCGATTAGCTTGTGGTAGTGTGTATCACAACCTGATAGCATGTAACACTATTAGCTGATGCTAATAACTCGTTTATGCTCTGAAGCCAGGATCTGGCCAATCTCTCCTCTAGAGACAGCGGCGCGTATCTCATGGCAAGGAAAGTCATACGATGTTAGGTATTAACTTCCGTGGCACTGCTGCTGCCGAGAGAGGGGACGCAGCCATAGAGCTTACTATTCAGACTAGGGGTTCGTGTCCGCCTTACGCGGCAGGGGAAAGGAAAGGGGCGCATAACAGGTGAATGCAGATCTATAATTTATAACTAATGCTTTCTAACAGGAACCCTGTCTGTAGTATCGTAGAGATAGTTCTCGTCCAAACCGAGCTTTATATATTGAAAATGTTTGACATATTCTTTTATAAAGCATCATCTTTTGCTCTTCCGTGTTATTGCAGTACGTTATGCTGATTAGAACGTGTAATACCTGCCCTTACTATCACACAGTATTATCTACTTATTTCTAACTAGGAAGCGACAGTATACAACTAAAGATAGAGAGACGCATATGATGTCGAAGTAGGGAATTAAGTCAATGCCTATAGATTAATAAACTGAGCCGGTATAAATAAACTAAGAAGGTAGAAAAGCTTGCATGAAAGAGCTGTAAGCTCTATTCATCTCTAGCATGTCTATTTACCGGCTTAACGTGCTAGATAACAGGACTCCTGTTATATAAGGTAATAGTTTTGTAATAAAACTGGATATAATATAATAGAAAACTTAGGTTGCTGACTAATATCTAACGCGCTCTGTTATCTAAATTAGACTAGAATAGATCCTAGTATATATTAATATGAAAATGTAGCTTAGCAGTATGTAGTAGGGATGTATTCTATTAGCCTCAAGTTATAGTCAGATGCTCTTATGACCTACACGATATAAGATACGTAAATAGAAATAGTAATAACACATCTACTAGAATTCGAATTTATAGAGGCTAAGTCTACTGTGCGTTTATAATATTACTTATACTCTTAGTTTAATATTAAATACGCATAATTTTCACAGTTCTCTATAAGTAGTCAAATACACTTGAAGGCGGATCTGGTATTAAGAATCCATAATATTCGAGCTTAACTTCTCGCCAAAGTTTCCGTAGTTCACGCATCTTTTCTATTAAGGAGGGTGAATTAATATCTCTATAAAATAACAGGCTCTATAAAGCCTTCTGAAATGGTAATAAGGTTGTTTTATTATTACCTTTAACTTTAGGCTTAAGCTCTGCCCACACTCCTGTGATCGTATCTAGATTATCTTTAATTAATCTTTTCATGGACCTTGCGAGTGCAAAATTATTTCTCTTAAACTTCTTAAGTTTTTAGGATTTCTAATTATAGCTTAGCTACTGCTTGTTATGAAGTAGTATAAGTAATAACTTACTCAGCTTTCTTTCTAAATATTACTACCATAATATGGTCGGGGAGGTGTCCTTATTGAATATTACATTCTAGTAGTTTCTATATATGACTTCTGATATCCCACTATAGGCTGGTATCGATCCTAGCTTTCTTTAATACGGTTTAGGATGTGGCCCTGAATAGACCAACAGAAAAAGCATCTAGAAAAGAAATTACGTTTAAGGTCGTTAACAGTCTATGCTTTAAGACAGCTCCTGCAAAAGGCATATCCTCTAAGGGGCTTATCAAGAACACTCAGATTAGGGTCTGGGTCGTTAGGGCCGTATACTGTTACGACATATTCGTGACCACTCTTAAGGTTCTCAGAGAGCTTCTTATCTTCATGCTCACAGAAGCATATTGGTGTTGCGTTCCATATTCACCTGAATTCTACAGGTCTGAAGTGGTTCCCATTATTTTCAGTCTCGGCACATTTCTTACAAAGAACATTGGAATCTCTTAATCGAAGATCGAGGTAGTGCCCGTCTTCAAGTTTATCATGGCATATAAAGCAGACGGTAACCTCATTCTCCAGATCATACACGGTACTAGAGAAGTCTATACACTAGATTAGATATCTATCCTATCGAAACTATAATAATACCGACCTAAAGGCATCGTACTTCTCTCCGTCACCACAAAATTAATAACGTTGTTCGAGGGAATGCTCAGCTGTGATGAACGGACAATCAGACGCACACGTCTAGATATTAACTACAGACCTACAAGCAGAAAAACGACTGAGATGGAAGAATAGCTAGCAGAAGTTAACAGGCCTTCCATGGTTTATGTAGAGTTGATGGTCTAATCTTCGCTGTCGGGCATGGATGTATCCGTAGCCTTAGGATTATCCTAACCTACCTTCCTAGCCTAGGCTTATGGTATCAAGGCGACCTCTCGAGCTGTGCTATACGGCTTCATGCTTTCAAGGCATTTGAACCAATGCATCCAAGGTAGACTTAGAGTTAAACTGCATGATAATACACTTCTAAGGGTACCTAGACCAGATAATTTCCTTTACTGGTCGGTGCTTGCCATCATGTTAGTGACGGTAGCTTAAAGTGAATACTAAGTAGATGCTAATACGTATTCAGCACGTCTCAGCATTGCCTTAGGTCCGTGTGTGCCTTGTAAGTGATCATAGTTGTCGACATCAAGAGGCTCAGCTAATATTCCTTAGTTGTTTCACTATCTCTACCTACAAAGGCATGTAATTGCGAGAGGAGGGCAATTATAAGACAGACTGAAGGATGCTTCAGCCAGCTTTACAGCTAGTATTTCAGTTAAGGCTAATAATTAGCAATACTCAGCCCTCCTTATGGCATAACAATAGCCACTTGATGGAAATTATGGCGTGTTCGTTGCCTGCTAGTGCACGGTAATATATCCGACAAGTCTCTGAAGACTTCATATTAGTGGAAATGACTATTCAGGGGGTCAAGCATAGGCTAAGCTGTATTGGTCTTAGGAGTTTATATCCAAGATTCATGCAAGAAGAGGCTGAAGTCAGAAAGATAATAAATAATTAGAAAGATAATACTATTAGTAAGTGGTAAGGGACACTAGCAGTTAGTCTAAGTGTAGAATTATAAAAGAAAGTATTAGAGAGTAGGTTTTAGCTATAAGTAGTCTATAAACTAATAAGTCTTTACTAATTACTATACTAGTTTAGGTATTTTATTATATTATAAACTAGCTAGAGCCTCCTATCTCTCTAAGCCCTAAAATAATAAAGTTTATATATAATTCTAATTAATAAGAGAAAGATATCTGTAGTCTAGCTAAAGCTTAAAGATAATTATTTACTATAATATTATAAACTTAAGCTCTAAAAGTACTCAGCAGCCTAGAAAGCTTAAGAGAATAAATTAATTACTAAATATAGGAGCTATTATTTAAGCCTGTAAAAGCTTATTATTAATAGATCTAGAGTATAGAAATACGTAACTATATCTAAAGACTTAAGAAAGTTCAATCTAAGATAAACTACATTCATTTCTAGAGTATTAAACATAAAAATTTATGGAGATTTTAAATAGCTATAGAGTAAGAAAGTCTTTTAATCTTAAATAAGCTATTTATATAGCTATTATAAGTAACACACTACTAACAAAATCTAGGATAGAAATAAGTAGTGTGTTAAAATTAAAAAGTTTAGAAAAATAATATTTCTTTCTATAATCTAAAAAACCCTCTATATAGAAAATTAATAGGGGTACTTTTGCTTTAAGTATAATAAACTCTATATATATATTAATTTTTACTTACTTTATAAAAGAACTATATAATATAAGTATTTATTAGTACTTTATATTACCTTTAGTAAAAAATATTGATATCTTGTTTTATTTATAGCTTACTAGAAAGAGAGCTTTTTTATATAGTATATAAGTAATTAGCTTTTATAACCTTATAGTAAAACTCTAATTATTTAAAATAGTAAGTAGCCTACTTTTTATAAACCTTAGTATTTTATTATAAAAGATAGGTATTATATTAGCCTTAAAATAGCTATAGTATACATAATTATATAATATTACTATCTCTAGTTAGTATTTTTATATTACTTAAAATTAAAATTAGCTAGTCTAAAATAACCTAACGTTACTTACGTATAATTAAAATTACGTAATTTATTTATTTATTACTAACTTTATTTTTCTTATAGTTATACTTTAAGCTGTTAGTATATAACACTAATTACTTATTATATAATTATTTAAACTTTATTTAATATCTTAACTTGTTCTACTTTATTAATATATTTTTACTTTTAAAGCTTTAAATAGTGTACACTCTTAATTTTTATTCCTTCTTATAACTTTATTCTTTAGTATAAACAGAAATATTTACTTCTTATTCTCTTATATAATAGCTTTTTATTTATAACTATATTTTTTTTCTATTATAGCTTTATTTTTTACCTTTTTAAGGTCTTTATAGCTTATAACTTTTATATTTTCTTTTCTTAAGATAACTAGTAGTTTTACTTAGTAGATTTAGGTCTCTTTATTAACCTATAATAGAACCTAATTATAATCTTAAAAAAGACTTTATTTAGTAAAGAATATCTAAATAGTATTTATAAGTTTCTAAATACGTTTAAGCCTTTTATTTATAAATACTTTAAGAAAAGGTATTATACTTTTACTAATTTAGAAATAACATAAAATATAATATACTAGTACTAATAATCTAATACTAATTTTATAAGCTTATTAAGTTAGCTTTTAGAGCTGTGCTTTAGAACCTTAATATAAATAAATTTACCTAATATTATTTTTATATTCTAATTACTAAGAAGTTTAGAAATTTAATTTTATATAATAAAGTATAACTTAAAGCTATTAAGTATATATAATATAAGAGAAGTTGTACTATAATAGAGGTATAAAGTAAAAGTAGTTTAAAAAACACTAAAAAAGTTAATTAATAGTGTAATAATAATACTATAATTTTTAGTTATAAAGTAGGTAGTAAGGAAGTTACTTATAAAAAATATATACTACTAAACTTTAGGTAATAAATTTAGTAGAGTAAGGTATAAAATATTTAGATAATAAAAATATTTTAATATAAAGAGTTTTTTACTACATAGAGAGGAATAGTACTTAAAGACTTTTCTAAAAATAAGAAAAAATTGAATTTCAGCAATTTAGCTACTTAAAACCTATTATAAAACTTTTTTTTATATGAAAATTATTACTATAAGGTCTGACTATAACAGAATCTTAATTTAAAATAATATTATACGTATTTTATTCTGTTAAAAAGTGCTTTTTATCTTATAATAAGTAATATTTAAGTTAAAAAATAAAATAATATTTAACTAAGCTAACATTAAAATACTAGAACTATAATAAAGAGAGTAATAATTTATTTTATATTAAATAATATAATAAGTCTCTACGCTACTTATTCTATTTTAAATAATAATTAGAGTAATACTAGCTAAAATTATTATAATAATAGTAGAAAATAAAGCTCTAATATATAACCCTCTAACTTCCTTTTTTTCTACTTTTATTTAGAATAGTAGTTCTTTTGTCTTTGCTTATAAAAGCCCTAAAATAATAGTAGATATAAAAAAAAAGGTATAATAAAAAATGCTTAAGATTATTACTACCCTTAACTTAATAATAAGTCTTTTAATAATACTTATAATACTAAACAAACTACTAAAAATTGTGTAGACTAAAAAAAAGATAATAATAACTAAAAAGACTAATCTTATAATTAAGGTATTCTAAATATATAAACTACTAATTTTTATTAGAATGTACTTTAGAAGTTAAAGTTTCGCTTAAAGCTTTTCTTAAATCTCTCTTAGTTTATCTTAAAAGGGTTTTTTAAAAGTATTTAGTAGAGCTAGAGTATTATTTAATAAACTTTAAATAATATTTAATACTAAATTAAATAAACTTAATAGTAATTTTTTATAGATTATATTATATTTATAGCTGACACAAAACTCTTTCATACCTAGTAAGAAATTCTTAGAAATATGTTTTTTAATATAGCAGAAATGTACAATACACGATATTATAAAGTTATAAAGTTAAATATAAGTTAATTATTTTTACTAGCTATAAAAGTAGGTAAGAATATTCTCTGTTTATTAACTAATATAATTACGTAATATTTATGCTATTACGTAATATTATATGGTAATATTCTTTTATATAGTGCTTTTAGCTTATATCTATAATACTTAATATTTTTAATTAATACTATAAAATATTTAAAAGGCTAGTTTTAATTACGCTTTTAATATTATTTATTTTACTTTTAATATCTTAGAGAATATTATAATTTTAAATAGTATACAACTTTAGGAACAAAGTATTTATAAATATATTACTAGAATTAAACTATTATTTTAATTCTATTAGTTAATTTCTTTATACAGAAAAAAAAAATATAGTCTTATACTTAAAATTAGAATATTAATTTTTGTGTTCCTTTTATCTAGAATTCTTTCTATCAGACTAATAAAAGCTATAGTGAAGAGAAAAGTTACTAATAATATTTCTATTCTTAGTATATTTATAAATAAATTTATATAATAAAAAGTATAACTTCTAATATAATTTATATTAGACAGTTTCTAGAAATAGCTTTATTTAATTAAAAATAAACTTTTTATTTATTAATGTTAATTTAATTGAATAAAAGGTTTTATTTTAAGTTCTCTAGTTATATTTAAAACAGTCTACTAATTATATTTTAGTAATAATTACTATGTATAGGTTTATAAAACTTTATACTTTAATATAACAGCTAAAAGACTAAAAAGAACTTATTAAGTAAATAAAAATACTATAAGTATTTTAAAACACATAAGACTACTAGTTAAAGAGAAATAGAATAAAATAATAAGATTTATAAAACATTTTATTTAATTACGTAAATACTAACACGTGATACTGTTATAATAATAAAAGAGTAATAATTTAAGTACTAGTAATAAACTTAAAACTAGCTTAAACGTTTCTAATTAAAAAACATTAATTTTAGATACCACTAGTTTAAGGCTAGAAGATTAAAGTAAATATATATATCTAATTATTCTCTATACTATAATAGTTATCTTATTACTTTTTATTTCTAAGAAGAAAGAAAAAGCAAACGTATAACTATAGTATTTATTTAAAAGTATATTATAGTTTACTTTTTTTTTATACTAATTAAGAAATAGACGAGTGTATTTCCTAAATAAACGTAAAGTAAATAATTATAAAAATTCTAACCCTTTTAGTTACAAGGTAATTATAGGTATTACTACTGTAATTATTATAGTAAATATTATTTTTCTAGTTATGTATTTTTATTATTATAAAAAAAAATACTTAATATGTATTAGAGGGCTTAAAATTCAGTATATAATACCTACTTAATTTAAGTATAAAATTAGTACTTTAACTTTAATACTAAAGCTAGTTATTATATTTTTTAAATCTTATAGTATTTTACTTAAGTTTTAATGTGCAGTCTTTTTTATATATATATATATTTATATACCTATTTTTCTATAAATTTATTTTATGTGTTTAATATTATTATACTTTATTTAGTACTTATATCTTTAGCTTAAAATTAAGTTATATTACTAAAGAAAAATATTTAGCTGTAAGAATTTAAGTAATAATTATTTTAAATATATTAATTAAAACTTATTAAAGTAAAATATTATTTTAATTAATAAAAAGTTTTATATACTTTTACGTATTAGTTTTCTTAAAATTGACTAAGTTCTTTTATTTTTTTTATTTTGTAAAATTAGTATTATCACGAAATTTATTATATACTTATAGTTAATAAGTTTATCCTTAATATTAAATATACGTATAGAAGCTAAAAGAAGATTCTAGAAATTCTATTTATCTAATAAGAAAAATATACTATAGAAGAAACTAAGCTATTTTACTAAAATAAAAATATAACTACTAGTTTAGCTAAAGTTATGAAGATAAAATTATTTATATTATTTAGCTATTAAATAGTTACTACTATAAAAATAACTTTATTTAAATTTTATAATATATTTACTGTTCTTATCCCCTTTATTATTATATTTAAAGGTGTATGAACTGGTTTATTAAGTTAACTAATTTATTTAATAAATAATTACTTACTAGCTTTAGTAATAAATAGTGTTTATATAAAATTTTATATAAACTCTTTTTAATTATTACTCTTTATATTATTTCTATATAACATACTAGAAAGTTAAGAGATGGTTAATTTTAAAAATATTAGTATAAAAAGCTCTACTAAATAAGACCCAGGTTAAATAAATAAGAGTATAAGGTTATATATCTATATATTACTAATATTAGTATTAAACAGTACTAAATTTAGTATAGTACTTTAGATATATTATAAGAATACATTATACCACAATTTAACAGTTATTATAGATAATATTAATTTTATAAGTAGAAAATCTGTAATTATAAAATACTTATTAAGTCTAATAGTTATACTAATACTAATAAAAGTAATAGTATATATAAGTTTAATTTTTTTTTTAGTTTTACTTACTAGAAAAAAGTAGTTATAGGGAGGGATTAATATTTTATTATAGAATTAAAAAATATTTCTAATACTAGAAAGATAGACCTCTTCTTACTATATATATATTAATATATAGTATAATACTTTAGGGAGTGGATGTGCTTACAGCTGTAATTTTACTAATAATTTTAATAGTATTATTAAAAAGTCTATTTATATTTTATTTTATAATATTTTTTAAGCTTACGTTAAAGAAAGAGACTTTTATATTTTTAAGAAAGTATACTAATTACAGTCTGTTAATAGTACTTACGGATACTATTATTAGAATTCTACTATTTAGTAGCTTATTACTAGCTATCTTAATACTTATAGAGTAAAAAAAGACTATAAAAGCACTAGCTATTATAGTAAAAAAGAATATATAGAGAAAAATATTAAAATCTACTAAGAAGTATATAACTATAATATAAAGAACTATAAAACTTAAGCTTTAAGTATACTATTATATATTTATAGGAATTAAAAGATATATCTATTCTTATAACAACTTTTTAGGTAGTTATTTTAAACTCTTATTAATTATAATAAAGAGGGCTATATTTAGCTTCTATTAGCTTTATATTTTAATTTAAGTATAATTTATATACTTATAAAGGCTACTTAATTCTCTTAAACTTTATTTAAATTAATTAGATACTATTTTATTTAATTAACGTAGAAGGTTATCTCACTTAGTAAAAGATATTAATTAATATATTTTATAAGTAAGTAAGTTATTTAAGTGAGTAAACTACCTTATAAATATAAACTACCTATATAGTAACTTTATATTATATTTTAATAATATAATATATAATAAACTTATACTAAAAGAAATATATACCTTACTATCTTAGATATTATATTAAAATAAATTTAAAGTAAAAGACATGCTATAGTAGTTTATAATGTTTTTTAAATAATAATATAACACTAATATATTAGATAATGTTTTTAATATAACTATAAACTAAACTTAAAGTGCCTAACAAAACTAGAAGAGGAAGTAATTATATAATATATATTTAATAAAAGCTTATACAGCCTGCTATCTATAAAGGCTTATATATAAAATATAGTTAATAAACTACTAAGAGAGTAGAGCAGAAAGCCTATTAGTAAAAATTAAATAAATAATTTTATTAACTATATACTTAAGCTTAGAACCTAATAAAGCTATCTATATAATTATTAATAAACTATTTACAAAAACTTAGTAGTTATCTAGCTCTAGTTTATACTTTTTTAGAGAATAAAGGTGTATTATAGTATTCTAAATAAGAACACTTATAACTTTAATAAATTAGGCTTTCTAATAAGTAAGATATTATCTTAGCTAGTTATTATAAGCTTAGAGAAGCTTAGGAAAATAAAAAAGCTTTAATCTAATAATTATAAGTAGATTACTCTAGTATAAGGTATTAGAATAATAGAGAAAGCTATTCTACTCTTTTTAGTTTAAAAGCTTTTTATGTAACTAAATTATTAAAATTAGCTTTAATAGCTAGATTAATAATAACCTTATACTTACTTAGCTTAAACACTTTAATATATATATAAAACCTATTAAGGTATATAAGCTACTTATAATAGACAGCTATAAGTACTATTACTTAATTAATTTCTAAAATTTATATAAAGAAAAGAAGATTATTACTCTTTATATACTTTTATACTTATTATATTTATTATAGTCTCTTAACGTTGCTGCTTCTTACTGTTAAAGTATAAATATAATAATAAGATTTTAGTCTTAATATATAACTGTATTTATTATATATTAAAAGAAGTCTTTCTCCTAGCATTTAAGGCTACTTATAATAAGGCGTTTTTAAAAGAGAATATTTACGTAGAATTTAAAGTAGCTAAGCTAGTTCTATATAACTTAGATATAATATTATTAAAGCTTAATATAAAGCTATGTATACTAACTCTACTATAATCTAATACTATTATATAGAAAATAAAGATACTATATAATGCTAAGAAAATAGAGGCGTAGAGTATTCTTATTTAATAAAAAATATAAAAGTACTTAAAGTCCTTAGTAAGCTCTATTAATAAGTAAGTTAAACAATTAAATAAAAGCATATAGTAGATAGTATATAAGATAGTATTAATATATAAGAAAATAATATGCTTTTAAGCTATAATTAAGGCAGCTATAAAGCATAAGAGTTATAAAAAGTAATATATATAAACTAAGAAGACCTTAACAGCTAGTAAAGTAACAGACTTAGTTACTATAATAAAGAGTAGTAGATATGATAATAGTAAAAAGCCTATAAAAAAAGTATAGACAGAGAGATACTATAGCTATTATAATAAAACTAGGCATAATTCCTATACCTGTAAGGTAGAGATAGATAATGCAGATAATAGCAAAGCCTTTAAATAATTTTATACTATTCTTTATAGTACTATAAATTATTGTGGTGTTGCGTAATTTTGCTGCGTAAGTAGTTTACATTCATGAGATAGCCTACTCGCTTAAGTAGCCCACTCGCTTATAAAGTACGTTATATTATTTTCTTAAAAGAATTGTTACGGGTAAAAGCTCCTATAAACCAAGCACTCCCCTCCTGATATTATTTTACTAGACTAAGATATGCCTACACGCTCAGATAACTTTTACAGATCTCTTGTTTGGCCAGTTGCGTATTCGGATGTAGTAGTTAAGAGGAATCTATACATGCCGGCATCAATGCGCCTTAGGGAGCTGCCCCGTACAGCTTTCCAACCCTAACCCTATGAAGTTCAAGCCCTGTCAAGTCCTCGTAGGCCCTGGGCCTCTCCGCCGTAATAAACTGTTTCATCGGCCCAACATTAACCTCACGACGGGGTTTGATGAAACATGCAAGCGATTGACGCTCTGGCAAGATGCCGTTGGCCACGTCTTGCATATTGATTAGAGTAGCAACTTGGTGCAGACCCGCCCTGAGATAGTTGTTGGTCATGTACTCAAGACTGTTGCTCACATACACCAATACCTCCGTGGGGTACTCGTGCGGGAGGGGAATGAAAGCGTCCGGTTTGGAGCTGAAGCGGTCTTGCACCTCGAGACCGCCCGCGTCGTCTTGGAAGAGGAGCGTGATCATCCCAAAGTCGGTGTGCGGCCAAGCACGACGGTACTTGCCGGTACTCAGCTTCTGCGTGGAGATCGGGGCGTAATAATTCATGCGAAGTTCGCCTTTGCGAAGGCCCAGACCTTGCTCCAAGTTTTCCAGCACTTCGCGGCCTACGATATGGCACTTCTCCAACAAGTCCTCCATAAACTGACGGTAGCCTGGGATACTGGACTCCGACAGCCACTTGCTAGGGAACTCGGTATCAGCCGCGGAGCTGTGGTCAAAGTGTTCCTACAAAGCCAGAGAAGATGTTAGTAATCCCCTCTCTAGGTAGCGTTAAGGAGGTACTTTAGCGGACCTTTTCATCTTCCAAGCCGTCGTTCTCAAGCATATCGAGCTTCGAGGTATTCTCCGATCCAACATAGCTCCAACCTCGTTGAGGGTTCGCATTACGTTCGTTGGGGATGGCTTCTTTTTCTTTAAGGGAGAGCGAAAAAAACTTCTTGCCCTGCATCAGCCATAGACCGTCAGTAGTTGCCACTCTTAAGAAATTGGCACAGATAAATCTCACCCATTTGAAACCTTCCTCAATCGTCTCTGCGGTAATCGAAGTGTTGATGAGGCGTATGGCTCCGTGTTTATAGAGTTCCGTAGTAATCGTACCGGCCAATTTAGCGCGGTCAGCTTCGGTGCCATTGTAGAAGATAGAGAAATCAATAACAAAAAGAGAAGACATTTTGTTACGTAGTAGTAATATACTAAGTAGCCAGATAAGATGAAGTGGTTAATAAGATTAAGGAACTGTGTATAAAGAACATAAACGCAGTGTTACGTCTTTTAAATATTCCTCTTAGAATCTGCATGGCAATCAAAAAAGCTAGAATCATCTTCTATTACGAAGTAATAACGCGGCTGGATCCTTTTCGGCCTCTAAAGAGTAAAAAGAACTAATTATCGTAGTAAATAACAGCAGAAGGACCACTCTTTTCCTTTAATTCCCATATAACTATAGATCTGTACCATTTATCTTATGACTCCACTTAAGGCAGAGGCAGCGGCTCCACTTACGTGGTACAATCTCTCCTAATATCCCTACTATTAGCTGCGTAATAAATAACCTGCCTTCTTAAAAAGACACGTAAGCGCAGAAGAACGTAGGTATTCTTCCTGTAAGGTCAGCTTATAATCCTTTCTGTAAGATTAGCTTATAATCCTTCCTGTAAGATCAGCCTACGATTCTTCCTGTAAGATTAGCTTATAATCCTTCTTATAAGGTTAGCTTATACACTTTCCTATCTCATAAATAGATGAGTTATACTACTGCTTTAACTACCTTAAGGGGCTAATAGGCTAAACTAGAGCAACATAAGATAATTAGCTCTATTTAGGCTAGTTAATAGGTATAGAAGAACCCTAGGTAAGTATAGGTTAGATTTAAGTTATACAGGCTATAGATATAGTTTAGGTTAGAATAGTCTATAAATAAGTACTTTAGATTAGGTACGTAATTAAGTTATATTAACTATAAGTATAGATTAAGTATATACTAATAGCTATACTAAATAGTTTAATAGTAATTATAATAGTGAAGTTAGTTATTAAATTAACTATTAGCTTAGTTATTAAGTTAGTTTTTAAGTTTAATTCTAAAGACTTTATATATTTAGCCTAAACTTCTATAAGGTATAGATAGACTTAAAAAGAGCGTAAGCTAAGCTATGTATCCTATTATATAAGCTAGTTACGCTCTTATAGTAGTGTAATACCTACGTAGATAGGACTAATAAATATAGTAAAATATAGTATTATAGGCCTAGTAGAATTTATCTATACAGAATATTAAGCTTGGGCTCTATTAAGGAGAATCTAAGAATATCTACACCTATTAGTCGTCCTTGACTTTGTTATAATTAATAGTGTTAACAGATTTCCGCTATACAGGGTTTTCTGCCATGCAGGGAGGGACGTTAGTAGGATAACTTATCCGTCTATAGAATAAGATTAGCTTATATCTCTTTCTATAAGGTTAACTTATACCTCTTTCTATAAGGTTAGCTTATACCCGTTCCTGTAAGATTACTAACTCAAACTAATTGCACTTCTATTCGTGATAATGTTACTCAGGTAGCATTGTACAGCGCAAAGGATCATGCAATAAAAGAAGGAAATCACGACTCATGATCACAGGGGAATTCCTCGCATCCCCTTAAGCGTACTGAAGCATAATATGAGAGGATTTTATGACGTTGCATTTGTATGATCATCTTAGACCCCGGATTCGTCAATACTACCGTAGTCGCTGCATCAGAATATCCAATGTGTTGTTAAAAGCGGCGCTGGCATTAAGCAAGCGCTTTCGAGCTCTCCTTGCTTAAAGTTTATATACTTTATTTACAGTCAACGCAATGGTCTGGTGAGGCGTGAACAGCGTTTCCTTTCGAGTGTATCATATCTTCGCCGACTAGCATCGAACTCGATCCTTGAAATGTGCTCGTACTACATGATCCAGAATATCAATGAATGTTTGGACGTTCTGAAGGTTATTATAATGAACCAGACTCACACGAAGCACACCTCCATCACCCAGTCCAAGGACGTCATGCACCGGTCTGAGCGAATAAGCGTTCCCTGCCAGGATACGGCATGGAGACGACTCGTGAACGGCCTTGGCGATCACCTTGGAGGACACTCCGTTGACGGTGAACGAAACAAGAGATACTCGAAGCTCCGGATCGGACGACTTTTCGCCGTAAAGAGTGAACCATTCCGGGTGTGAATTGAGGTATTCAAGCAGAGGTTGGACAATGACTACCTCATGTGCAATGATGTTATCCCAACCGATGCGCTGGATGTACCATACTATCTCAAGTACGCCATCTTCGTACTCGTAGCAGCTTGTGCCCAGGCGGACTTTGACGTCAAGAGGTGTGGGATCGATATGGTAATGATTTAGACTCGTCATGTATCGTTGCTGTACGGAGCTGCGGGCGTACATTTGTGCGAAGTGTGGCCCAAACAACTTGTACCAACTGAAGAAATAGAAGTCAGCGTCCATTGCTTTGACATCAATGGGCCGGTGAGGAGCCCACGCTACTCCGTCGACCGAGAGCAAGGCATTTGGAATCGTGTGGACAACATCTGCGACTGCACGAATGTCATGTATGGTACCGAATATGTTTGATACATGACCACAAGCGACAAGCCTAGTCTTGGGGGAAAGCAGCGGTTTCAGAGTCTCGATGCTGAGTTTAGCAGTAGTATTTCCTTTCCCACCAGGCGGTGACCACTACTTTATTTCGATGCCCAAGGAGCGTGCAAGAGCCACCCAGATGTAACGCCGGCTTCATGACACAATGTTGAAACGACCATTTCCGAGTCGGAGTTGAGCAACGGACGTAAAGAGGTAGTCACATTGCGAAGGGGCCCACTGGTCGAGGGTCCGAAAGCTGCACGGGGCTGTTAGATAGCGAATTTGGCAAACGTTGTAAACTTGCTGATGCCGGCTACAACGTACCAATTTCGTCGGGCTCAGCGTTCATGAATGCTGCGAGTTCCGCGTACTTCGACTTTCGTTCGTCGATCTGAAGCTGGCTGCTTACATCACCACCGATGAAGTCAAGTTAATAGGCTGATAAGGCGTTTGCGATGCTGACTTAATCATTAGCTCCGGCTTCGGCCTCTAAGCGTGACTATGTATACTAAGAGGTAAATAAACCATACTTACGCCTTGACAGCGTCTTCATACACCAAGCTACCTGTGGCATTGTTGAGGGGAATCCTCTCTCTGTGCAATGCTGGAGAGTGTTTTCGAACGCTCTCAACATCGTAGGGGATCGTTGCGGCGTGTGTGCTATGATTATTATCATGATTAGAGATAGTAGCCGGCATGATAGCGAAGGGTTACTTTAGAGAGGCATGAGAGTGATAGCGAAATATGCTCACTTAGCTACGTTCTTCCAGAGACGCACGCTGGTTATATATGCGTGTCTGCTACTGTAATAAAGAGAAGGACAGAGTAGTGGGGTGCAGATTACTAATCTGTAACGCTAATAAAGCCTTTAACGAGATCCGCCCGGATAGAAGTAAAGGCGGCTCATCATTAAGCGAGGGCGGCTCGTCATTAAGTGAGACCCAAGAGGCGATTACGTGCTCCTTATAGGAAGGGGTAAATGCTGCCCTTATTGGAGTGAGGTGTCAGCTGGCCTAATTAGACTGGGGTGTAAGCTGACCTTATTAAAACGGGTATAAGCTGACCTTATTAGAACGGGTGTAAGTTGACCTTATTGGAACGGGTGTAAGCTAACCTTATTAGAACGAGTATAAGCTAACCTTACAGAAACGTGTAAGTTAATATAGATTTCCGGGTAGGTCCGTAGGGATAAACACGTTTGAGGCGACGGTTCCTGATTTTCTTCTGAATCACCAATAAGAATTCTATTCCTGCGCCCTTTCCGTTAGACGAATGCGGGAATATCCTGCAACAGTAGCTGCGTAATATGCATATGGTTATACTCGTGAAACTGTTACTAACGAATAGCAACGTTCATTTAAGCCTCTAACGTTTATTTGAGCCGCTAAGATAGTACTAAGCAGCCGGCCTAATTCGCGTCTGAGTTAGTCGGCAATTACGGTTATACTACCTTCCACTTTCGTAAGGCCACGGATTGGAATAGCGAGTGACTGAGGCCCCATATTTCGTCCTTCAACTTTTCAAAACCAGGATTAGAATCTGCTTTTGGTAGCTCATAAATCCCATCATATCTGTCTTAGCTTACTAATTTGTAGGAGAAGTTTCAGACACTCTCACTCCATCTGACTATTTGCCATCTCTTTTAATCATTTAAAAAGGGCAGTTTCTTGCTATCATAAGCACTTTTTCTTTGCCCTTTGAGCGGAAAGGAATGATTTAGATGCAGGCTTGCATATTTTACACTTATCCTTACATGTAATAGCTTCTCCTAAAAGCAATTAGCTTGAGAGCACGTTTTGAATGGATAACTAGTCTAATATTTTGGACCCGGCGTTAAGAAAGCGAGCCTAAAACCGGATTGCCCAGAGGAACTACCGTAAGGCCGTACTCTGACGGGCTGGTTGTATTTGACTGCTTTGCTTATGCTTCGCCCAGGAAAGAATTTTAAGAGTCGTATTAAGAAGCTCAAACGGTAAGCTGTACTCGTGTCGACTCGCCAGCTCTTGCCCACCGATGGGATGCTAGATATCTCTGACTACGACTACATGCCCTTAGGTCTAGTCGTTCCCGGTTTGGTTACAAGATCTAATGGGTTTGCCTCTTATCCTGCAAGTCCGGCCGAAGTACCGACTTTCGGCCTCTCAGGTCTCGGCGTCGATTCGAAGACTCCGGACAGCTCATCTTTTCTGTCGACCTCTCCGTTGCTAGGTATTATTTGTTTTCCACTATCAGATCCGTTCCTTCTATTTACATCGCATTTGAGAAGGAAACGTACATGAGATCTGCAATAACCCTGGATCGGGCATTGTGACCAGCGATCCCTGCAATAACACCAACCAGTGCGATTATATCTTCCCCGGTATGTCGAAACTGCCTTCATCCCCGTTTATAGGTCTTAGAGACATTAACGGGAAGCTAGCGACTCCCCAGCAGACACTACCTCAGCAGTCTCTAAACATGATCGTATGCGATCAGCCCAGAGGATTCACCTGTCGAAGATTCTCCCGAGACGGTAGCCCAGACAGAAGTGAGTCGATTCACGGAAGTCATGGCAATCTCTCGCTAGCCGAGAAGATCCAGGCGGTACTGTCAGCTATCCACGACGCGGGCTTCGATGGTCTAGAGAGCTTCGTCTCTCTGTATTATACTTCTGACCTCACATCTTTCCCCAACCTCGCTAATGCTAGACGACTGAGTCGGAACAGGGGTTTGCCTGGCATACTAGTCGGCGTACGCCAAAACATACCCTTGTGGACGGAATGGGAGAAGCAGAGATACAAAGAGGAAGTACTTAGATCTACTGAAGCTATCCTAAAAACCGAATGCATAGAGTTGAGTAGCAGCGGGCGCCTTAGGGACCTCGTGTCCATCGTGGGACAGAGCAAGGAAAAGAACCCAGGGTCGATACTTGCAGAATTGAGTACTAATTTACAAAACGAGGTACTTGGCCATTTCCGTTCATTACGTGTCAAACCCTTTCTGGAGCTTTGCTAACAGTGAGGTGATTGGGCGTTCAGTTACCCAACCTCTGGGCCTTGACAGCTTCTTTAACGATGAACTCGGGCACGACGGGCACGACGGGTACATGCGACCTTTCCACAACGCTAAGCGCGATGTACATGCTGTCTTGCAGTGGCATCGCATCTGGAGAAGACTTACGAAAATTGGCCGTACGCTGCCTACAAGCCTAATTCAGTGAGAGCTGATCTAGCAACAAATAAGGTTTATTAATGCGTATGGGCGGGCTTTTATCGTTGATAATGGAAAGGTCAGGTATTGGGCGCCAAGAATAGTTGATCGTTTGGAAAGCTCAGGGACCTAGGAGTGGCCCTTCACACGAAATACTGCCTACCATGCGTGCATGAACCCCGTCCGGCCTATGCCACACATAGTTTTATCGAGGATTAGGAGGGCTCCGTATTTGTCGCAGATAACGCGGACAGCATGAAAGTAACCTGGTGGCGCCGTCAAGCATCCTAGTGACTTCCACATTCACCGTCGTTAGCAATAGCAGGCTGAATCGAAGATGTTCAAAACTTACACTGCCCGTGACCGTTTCCGCCATGAAATCACATACGTTCTCAGGCCCCACACATGGGAACTCCGCATCCAGCTCATCAGCAAGCTTATTGACGTACTCATCCACAGTCAGACGTAGTGCTGTCGTGCAAGCTTCATGGCGGCTTTAGTCGCCTCAGAGCCTGACCATGTCCATTGTAAGTGGAAGTAGGCATCAGTGCGTTATCAATAGGAAGTATGCGGGATATCATAAATAAATAGATGATCCAGGAGAAAAGCCATTAATCGGCTGCGTTGTGGTGCGAAAACGGTCTAGAAGAGGCACGACGGATTTAGTCGACTCAGCTCTTAACTACGGTATAGTCAGAAGATAGTCAGCTGTTAGGTAAGGTACAGTCAGAAGGATTAAGTTTAATCCACTATAGCGGTACGCCTCATAGCAACAGTTTTTAGGCCAAAGAAAAACAACTAAGCATCAACACGGCACATTTTTTTCCCCCTAAATGCAATAACTATTTGTATTAAAAACATTAGAGACACAATAATCGAAACTTCCTAAACTGAGCCTCCGCACCAGTGCTTTAGCCTCGACCTTGTCTCACTAAGTTGCAATTATTCGCATCGCCATCTCCAAGATGGATCTTAGTGAGAAGGAGAGAAACATTCTTGACTATCAACTCAACAGTCTACCCCCTCAGGATCCAGGCCGCTGAAGGACAATTTTCGAATATGCTACCGCCTTCGACAAAACTGTACTACTCGTCAGCTTCATCTGCGCAGTGATTGGAGGCATACTGAACCCATTTATAGCTGTATGATAGCGAACCATGTGTATACGCGTAGTCCTAAACTTCTGACGTTTGCATTATAGGTTATATATGGTAATCTTGTCGGCGTCTTTGACGATTATGCAGGTGGATCTGTCGAAAAACATCAAATGCGCTCGAAACTCGACAAGTATACACTGTACTACGTGTATTTAGCCATCGCCATCTTTGTCGTGATCTACGTCTCCACGGTCGGGTTCTACTATTCTGGCGAACGCATCATACGTGCCCTCCGAAATGCATATCTCAAGGCAATCTTGCGCCAGAACATGGCTTATTTCGACACCCACAGCCCCGGCGAGATATCCACCCGTATAATGTCCGACATGAATCTCGTGCGGGAGGGAATCACGAGCAAAGCATCGATTGCCTTGACCGCCTTCGCGACATTTGCCGCGGCGTTCGTTATCAACTTCATCATGTACTGGAAGACAGCGCTAGTCCTCAGCCCAACCTTCGTTACCATGGTCGTCATTGGTTCGTTCGGCGGCGCGTACGTCGTAAAACAACACAAAAAAGTCATGGCACAAAGCAGCCAGGCGTCCAGTCTCGCCGAAGAGGCAATCGCCTCCATGAGGCTCGTGTCGGCCTTTGGCATCCAGGAGCACATGACCGGTAAGTATTCCTCGTGTTTGACGAGCGCAGGACGGCCTGGCATCAGAAGCCGGAATGCGATCGCGGGCATGATTGCCTGGTCCAACGCTGTGCCCTCTCTCGTGTATGCTCTAACGTTCTGGGCTGGCTCTATTTTCTTTGTTCGGGGCGAAGTATCTGTGGCGGTGCTGACCACTACGGCACTGGTGGTGGTTATCGGGGCCTTTGCTATTGTCAGAATCGCCCCTGCAGCACAAGCTCTTAGTTCAACAGTTTCGAGTGCAGGGCTTGTTCTCGAGGAGATCGCCCGACGCTCTACACAGGACCCGTTCGCGAGCTCGGGGGACTGTTCCGCTACCGTCAAAGGAGATGTTGAATTTCGAGGTGTCAGTCTCATCTATCCTTCGCGAGATAACCGAACCGTCCTGCACGAGGTGTCGTTTGCGTGTCCCGCAATGAAAACAACGGCCATTGTAGGGGCTTCGGGCAGTGGAAAGAGCAGCATTATCGGTTTGATGGAGAGATTTTATGAGCCAACAGCAGGCGAGGTTTGTGAGTGGACCTTTCTCAGCTGCTGCCGATATGCGCAAGAAATGATCATATCAATTGAATTTTCTGACTGATTTTAGGTCTGGACGGGAAGGATATCCAATCGCTTAATCTTAGTTGGCTCAGAGGCCAGATGGCTCTCGTTGGACAAGAGCCTAGACTTTTCGACACAACCATCTTTGAGAACATCCGGTATGGAGAAGTTAGCCGCAGGGAGAAGGCGATGCAAGAAAGCCCGGAAGAAATCAGAGAACAAGTTATTTCAGCGGCAAGAAAAGCGAATGCCCATGATTTCATCACAGCCCTCCCGGAAGGCTACCAGACTCAGGTTGGACAGAAGGGATTCCAGCTCTCTACGGGCCAGCGGCAGCGGATTGCCATTGCCAGAGCCTTGATCAGGAACCCCTCGATTCTGTTGCTGGACGAGGCCACCTCCGTATTAGACTCCAAGTCAGAAGCTACAGTACAAGTAGCTATCGAGAAAGCAGCACGGCAGCGTACAACAATTATTATTGCCTATCGGTTAAGTACAATCCGCCACTCCGACAACATCATCGTCATGTCTGAAGGGCGAGTGGCAGAGCAGGGTACTCATGATGATTTGGTCGCCCGGGATGGTCACTACGCCAGCCTGGTTCGTGCACAGCAGATATATTCTGGCTCCTCGGAAGACAAATTGGCCAGCAGCAACGATAGTCATGAAGAAATCGAAGAGGCAGAGGCCCATGGTCACGGCAAGGATAACCTTGTGCAAGACCTAAATAAGAAGTAACCTCGTGATCTGGACGTTATCCAAAATAGGCTATCAAACGGCCCAGCCGACGTGTCAAACTTCGAAAAGAAGATTGAAAGCTTGGGCTTGGCCAGGACTTTGGCCTTTATCATTAAGCATAACAGCAAGGAGTATCCACTCTTGATTCTGGGGCTATGCTGTTCCATCATTGCCGGCTTGGCGATTCCGGGGTCAGTTACTCATTTCTTAGTCTTTACCCAGTGGTTAGAAGCTGCTAACTGACAATCTCAACAGGCAATCGGTAATATTCGCAAAAGTGCTAGAGACTCTGTCACTCCATTCGTTGAGGTACCATCAACTCAGAAACGACATCGATCTGTACGCTGGTCTATTCTTGATGGTGGCAGGGGTTGCCTTTCTCTCCTGGCTAGGAGCCGGGGTAGTGTTTGTCTATTCCACTGAGAAACTATCCCACCGCCTACGAGACCGCTGCTTTAGATCAATCATGTCACAAGACGTTGCTTTCTTTGATAAGAAGGAACATTCTACCGGATTGCTGCTCTCCATCATTTCCTTGAGCACAGAAGAACTCACCGGCCTTGGCGGTCCGGTGATGGGCGGAACGCTCACTTTTACCTCCACAATAATTGGAGGTATCATTCTCTCCCTCGCTGTCGGCTGGAAACTAGCATTGGTCTGTACCACTACAATACCAATCATCGTGGCTTGTGGCTGGCTCTGTCTCCAAATTCTTGCTGTCTTCGACGCCAAGACAAGGCAGGACGGGAGGGATTCAGCATCGTATGCCAGTGAGTTGGTTAAGTCGGTCGAAACTGTCGCTTCTCTTGGTCTAGAGGAGTTTGTCTTAGACAGATATGATGAGTTCCTAGCGCAGCAGTCAGCACAATCTTTGCGCTCTATACTCTCTGCATCCAGCCTGTACGCGGCGTCGCAGTCCATCGTCTATCTCTGTGCGGTCCTGGCTTTTTGGTACGGCGGAATACTCATTGAAGATGGCGAGTACTCGTTGTTCCAATTTATAATTTGCTTTTCTTCGCTTATTTCAGGCTCGCAGATCGCTGGGTCGATATTCACATTCGCGCCTGATGCGAGTAAGGCAATGCACGCTGCTTGGGAGGTGAAGGGAATACTCGAGCGCAAGCCTCTGATCAGTCCTAATCATAACGGTGGTGATTCTGACGGTGACCTAAGCGGACGAAGTGTGGAGCACGGCACCATTGAGTTCAAGAACGTCAGTTTCAGTTATCCTTCTCGGCCTCAACGACTTGCCCTGGATGACTTCAGCCTCAAGGTTGAGCCAGGCCAGAGTGTTGCTCTTGTTGGGGGAAGCGGTTCCGGCAAGAGCACTGTTTTTGCCCTCGTCGAGCGCTTCTATAATCCGAACTGGGGATCGGTGCTTGCTGGTGGACATGACATCTCAAAGCTCAACCTTGGGCAATATCGACAGATCATATCGCTCGTGAGTCAAGAAGCAGTTCTGTATTCGGGATCGATTAGGGAGAACATTGCGCTAGGCATTCCAGATCAAAATGTTCCCGATGAGGCCATATGGGCAGCCTGCAAGCAGGCAAACATCCACGACTTCGTCGCCTCGCTTCAAGACGGTCTCTCTACGCTTGTTGGCCCAAGTGGCAGCATGCTTAGCGGCGGGCAGAAGCAGCGTATTGCCATAGCAAGAGCGCTCTTGCGGCAGCCCAAGATCCTGCTGCTGGACGAGGCGACGTCGGCGCTGGATACGGAAAGCGAAAGGCTGGTCCAAGCAGCCCTCGAGGCTGCAGCGAAAGATAAAACCACACTCACGATAGCACACCGGCTCAGCACGGTCAGGAAAGCCGACCGAATATACGTGCTGAGCCAGGGGACGCTGGTAGAGAGTGGTACGCACAAAGAGCTCCTTACAAAAAAGGGAAAATACTGGGAGTTTGTGAACATGCAGAATTTGCACTGAATATAGTTACCTAACTTCAATTTCACCACTTCACTTACAAGAGCACCGTTTGGTCAGGGCTTTAGTAAGCAGACTTATTAGTAAGCAAGTCAGTCCTAGCGCTTGGTTGAAACTTACTTAATAAATCAAGTAACAATTAAGTTTGATTCTAAGCTAGAGCTACTAAGCAGATGGCCAACCCACTAAAACGTGCTAAGTAACTACACCAAGCGCCTCGTCTTCCATCTCCACGCGAAGCTTTAGCTATAGTAGCCAGCCAGGCAACAGATAAGGCTCCTTTTAAGCGACAGCTTTATACTATTATACCTGAAGAGAAGATAGTACCACAAACTAATGGCTCCAATACCCGCTAGATACCAGCCAGATTATGGCTGAATTTGATCGTGGAATGTTTTCACCAGTGCAGTGTATTAGACGCATAGAAAAGGCATACGCATAATGCGTTTCAACCGCTAACCGCAAAACGACTTTCTATAGCTTACATCCCCGTCCACAAAAGGTTCGCTCGTTGAACGTGACAAAGGAAAAGAGATGACAGGCATTAGTGGATAGGACATTATGACTGACTTTGTGTGAGACAGCCTTGAGGCTTATTACGCCGGGTCGGATAATGCCCACGTCGTTCCGCAAGTGGGTGCACCAAGTTTTGTGCGCTCGCGTAGAAAATTGATGCTACATCCTTAAAGTAGCTCCCATCTCCCGCTAAGACACAGAGTCAAGGTTTCTGTTGGCGGTATCGTTTTGGAGTTGAGTATTGTATACTTTTGGATGACAGTGTAGAAGACTCGAGTGGGTAAATCCCCATATAACATGCTCCTAATATCGTGATAATGTTTATCTCGTTCGATTGCGCATTCAATGAGGAGCAAATAACACTAGCCATGACCAGTGGTAGTTGGATGGAGCCGACTGTGCACTTGAAGGTGATAATCCGCTGTCGTACTTCTAACTTGCCGCCTTCGAGGAAAAATCAAGTACCAAGTGGCTGTAATACACCAGCAAGGCCGCCGCATCGGGACATACTACTGGCCAATTTCTCATCTATACTCAACTAGGACTTTCTTTTATCGTCTCATCGTGATGTCTAATACCACTAGCTCAACCGAGCTCATACTTTAGATATGCTTTGGTATATACCAACATGCGGCACAATAGTAATTGAAGCGGCAATTGGCGAAGTATCGCTGGCTAGGAAGTAGTAGGGAAAGCTGCTGTGTTCCTATAAGAAGAGAATCTATTGTGTTTTAATGCACAAGCTAAACATAGCTACATTGTTATGAACGCTGTATTCTAGCCCCTCCCTGGGGCAAAGCATACCAGTACTTCTCCCTCAGGACCGCCTTTTTGATGGCAATCCTGGTGTTCGAACTCGGCAATATGATTTGCGCCAGCGCGTTAAGTAGCGAGGCCAAGACCGGCAGGGTGGGTAGGTGATTTGTTGAGGGAGGTGTAATCGCTGCTGAATGATGAGACAGCAAAGACATCATGAGTGCGGCTCAGCTGAAACAAAATAGTCTCAATTTACAATCTGACGTCAGAGATTTGAAAGCCTCACCAGCATTCTTATTAGTCTTATGAAGTGTATATATGTAATTACTAAGAAGAATAATGTCACTAAGAGAGAAGCCGAAGCTCGCCATTGCCTTGCGCCAGATTTTTGGACTGCGGAAAAGGTTCAGGTAAGAACTAGGACCATCGTTCTCGCCTCGCCTCGGCGGGACCCTCTTCGTCGTCGTAATTCCTCAGGGTCATCTCAGCTCTGCCAGCGCAGGCACTGCTCGCACGTGAGCTATCACCTTCACGATTTCCCCAATCAGCCCTGGCCGATCTGGTACCAGCTACTGCTTCCGGCTGCGAAACGCAGTCACGTTTCGCGCCGCTCACGCAAACTACCTGGACTTCCCCACCAAAATCTTCGATTTCAATACCGTGACGACCGAGGTCGAGCTTGACAGCGTCTGGGTCGGCCTGTTGCTTGTCGATCTCATTGATGGCAACACAGCTTCTATTAGTTGCTCTGGGGTTAATGCTTCGAGCAATGCCTTGAGTGTGGTCAAGCCGCCAGGGCCTCCACGGTAGTTAAAGGGTACTAGCATCAGCATACGGTAGCGAATGACAAGAGAAGGAGAATACTACTGACCCCTAGCTCTCCGAGAAAGGAACTAGAGGGACTTTCCGGTATGTCTTTCATGATCTCGGAGATGTTCAAGTCTGACCATCGCATACGTGTCCGAGCTCACGCAGGACGAGCTCAGTGTAGTTAGTATGAGCTCTGAAGTCCTGTTACATACGTCATCGTAAGGATGGTAGCTGTCGAACCACGGATCGTTACCGGTGTAGTTCGTCGACCTCTTCCAAGATCGTTTGACGTGAGCCTGACTTACGATGGATTGACCCAGATTCACGTGTACGGGATCGTGAGCTAAGACCAAGTGCATTAAATGCCTTAATTTAATCGCGCGAGATGATAACGCCCTACGGCAATGTCGTACACGTACATGTCGAGTTAGCCGCGTTGCACAATCCAGATGAATTTGATGGGATTGACTGGGACCGCCTACCTGGATATATTAAGCCATTACGGACATTGGTACGCGGTAGAAGCTAGATCTACCAGCATGGATATCGTGTTGCTCTTACCAAAAATATAGAATAGAAGTACTGAGTCTAGAAATACTGTAATTAGAATAAAATGGCTGGATTTAATCCACTTAGTATAACCGCAGTAACTACCACCATATATTCCCATCTGTAGCACAAGCGTATCAGCCATAATTTTAACCATTATGGTACCCAAGTACCACTTACTATAAGACTACCTAGCTAAAAAGAAACCAGCTTCTTAAACCAAGCTGGTATTCCTATTAGGAAGGCAGTAGCTAGCTATCTAACTTCAATATATAAGGATTCCGGTACAAAGTAGTTTGTTGGCTTGTTGAAAATAACTACCTCCTTTATGAGCTTAAAACGCCAGCGTTCCAGGCAACAGTTGAGTACGCTAATCCAAAGGCTAAAGGAGCTTTATAGACAAGCTATAATAGTGTAGCTAGGTACGTCATAAAGCTATACCACTATCTATAGCTAAAGATTATTCAAGCTTTATCACAAGGTCAGAGTAAGATTCATATTAGCTTTAATAGCTAGACAATAAAAGGTAGCAAGCATGACTTCTTTGGTATTATTACTCACTTTATTAACGCTGCTAGGACGTAGTAGATCTCCCAAATGCCCTACCACAACTTGCTAGTGCCCAAACGGGCGAGCGGATTGCTCAACTAGTTACCACCACGCTTCGGCAATTTACTGCTATTGGACCAGAATGGCTTGGATATTTTATTCTTAACAACATAGTAAACAACAATACAGCTATTGCCAGCCTTGCCAAGAAATATGATTTCAACCCTCTCCATCGTCGTCTCTGCTGCGGCTGCCATATACTTAATCTCGTCAGCCAGAAGCTCATCTTTGGCCAGGACAAAGACTTATTCGATAGCCATGAAGTATATACAATCCAGGTTCGTACTAGACACCTCCACAACCACTACCTATCCCTCCCACCCATCAAAGCTTCCATCTCATCTCGCATGGAATCTATTACAACCACTACCACCACCAAGCTGATCGGTACGTACCGATCGGCTTAGTGGTGGTGGCCAAGGTGGTGGTGGTTATAACTGCTTTACTTCAAGTACTTAGCTAACTTTAATCAGATGGCAGAAGAGGTGCGGCTGCTTCGAGTTTGGCGTTAAGAAGGTCCTATTAGTGTTCTTATTAGTATTCAAACCATATTCACACGCCGCAGCAATATAAGCTGTTCGAGTAGGCACAATATACGGCTTTGGCCAGCGATCCCACCCACGATCCTATACAACCGATCCAAATACTTGAGCCATTTAAGCCAGTCGTCACACGTTAGAACAGCTACTACGATACCTTAGTACGTGCTGTAGAGCTAAGGGAGTGATTGAATAATATACAGCCGGCTATATTAACCGTACCTCCCGTGACGACGCGTACGCCTAAGCCGAAAACAAGAAGTTATAGGAGGTGCTATGCTGGATGAGATTAGGTAGATTAACTGCCCACGATTATATTACTAAGTATATTAAGGTGTTACAACCACTTAGGGAAGCCACGCTAAGCCTTGAAGCTCGTAGTAAGTCAGGTAACTTTAGTGTAATCTATAAGATACTGCCTACGTTTAAAGCTATTCCCAAAGCTTATGAGATTATTATTAAAACGTATGAAGCTATCAACTTTGAAGAGAAGGAAGTACTTGAGGATTATCTAATAATTAACCTTAAAGCTCTGTAGAAGAAACTTAATGAATACTATATAAAGCTTAATAACTTACCTATTTACTACGCCGCTATCTGTCCCCACCTATACTATAAAAGCTACTGCCAAATAAGCTGATAGGGCAGGCCAAGTTAGATTACTGCTAATAAGATAGAATTAGAATAGCTTTAGGAGGTAATATAACCACAATTTTAATAACCTCAACACCAGCCAGATCTACCACGAAACTTTATTCAGGAGTCAATTACTGTACTTATTGATGTAGAGTAATAGAATGAGGCTGAAAATCAGCTTATACGCTGGCGCGGTCTTAAACCTGTCGTGATAACTACACAGTACACTACTAGAACCTATCTAGTTAAGTATTAGGTAAATCTAAAGCTAAAGAGTCTAGAGCTAGCACAACTTACAGTTAACGTGCTAAGTATCCCAGTAAGTAGCTGTAATTATAAGCGGATGTTTAGTAAACTAGGTGATTTACTTAAGCCTTAAAGACGAAACCCTAGCCTATAATTACTAGCAGCACTATAGTGTACCCGAAGCTGGCGGATTACCGGCTTTGAAAGCTTAATAGCAACTATTACTAATAACAAAGTTAATAAGTTGTAGCATATAGATAGCTGGGTGGAGAGTTTCGAGTTTGCTTATATAATATCAATCAAATTTTCAATCAAGTTACAATCGAACACTAAAAGTATGAAATAATCAAGCAAGTTCAATAGGCTGCTAAGGCTTGGTACAACTAAGCAATTCAATTTAGCTTTCAAACTTGACTTAACTTGCTTATTGATAAATCCGCTAGTGAGAAGAAAGCGCTTATCAACACAGACTAATAGAGACCATCAATGGAATACAAAATACATGTCTCATTTTATGCGTCAAGTCCTCAGCACGGTAACTATGAAATAATTCCATTCAACCTTAAGCTGCGCTCCGATTCCAAAAGTCCTCAGACAACTTCCCTAGTTATCTACCGGAATACAAACCGAATCTCCTTCCTCACTACAGCAGTAAGCTCCAGCGCTTCTATCCTCAACACCCTCGAGAAGACATTAAAGTATGCTATGAAAGTGTTGATCCCTGTATGTGGGTGCGGTATTCGTTCCCCCCTTTTCGCTAAACAGCCATACCGACTCACATGTTTGACGAGGTCCGGCCGCCGGGCAAAGAGGTCGGCGCAAATATCGTCAGAATCGAAGATGCCCTCACAAGAGGGATCATAATCAGCAGAGATGAACACCATAACACAGGTATACTGTGGCCTACGTTCGTAGGGTTGTGAAAGTGCCCGCACGCGGGGCTTATCGCGGAGTGAAATTAGCATGCCGAGATCCCAGTAATCCACGCCCCAGGTGGACTCGATAATCTGTGTGCCCATCATTCCTAGGGGACGAGCGCTGATTTCGATAAGCCATAGGGCAGGCTCCTTTGACTTTGTGGATGTGACGTTTCCGTTAATGACTGGCAGCGGCGCAAGGTCAAGCACACTATTTTCCTGCCGGTATTCAACAGAAGAATGGTCGACACGGCCCTCAAGATGCAAGATGCCACTCTCGAAGCCCAGTCGGGAGAGGATCTCATGGAAGTTGTCACGGATAAGGTCCAGCTCTTTCTGGGGAAGGGCGGATGGGAAGACGCTGTTGAGTTCGTGAAAAGTGCTTGCTACAGGAATGCTGCCATTACATGCATTCGGATCCTCTGCTGTCTTTGGGAAGTCGTCACAAGATTCGAAAAAAATAATTTCGCCATTCATGAGTACAAAGTTGGCATCGACCTCGGGCCCTGGATAATACTTTTCAACAACAAACTCATTGCCATGTCGATCCGTATTAATGGAGCTAGCTGCTGCCGAAAGCTCTAACAGGCTGCTAACGCGGGTGACTCCATCAGAACTAGTTCCTAAGCAGGGTTTAATAATGAGAGGGAATTTAATCTTCTTCTCTTACGCGAGCCGGACCGCCTCCTCGGCGCTAGAAGCCCAGAAAGCGTCATGCCCTGCAGAAATACTAGTTTTATACTTATTTATTGCGATTCGGTAGCTCTCGGGCGATGCCAATGTAAAGAGGCCTAATCACTTAGCGGCATGCGCAACCTCCGCCTGGTACCAATCCCAAAAGGTAACAATACCATTAATGGGTTTGTCGTAGGATCTGACAGACGCCACGATGCGGCCTGCGAGTTCAGGGTCAGCAGCCCCAACCAACTTAGTTGGTATGAAAGCCTCCCGCCAGTGCTCATATAGTCCACTTTCAAGCCAGTGGCCATGATTGTCCAACACGACTATGTCGATTCCGAGAGCTTTGGCAATTAGATAGATGTTTGGGCCGTTGCCTTCATGGTCAGGGTAGAAGCGACTGCCTTCAACGATGGCCAACCGCAGGCGACGTAGAGGTTCGTCTGCGATCTAAGGGAATGAGAGCCTGTTTTCAAGTTCCGTATCCGCCAGACACGACAAGGCACGAAGACCAGTCCGTACATCTCCCGTAAAATATCCGTCCCGCAAAAGGAGTCCGGCAGTGGAGGACTTCAAAATCTCGTCCAGACCATAGAGTTGATCTCGCGAGACAGGTTCTCCTGAGTAGGCTTGCAACGGCTCCGTAAATGACGACGCCAATGCAACCACCTCACAGTCGATGAATCACAGAGGTACTATGTCAGACCGGATAATCTGACCCTTCGCTAGGGGCACGATAAATTTTGATAAGCAGCAGTAGGCATTGGAAGGAGATGTAGCTGCGCGAAGTGATTCCAGCAGAAACTTGAATGCCGTAGACTCTTCTCCGCATGCCGTAGACGTCATCCTCACCAGGCTTCCTTTTTCTCTGATGAGCACAACTTGAGCATCCTGAAGACTGCCTTCAATGGTAGGAGGTGCAGTGGATCTTTGTTTCGCCTCGAAGACAACATCAATGGTCTGAAACGGTGTTCCCTTGAACTTCTGGGGAAGGCGACAGTTGTCAAGGATCTTCCATGAACAATCGAAGAGGACTAGCAGGGGGTGTGTGAGCTTGTATATTCCTACTGAATAAGAGGGGTTCAGGTTTCTCACCATTATTGTTCGATATAATGGCAGTACCGTGGGCAGCCATCTTCATCGCCACCACAAAATGCCTAGGTGAAAGGCAAAAAAATGGGGAAGGGAGGGGGAGGCAGCGAGTTTTGCGATTGTGTAGTTATTTAAAAGCCGAAAGCTAAAGGAATCTGAAAGCCAATACTAACAAGGCGATAAATACCTCGTGGCTCGACTCTACGGCCTTTTGACTAATTCATATTACGTGTACTTCGTATTACGTGTTCCAGCGTAATACTTGACAGTACTTTGTTATTACCCAGGTATGTCTTATCTTGACTACTGGCTGTGCTGTCGCATAATGGATGACAGGGGTTACGGCTAGGGACAGACGGAACGGCTGACGCTCCACCCGCTTCCGGTGAGTACACGCTATTACCATGGTACATTAGCTTGAAGAGAGACATTCTGGTAACGGTATGTGGGGAGCGACCCACGTGTGCGCATAAGCCCTAGCGTTGGAAGGGCTTTACGCGATTGCCTATTCGGACTCGTTCTCGCTGCAACCTGGCGCGGGATTATCTCATCAGACTCAGACAGCAGGGGGCTTTGTGCTAGGTGCTATAGTATACTAGTAGCTAGTTTATATAAATATAAAAAGTAGATAATATAGGTTATAGATAAGTTAGCTATATAGTTTTAGCTTAGTAGGAATTTATAAGAGAAAATTAATAATCTAAAGCTTTATATCTGTATAATTACTAAGTAGAAATTTCTAATAGTTTAGTATATTTATATTATATATATAAACTTTATAACTCTTAGATTACTAAGCTCTAGATATAGTAGTTATAGAGATATAAAAGAGTAGGGCTAAATAATCTCTATATTTTAGATTTTCCTTAATAACTCCTTACCTATATAAGCTAAGACTTAGTAATTTTAAATTTATATAAGTTATATAGATATAGCCTTATAGTAAAACTTTTAAAGATTATTATTAAATAGTTATAGAGATATTAAGCTATAAAATCCTACTTTTTACTAGTAAATTCCTACTAAGCCAAAACCGTGTGGCCGACTTGCCCGTGACCTACGTTATAAGTATTTATTACTTAATAGGAATACCTAATCCTTGTTAGACGTGTATTAAGCTTTTAGTATTCCTGTCTGTTATATACTGTCTAGTGTCTATAATGTATGTATAGAAGAGGTATAAGCTAATCCTGTTGGAAGGGGTATAAGCTAACCTTATAGGAAGCAGTGTACGCTAACGGAACCTTGTAGGAAGCGGCGTAAGCTGACGGGACCTTATAGAAACGGGTGTAACCTGACTTTGCCATGAGCGGCTCCTCCTGCACCATGACGTTACTCATAGTCCTAGTCCGAACTCGGTGGCCACCTTTTGTCCTTAGTGCGGCGATGTCCTTGACTCCTTCTCGGTTAAATAAAGAACCGAGATAGGTGGGGTTGTGTCTGTTGTGAGATGTTGCTATGGTAGCAAAGGCCCGATGCGCCACTCCAGATATTATTATTGTCAATATCGGCCACAGGTATTACTGTTGTCTGCCCACCTTAACTCAGACTGGTCCTTCCTTCGTATTCTATTGATCATAGGAAAATATCAAAACAATCATGTCGTCCTCGATTGCCATCTCGGTGCCCTCACAGAACACGCTGAATGGCTTCTGTTCAACTAACAAGGTTTTGCCGATATTAGTGGTAAAGCTGGCATTCGCGACAGTGCTTCATTAATACTTCGATCTTCCCGAGTTCACCTGCGCCGAAGCTCTTCCAAAAGACTACGATGACCCAAAAGACCACGATGACCACACGTGCTACCCAATAACCAGGAGCCGGCAGGTGCAATACATCCCAGAGCTCGCCTCTACCATCTCCATCCGCGCAGCTTTCGGTCTCAGAGAAACAGACCTGTCGTCCGACGATGACTTGGCGCCGCTCCTGGTCAATCATACGACCACTGCAACGCTGAACGGCGGACTGTTCGCTAATAGGCCCACAGCAAGCCTCCTCTTCGCCAAAGAGGCATCATTTTCTAGCCTTGCTGTACAGTACGTAAGCGGTCTTGGAATGTCGAGCTACTCACATACGTTTCGCTGATCAGGTCTTCATAGAACGGCCTGGGCCTTGTCGTATACTTTGACGAAGTGTCACTCTCGGCACATGTGCTTTACAATATCAATCAAGTCTCTGAATTTGTGGCCACAGGCTTCGCGGACGCTTTTGCTGTAGCTCTTTAATGCATCTCCTCAGCCCCACTCGATACGTTTATCGCAGAGCTGGATATCTGCGGAGCGCAAAGCTGAGCAACTATATCCAAGTGGAACCAGTATTCCACAAGCATTCCCAATAAACTGCTCTATGACTTGGTAGGACAGGGCTTCGTTCACAAGCCTGATGCAATAGCTATTCTATCCTGGGACGGGTAAATGTCGTATTCGGAGCTGGACAAGCGCTCTTCCGCCCTTGCAGCATATCTCATGGACACGTATGATCTGAAGCCGGGGAAAAAAGTGGCTTTATGCTTCGAGAAATGTAGCTGGGCCATCGTTTCCATGCTTGCAGTACTTAAAGCCGGAGCGGCGTATTACTGTCTCGACCCGAGCCATCCACGCGCCCGTCACGATTCCATTATCCATACGCTCAACGCATCAGTCGTTCTCACATCTACTCTGTACGAAAGCCGTTTTGATGGGCACTGCGTGTTGGTCCCGACTGTGGAGCTTGTCCGTCAACAACGTCACTACCGGCCAACAAACGTCCAGCCCAGCGATACATGCATGGTGGCCTTCACTTCCGGTAGTACCGGAACTCCCAAAGGCATTGTGCACACACATAACTCTCTGGTCACGGGTATCCTTTCCAATGCCCATCCGCAGCATCTTAATCGGGAGAGTGTTTCAACCTACCAGTGGTCGAGTTTCACCTTCGATGTCAGCATGATAGAGATCTATGCACTGCTGATCTACGGCGGGCGCATATGTATTCCCTCAGATGAAGAGCGCCTCAATAATGTGGAGGAGAGCATGGATAGAATGGCCGTCAACTGGGCATACTTCACTCCCTCTTTTGCGCGCTTATTCGTACAGTACAACATTCCCAGTCTGCAGACCTTGCTCATGGGGGGCGAGGTCGTCACTGCCGATGATATCAATGCGTGGAACAATCGCGTCAAGGTCATTCATTATAAGTTTTCAGGAGGACCATGTGCTCCTTTTTCCATTTTCATACCATTCTCGAGATGCCGTCTGCAGTCCCAGAATCCCAGTAAAAGGCTATGATTATAGCAAAAGAGACCTGGTCTGCTAACCACCATAATTCAGCATATGAACCGGCCGAGTCGGCTACTTTTTTCCCGGCCGAAATCAATGGTCCTTCCCCCAAAATTGTACCTGTCGGACCTGCCCCCAACACTTATGCTTGGATCGTGAACCCTGACAACCCCGAGCTTCTGTCGCCTCTAGGTGCGATCGGAGAGATGCTCTACGAGGGCCCTGGTCTACTGAAAGAATATCTCGAGGATCCTAAGAAGACGAATGAAGTCTTAATCGACGCCCCGTTATGGAGGCAGAGTCTTGACGCTCCTGCCTCGTCATCTAAGCTCTACAAAAGTGGTGATCTTGTACGCTATCTGCCTGATGGTATAATGATGTATATTGGACGGAAAGATACGATGGTCAAAGTGAGAGGGCAGAAGCTTGAAGTGGAAGAAGTAGAGTCGGTCATACGCAAAAGCCTAGGCGGATCGAGCCAAGTGGCTGTCGACTTGGTGGAATTACACGGTAGTGGACCCAGGCTAGTAGCGTTCCTACAATGCTCAGAGGACCGAGATTTGAATGGAAATACTAACGGCCGATGCTCTGGTACGCTCCAGTCGAGCTCTGTATCGGATGGGAAGATGAACACGCTAATTGCCCAAATCCGCTCTCGTCTCATCGAGGCTCTGCCTGGATATATGGTTCCTCGAATATTCATACCTCTCGCCACGCTTCCAGTCAGTTCGAACGGAAAGCTCGAGCGTGCGAAGCTTAAGGAGCATGCTCAGAAGCTTTCGACAAGCGAGCTATTCAAGTACACCGAATCTGGTTCGAGCGAGGAAGTGCTGACCGAGATACCCCAAGATGATACAGTCGCGCTCGAGGTCAGTGAGATACTTGACAATATCCTACGCGGGCCAGAGTCAAAGGGAGAGAATCCTCTAAAGGGAAAGAATGCCACATTGGAAAATCTAGGCCTCGACTCTTTAAGGACTGTCTCACTTGCGAGGTCAGTCAACGACTTTTATGGCCTCAACATTCCTGTCAGGGCTTTTGGGGGGGCCAACTTGAACGTTCGGGACATCGCCGAGATTGTGCGCAGCCGGGACCAGGCTGTGCCGCAATCTGAAGAACACGCCCGAGCAGCCAACATCTTGCAAGACATTGAGGAGCTTGACAAAGAATTGGCAGGAGTGCAATCCCGCCAACACGCACTGCCAAAGATGAGGTTGCGAACAGGTAAAAGCGTGGTCTTCTTGACTGGGGCGACGGGTTTCCTGGGCAGCCAAATCCTTCGACAGCTGCTGGCTCGTGCCAGCGTGTCGAAAGTGATCGTGCTAGTTCGGGCGAGGGATGCCAGTGCCGGCTTTCAGCGGATCGTGGCCGCCGGCACCACGGCCAGATGGTGGTCACCTGCGCTGGCGAGCCGGATTGAAGTCTGGCCAGGAGACCTTGCACGGCCGCGGCTGGGTGTTTCCATGGAGCAGTGGGCACGCCTCGAGGGGACATGCGCCCAGGAAGCGGAGGCAGTCACTGCCATCATACACAACGGAGCCGTCGTGAACTGGTCCTCGAGCTACGAGCGGCTGCGTGCGACGAACGTCCTCAGTACAGTGCAAATCCTAAAGCTCGCGCTCGCGGGCGCTGGACGCCTGCAGCACTGCACCTACGTCTCGGGCGGCGACATGCACCTTTCAGAGACGGCAGTAGCAGAGGACTCGTCGCGTCTCTCATCTGCCGACGGCTATTCGCAGTCCAAGTTTGCATCTGATATTCTAGTGCATCGGTGCGTGGCTCGCGCTCCCGCCGGCCAGCGTATCAACATGGTCAAGCCCGGCATCATCATTGGCACGGCGACCGAAGGTATCTCCAACACAGATGACTTCATCTGGCGGCTGGTCGCAGGGGCATGTGAAGCCGGGGCTTTCGTTGATGGCGAGCAGGACGCGGTCATTTGCCTCGCAGGTGCAGATCATGTCGCGCAACGCATCATCCAAGCGTGTCTCGGCAGCCGATGCGACCGCGATAGCGCACCCGAGGCTCTGAAAATGACGCAAGGTATCCCCGTGGGCGACTTCTGGGAGGCAGTCTCAGAGGGCACTAGACTGGTGCTGCGTGCCATGGATTACGACAACTGGCTCCGGGTGGTGAACGCGAATGTGTCCCGGCAAGGGTCGTCACATCTCCTCTGGCCGGTCATGGAATGGGTGGAACAGCGCAAGGGGAGAATCGGCGATGCCCGTCTGGCCATGTGTAAAGCAAGCAGCTGCAGTGGCCACTGTCGCGATCAGGGTCTCGGGCAAGGCAATGATGCACATGTTGTGGAATGCCAGCAAGATAAGGAAACCAGGGACAAGACTCTGCAAGCGTTGCGCAAAAGCGTCGGGTATCTTTCCAGCCTGCGCTTTTTGCAAGGCGAGACAGTTTTAAACAGTGGGAGGCAGGATGTGTTTCGCCGGTCTGGAGTGAATGGTTAGTTGGCCGGGCTACAAATTTTAATATTCTCTTGAAGAACGACTGCCTGTAATGTGCGAGCTTGAATGCTCGACAATCACATCTCCGCTAAAAAAAGGCCACCGTTCTTAATGAAGATCCGGATTGTGAAGTGCCAGCGCCAAGTCTTTCAAAAAGCGGATAATCAGAGACATTTGTTTGTCTCGTTGTGGATGCTTGCCTAGCTGGTAGGACAACAGTACGGCTAATGCTAGGAAAAGGTCATTGCATGTTCATCACAGGTCCGAAAATTGCAGGATCCATGACGAAGATGTGGCCGTGCGGTCGACGCTGTCGATCAAAGCTCAGTTAACTCTTTATAGCTTAGCTCACTACAACGTTACTAACTCTACTAAATCTACTCTTACCTTACTAATCTCTAACTACTACTCTAATAACATCTTTAGCTAACGTATTCGATAAGCGAGTGACTCAGACAAGCGAGTGACTCACCTTAAAACTCACCAAAAAATCAAGAATTCGCACATGAATATCTCAACAACCACTTAATAATAAATTCTATAAATTGAAATTTAGGCTTTTCTACATGCATTACAGCTTCTATGAAGGTTACATATATATTGGTTTAGTAGTTTTTGAGATATAGCAATATGGCATCGTTTTAGCCCCCAAATTGCTATATCTCAGAAACTACTCAACCAATTTTCATGCGACCTTCAGAAACGCTGTAATGCATGTAGAAAAGCCTAAGTTTCAATTTATAGAATTTATTATTAAGTGGTTGTTGAGATATTCATGTGCGAATTCTTGATTTTTTGGTGAGTTTTAAGGTGAGTCACTCGCTTGTCCAAGTCACTCGCTTATCGAATACGTTATAGGTGTTTTGCAAAATACCTTGAGCATTCCTAGCAGTGAATAAGATTAGATAAGAAACACGGACGCCAGTCGTGGTTGGTTGGGCAACTCGCTTGTCGGAGCCTGGAGGCCGAGGCCGAGGCCACACACACACGCACATAGAAGGCGCCGTTCTCAATTCCTTGTTGAGCACACCATCTCCTTCCTGCCAACATTTCTGACTTTTCGACGTCCTCCATCTGTTGATTCCCTAAAATGGAACAGAAGACATGGGTAATGCTTGGTAAGGGACCTAAGTCCTCATGGACCACTTGTCTTTGCGTAGAAACTCATCGCAAATGGCAGAGAACAACCCCGATGTAATGAACCAATTGGCAACGAAGTTGGGTCTATCGTCCGAGCTCCAGTTCTACGACGTCTATTCCCTGGATGAACCCGAACTACTCGCAGATATCCCCCGACCTGCCTTGGCTCTGCTGGTCATCATTCCACTTACACCAGCTTGGGATCGAAGTCGCAAGGCCGAAGACGCTAACAAAGAACCCTACACTGGCTCCGGCCCTGACGAGCCGGTCATCTGGTTCAAGCAGACCATCGGCCACGCCTGCGGCTCGATCGGTCTGCTCCATAGCGTGATCAACGGTCCGGCCGTCGACTTTATCAAGCATGATTCCGATCTCGCAGCGATACGAAGCCTCGCCATACCGCTGGATATGACCAAACGCGCCGAAATGCTGTACAACAGCGAGCCATTCGAACTTGCTCACAAGTCGGTCGAGCTGGCCGGCGACAGCGCTGCGGATCCAACGGGTGAGCGTGAGGGTGGGCATTTTGTGAGTTTTGTCAAGAGCGGTGGGAAGCTCTGGGAGCTTGAAGGGTCGAGGATGGGTCCTCTGGAGAGAGGAAGTCTTGCTGACGACGAGGACGTTCTCAGTCCGCGAGCGCTTGACATGGGCATCAAGAGGATCATCAAGTTGAACGCGGAAGGAGGAGGAGAGGACCTTCTTTTTAGCTGCATTGCTTTGGCTCGCAGGTCTTAGGCTCTGACTGGGAATCGGCACACACGCATTACGGATATACTATGCTGTATTCGGAGCATCTAATGAGATTCGAGAAGACATTATCTTGCTCCCTAGATCTACACGAGACCAGAACGGACACTCGAATCTCTCCATGTTATAGCACGAGAGAAACGGGCTGTACTAACATGGCTGTAAGATTCCTAGAGAGGAATATCGAACCTTTGCAGTTGCGCAGAATAGGTAGACGTGCTATGTAGAAGTTCTGACCGTGAACAGGTTACTATAGTCCTCTAGCCTACGACTATGCGTGTACTGGCCCTCTAGAAACATCTCAATAATCTTGTCGTGCCTTTCTGAAGAAGCAGCCTGTAAAGCAGTGCTATAGTATTTACTTTACACATTAGCATTTACACCCTTAGTTAGGAGCATCTCGACGATCTTATTGTGCCCTTCTGATAAAGAAGCCTGCAGAGCATCAGCATCGGATCTATAGCATCTGCTCGACACTTTAACAGTTGCGTCATAAGCTAGAAGTATCTCTACAATCATATCGTGTCCTTTAGAAGAAGTAGCCTAACAAGAATCGGGTTAAGAGATTAAGTCTATTCCTATTTGCCTTGCTACTTAACGTGCACCAGCCTGCCTACGTACACGCCGTGCGGCTACCGCCGCAGTACATTCCTGCATTTCTTTAATAGGAAGGACGCAAGTTTAGAATTCTTATTAGTAAATTAGAAGAAAATTCTTAACTATCGCCTTAGACGTGTTTACTCCTACGGACTTCCTACCTAGAAATGTAACCCTAATTCTAACTCTTCCTATAAGGTTAGCTTACACTCCTTCCAACACGGTCAGCTTACATCCCTTCCTGTAAGGTCAGTTTATACTCCTTCTAACACGGTCAGCTTACATCCCTTCTGTAAGGTTAGTTTATACTCCTTCCAACACAGTCAGCTTACACCCCTTCCTATAAGGTTATTTTATACTCCTTTTAACACGATCAGCTTACATCCCGTCCTATCAGCTTATAAAGATTGCGCAGATGCACAGTACTAGACTACGCCGTAATATAGGGAGACGGGATGATTACCCACATGCAGAATACATATAAATACTCGATCGCACTTTCATTGTTATTTTGGTACGGTTATTATTTCATATAAAGATAAAGCCTATCACAGCTCCCGCGGCAGTACACCGAGAGATGTAACCGAGTGCTAGCCTCTCAGGTAACTCCATTGCTTGTATACTGAGTTCTCCTGTTGATCCTCCTGATGATCCTCTCCTGACGATCTTCTCCTGACGATCGTCTCCTGTCGATCGTCTCCTGTCGATCCCCCCTATTCTCATCTACAAAGCACATATTTAAGTAGGATAGCCATCCATAGTTTTCAATTCATGAGGTTGCTTTACATCTTTACCCTGCGTCCGGTCAGAAGAGAGAGCCCACCAACATGGCAACCATCACCGCTCCACTTCCGGGGCGGCCGGACATCAGCTATACGCCGGACATGGCCAAGTATCTAGCCCGAATCAAGCGGCGGCACGAGTTAGAAAAGCTAGAAACATGTCTTCCAGAAGGGTTTCCTACTCAACTCGAATCGAAGCTTATGTGGGAGGGGCAAAGCCTCGAGGAAAGGTATAACTAGAACTACGAACTCACCGGCTCCGATGTCGAAGAGATAGAGGCCGCGCTCCACCACTTCCAGTGTACGTGAGACTTCTTGCCGCGCAGGTCACAGATGAGAGATCCCGAGAACTAACTCTAAGGACATCGAAGCGCTCAACAAGCCGCTCAGCCAAATCAGTCAAACAACGTTCCCACTCCCTACCTTACACACAGTCCTCCGCCAGATCTCCTAGGAGATCCATACGAGTCATGGCTTTAAGGTCGTACGCGGCGTGCCGGTGTTGAAATACACGCGCGAGGAAAACATCATCATCTACGCTAGCATATCTTCCCACATCGCCCCGATCCGCGGGCGGCAAGACAATCAGTATCAAGGCCGTCCCACGGACGTCGTCCTTGCGCATATCAAGGATCTAAGCAGTGTCGTAGATACAAGCAAGATTAGCGCACCTGCGTACACTACGGAGAAGCAAGTCTTCCATACGGACATAGGCGATGTCATTGCATTGTTTGCGCTCGGAGAAGCCGCTTCCGGCGGGCAGAGCTATCTGTCTAGCAGCTGGCGGGTATACAACGAGCTCGCCTCTACGAGGCCCGATCTAATTCAGACGCTGGCCGAGCCGTAGGCCTTTAATGAGTGCGTATCCTTACCTCTTTATTTCTACTAATAGTGAAACTAACGCCTGAGGAGGTACGGGAAAGGAGCGAGGCCATACACTCTTCGCCCCCTACTACACCATCAGCCCGCAACGGAGGGTAATCCCGAGCGCCTCATCATCCAGTATGCCCGACGCAACTTCACTGGCTATTAGGGGCTCCCACGATCATCAGATATTCCTACTATCACTGAAGCCCAAGCTGAAGCGCTGGACGCGCTGCATTTCATCGCAGAGAAGTATGCGGTCTCCCTGGATTTCCGGCAGGGGGATATTCAGTACGTGAACAACCTTAGCATTTTCCATGCTCGCAGCGGGTTCCAAGACTCCCTTGAGAAGCAGTACGTCCAAGCATACCGCCCCCCCCAATGTAAAACTAATGACTGAGAGACCTAGACGCCACCTCGTGCGCCTCTGGCTTTGGGACCCTGAGCACGCATAGAAGACTCCGGCGGCCTTACAGGACCGGTGGGATCGTGTGTATGCTGGCCTTTCCGCAGAGAACACAGTTTTCCCCCTCGAGCCGAGTGTTCGAAGTTAAGTCGAGGCGAATTGAAGGAGAATACCAATAGTAGCTAGCTATTATAAATTGCTCAACATGCTATCTACTTAGGTTGTACAACTGGTTACATAAGTCTCCGTGATTTTTTTAGGCTTTGCTTAGCGTTTCCGGACCCCACCACCCCTCTTTTTATCCCACATTTGAGTTATCTACTTCTACTATAAATTTTATAAGTTCTTTTAAGCTTTTTAGCTTATTTCTCTTTATAAAGTTATATTTTATGTTTTTTTTAAGTCTATTATAGAATACTTATTAGAAGAGTATATTATTCTAATTACTTCTATAAGGCATGTTATGGCAGGCAATTTGGATTAGAGCGAAAGTATATATTAGAACAAATCCTTAAAAGTTACTTAAGAATGTGTGTAGAAATATATAGGCTATATTAGGAATTTAGCTAATACAAATCTAGGTCTAGCCTAGAGGCAATCTAAAGAATTACTAAAGGAAAGCTTAGAGAGTTAGTTAAGAATACTTCTAATAACTACCCCCCCTTTTCTAAATAGCTTATTCTAAGTCTATTCTGATAGAGATATTTTGATTTTGTGTTACTTAGTATTTATAACTACCTTAGACTATTTATAGCTCTATATTAACTCTTATTTATAATACTAATTAAACTCTAGAAAACTTATTATTAGAGAAACTATATATAGAGAAATTAGGTCGCACCTTTATTAAATATATATACCTATTACTATTTATTATAAATTTAATACTACTAGTATCTTTTAGCAGTATTTATGTTATTAAACTTTTCTTAGATTACATTTAAAGTAACTATGTATGTATTTATATAGTAAAGTAGGTAGCTTAATATCTCTTCTTTATTTTACTAAAGAATAGAATATACTTATAAAACTACTGCTCTCTTACTATCACGTTAGTATTATTATAACTAATTCTATAATAGTACTTTACTTATACTTAGCTAGTTAATAAGGGTTTACTTAATTCTCTTATATTACTAATATAACACACGGTAGGGTTTTAGAGAGAAGTTATATAATAATTAATAAATAACAAGTAAAAATATAAAAGTATACTATAAAATAATTTAAGATATAAAAGTATATATTTATAAATATGTACTTTATTCCTTAAATACTATATTTTTAGATTTTTAGTTTTATATATTTTCTAGTGTCTAATCTTTACTATACCTGTTATTAATTTAATAGACTTAAATAATATCTTAAACGTGTCTTTGCTTAAGCACTTTTTTAATTTTATTTTTAAACTTAAAGGCTTAGCTTATGTTTGTAGAGTTTTAATAAGTAATTAATTTAACTTTATAACTATATAAAGCTTATAGTATATATAACTATAAGAAAAAGCATTTTCTTTAGTTAGGTATATATAAGAGTTTAGAAGTAGTATATTATAAAGCTTACTAGGTATCTACTAAGTAGAAACTTAAGTACTTTAAGGTTTATACTCTTTCTCTATTTTCTTACTATTTTTTTTATTTCTTGTTTTTAAGATCTTTTTATAGCACAGTTGCTTTACTATATATTTAGACTTTACTAAAATACTACTTTTTTTTATCTATATAGCGTTTCTAATGCTGTACTAAAGCTTTTTTATAAATATAAGTATAAAATAAACACTATAGTAATTATAGTTTATATTTAGTATATTTCTAATTTGTTTTAAAGTCTGTTTAATCTTAGTTCACCTATTTTACAGCTAATATTTCTTAAGAACTTTTAATATTCTTATAGGGTTTTCTTATAGCTGTTAAGGTTATTTTCTAATTTCTAAATAGTATCTTTTTTAATCTAATCTAGTTATTTCACACAAAAAAGAGTTTTTTCTGCTATTATCTTATAGTATAGAATTCTTTCTACTTTATAGTAATCTACTTTTTTATAGTCTGGGATCTTAATAAGCTTTAAGTAAAAATTACTTAATATAAGAAATTTATACTATAGCTCTAGTAATAAGATATAAAACATAAAGTATATTTTTACTATTAATAGTAGTAAGTTAAGTAAGTATATAAGAGTTTATCTATCTTTTTAAATACCTTAAAAGGTTCTAGAAAATAGTAGTTAAACTTTTTTAATAGTTTTAATAATATTATATTCTTACAGTTAAAAAGCACCTTATTATTAAAAAAGAAGTAAACTAGAATACACTTTTTATTATACTAGTATTAGTACTATTTTTATATGTGTTATAGATTTACTACTATAGTTTTCTAACTCTTAATTTATACCTTTATTTTTATAATAACTTGCTAGTGTAAGTCTGTTAACTATTTACTATATATTTAATTTCTCTATAACACTAAGTCTAGCTTATAAAGCTAGTGTTTATTAGAAATTCTGTTAAAGGCTATAGGCCTTATACTAAATACTAGTTTAATAAATAACATATTTATTACAGATTATTACTTAAAGTTATATATGTATTCTATATATAGTAATAGTTTTACCTAGTTATCTTAATTATAATTTATATAGATTTTAAGGTAGGACTCTATTTCTTAGTTTTAACACTTTATTTAACTATTTATCTATAAATAGAACGTTATAAATAGATACTTTTAGATCTTTAAATAGTAGTATATATTAGACTAAAATTAACTAGTAAATATAAAATCTTTATTTATAACTAGTAATACTAAAGTACTTATTTTTAAAAATATTTACTATAATAAAAATTTAGCTAGCCTTTAAGCTGTAATTGTTTTTACTATAGGAAAATATTAAGCGTATTTTATAAACTAATTAATAAAAATAAGCACTACATTATATTTATTGCTGTAGTTATTTTTAAATTTTAAGAAATTTATTATAAAATCTAAAGAGAAATGCTTTTAGGACTTAGTAATTAATAAAAGTAGTTTTAGTAATTTTAAAAACTTATACTATTAAATTTTATTTAACTAATAGAAAGCATAGTACCAAACGTACTTTTTAAATTTTTTTAGAAATATTTCTAGAAGTATTTTTGCTACAGAATTTTTATAGTTCTTATTACATTATAGTGCTTTTTTATAGAATTATTATAATTCTATCTAAAAATAGCTTTTTATAAAGTAATATTATTAGAAATTTATACTTTTCTTATTTTGTAAAAAATGTTACTAGAATTAACTAACTAGTTTAGTATACTCTTTTTTACTTTATTCTTCTTCTATTGTGTTAATATCTTATATCTAGAATAAACTAAATCCTAAGTTTAAAACTCTCTAATATAGTTAAAAAAAAGGTTTGGTATATTTAATATAAAAATAGAATCTTTAAACACTACTTTATATACTTATATGTATAAAGAAATAGCTCTAATATTAGAAGTCTTAATTATAAGTATTTTAGCACACTACTAAGGTGTTTACTTCTTTATAATAGTAAGTTATTCTTATATAGCTTTAAATAAGTTAGTTTTAAAAAAATTATTATAACTTATAAGGCTTTTAGTGCTGTTTAATAGTAATATATTATTAAATAAACTTATACTATAAATATCTTATACTAAGAGTGTTATTTTAGAAAGCTATTAAGTACTTATAAGTCTCTTTTTAAAAAAAAAAAATTTTATATACTTAGCTTAGCTTCCTACTGCTTTACGCTCTAAGCCCTAGTTATTTAAATAAACTAAATTTAAAACTTTTATTTAAAAGTAGATATTATAGCTTTATGTATATATTATCTTACTTTTAGTAAAAAGCTCTTCTTATAGTTAGGTTTTTATAATAAGGTATTTACTAAATTATTTACTTTAAGCTTATACTTTATTTTAAAGTCATACTTAGCTAGTTTTTTAGCCTATTAGGCTTATTTTACTAAGAGAAACTTTATAGTTATAAAGTATCTTAAATTATTATAATTAAATAATATATAGATTACTTTTAGTATATATATAACATAATATTATTACTATTTAAAGGTAGATATAATAATATATATCTCTTTATTATGCGTAGGCTAATTAATTTCTGTCTTACTAAACTTATAACTTTAAAAAGAAATAGGTTTCTAGTACTTTTAAGAAGCCATATTAGTATTTTATAGTTAAAATAATATAGCTATTATTATAAAGTCTAATATATTAGTAATAATTATTACTAGTTTTTTTATATAAAAGTATTAAAGCACTAGAGTGTTAGAGAACTTTTTAGAAAACTTTAACTTTAAATTTTTAAATACTTTATTAGCTGCCTTTAGTTATGTTTAGGAGAAATACTATTTTATAAGTTTTTTCTTAAATTACTTTTTCTTTTTCCTTAAGCTCTTAGAGCTTAGTTCTGGGTTTTAAATAGCCTTTATTAAGTTTATAAGTAGCTTACTTATAGTACTATAGTTATAGATAAAGCACTAATAAAAGTTTATAAATTCTAAAAAAATCTATATATTTTAGTAGCTTTTAGGCGTTAGCTATTCTTAAATTATTTATATACAAAATAGATTTATAACTACGTTTTTAGAGATAATAATAAACCTTAAGTATTTAACTACTTTAGTTAAAAACACGCACTTACTAGCTTTATAAAAAAGGTTTTAATTAAATAGGTATTTTAGAACCTATTTAATATAAGTATTATAGTTATTTTTATTCTCTAAATAGATAAAGATATTATCTAAATATATTATATAAATATAATTTAGTAAATTGCCTAGTGTATACTATATATATAATTAGAATATTACTAGAGTATTAGTAAGTTTAAAGAGTATAATATAGTATTTAAAATATCTATACTAAGTTTTAAATATAGTTTTTTATTTATCCCTTTTTTTAATTTAGAGCCTGTAACAGGCGTCTTATGGATCTAGTTTTATAAAAATCTTTATTTTAGATAGTTTATCTACTATTTTGCTTACTAAGAGTATAGAATACTAATTCTTTATAGTAACTTTATTTAAGCTTTAGTAATTAATATATAAATGTATAGTACTATCTATTTTTAGTATAAATAAAATTAAAATACTAATAAATAATTTACTTAAATAAATCTATTTTTTTTCTTATATTGTTTTAAAGTATTCTTATAGAAATTTCAGCTCCCTTCTAAAAAGGTTATAGATAAGAGAGTCTAATATCTTTTTTTTAATATAATATTAATAGCATAATTACTCTTATTATAGGGGTATAGTATTTTAGTCTAGTTTCTACTAAAGTTTATCTATTAGTAATAAAGCTTTTTTAGAATAAACTTTAATTTATTTAAGTTTAACATGTTATTATATACTAGAGTATAATAAGAGTTACTTTATTTAGATTATTTTTAAGCACTCTTTAAGGTAGCTATAGTTCTTTATAAAAACATATTATATAAAGCTACTACTATCTATTTTACTAATACTTTAAATAGCTAAAATAGTATAAGGTAATTTTTTATATACTTTTATAAATAATTAATTATACTCAGCATTTATTATCTTATTTATAGTAACTTATAGTAGTAAAAGTACTTATTATTTTATACTTTATTATCTCTATTTTATAGTAAAGCTAGTGTGTTCCTAACTTAAGGCTATAAGAAGTCTCTAGCTAGTTATATTTTTTCTTTCTTATTTACAGGTTAGAACACTATTTACTTTAGATAAAAAAAAAATATTTTCTTAGTTTAATGCTTATAAATAGCTTAGTTACTTTTATAACTTAGATATAGTCTTCTACCTTATTATTATTCTACTATTTAAAAGTTCTAGTAGAGAACCTAATTTTAGGATCTATTACTATTAGCTATAGATAGCTTAGCACTAGATTATATCTCTTAAAGTTAGTAAACTAGAATTCTTTTAGCCTAATTTTCTTTTCAACTCTATAGGAGTTATAATAGTTTACTATTAAGTTATATCTATTACCTAAGCTTAACTTATTATTATTAACGAATATAGTTATAGGTTTTTTATGACTAAAGTTATAATAAAGATCTCTTAATGCAGCTGCTGTATGGCTAATCAGATTTAACTCTATGCTATTATTATATAGAGCTTAGAGTTACAGTAGAGTATTAGCTTCTCTTTACACGAATACATCTACTACAATATGAAGATGCTTTCTGTTAGAATGCTTTCTTAACTATAATTAGGGTAGGTTTGTAATTAAGGACCTTCTTTTCCCTGCGTGTCGCGCGTAGGAGTAGGGGTTACGTTACTGCTAGTAGCAGTTAAACAATCACGTTGTTTCCAATGCTCGTGATACCTACGCTGGCCACTCTGTTCACTAGGATTTCTGTTGGTAGGGGGCTCCTGAGAGATATCCCGAGAACGCTCGTCTCCAGAGTCTCTCTAGCTTAGCGCTAGGGTGCCTCTGGGTCCTCTCGAGGACGAGGTGCGGCCGCCTTAACTCAGCTTACGGTCTACTCTCTTCCAGCTTGTTAGCAGTTTTGTCTGCTGCTGCGAGGCTCCCCTTTTTCTCGCGCCGGCCTTATCGTCCCTCCCGCTTAGCTTTCCAGCTTCTACCGCCTTCTCCGCTGTTTTTAGGTGGCGTTTGAAGGTTAGCTAATCTTGGTCCTCTTTCAACACTATAAGGCGTTGAACCTCCTAATAAATCGTGTCAGGGGCTTTTAACTATACAAAGGCTATCTTTAGATAGTCGTTTGGGCTCCTATTAGGATGAATAAAGAAGCTACGATTAAGTAGCGACTCCTTGTTACTCAGCTGAAGGAGAAACGAGTCCACTGTGTCGCTGTCCCTCCAGCTCAAGTGGAAGAACTAAGGTAGTTGTCGTACTTGGTCAGGATGGGATCCTGTACCAATGCGGCGACTCCCTAGTGTAGTTCCGCCTACGTAGAGATAGCTCTATCTCGGATCCTTCTCTCTAACAATTCACGATGAATTGTATATTGGACAGTGGAGAGAACCCACCTAGTGCGTGTAATAGAATCTTCAAAGATCTACACCATCTCAAAGGTTGATTCGACGTTGCGCTTCCACTGCTCGACTGCAGCTGCTTGAGGTGGTCAATTCTCCGATCCCAGCTTAGGTGCAGGGTCGACCTTCCTCAGGGCGCTCAACGTCTTTACTGCTGCGTCCTAGGCGGACTAGCTATAGTCTACCATCGTGGAGCCGGCGGTCAGCTGTCCCATCATTGAACGGGCCAAGTTTAGTTGGTTTTCAAGGCAAGTAAGGGTCTCCTCGGGAGCGCCTTCGTCTTATGCTTAGAGAAGCATTGCTAGCCTTTCTCCAGCAATGTCCTGAATAGACCAAGGACGGGATTGGCTGATCTCGGAGCCTGTAGGATTGCTTTTCCCTCCTGTCCTTAGGGGTTGCGGGTAGCGGTCTGTGCTATCCCTAACCAAAATAGCTTCGTCGATCACTTCCCGACAGAGGCCCGCACTCAGTGCGGTAGTGCCGCGACAGCTTCCCTCTAATGTTCTGGGAGTGGTTAGGTGGCTAGGGCCTCCATCCTTTGGGTTGGAGGTCAGTTCCGCAGCGTGCGTGGCGCTCCTAGAGGCCCCCTAGCAGCTGCCCTCTAGGTCTGCGGCGGGCCCCGCCATGAACGGCGTTGAGAAGTTCTCGTCTTCCTTAATCCCCTGCGCTGTAAGCTGCTCGTTGGGGTTGCCTATCTCACCCTCACTGTCGCTGGCCGAGTTGACTTCAGTGGCGCGCGATTCTCAGATAGGCGACTCGGGCCTTTTCGTGTTTGTTCGCGTCTGGCGAGATGCTTCCCTTGCCTGCTTAGGAGGCATTTTGTCGTCCTGCTGCTGCACGGTTCAGCGTCAGGGCGACGTTGGGTCGCCGTAGAGGTGTCCTTTAGACAGAAGGAGTTTTTTAGGTAGATTCTGAATCAAACTGCCTCCTTTCTATAAAAGGGGAGGAGAAGGATTTGAATTGTGAGGCACGTTATAGCAGGCAATTCAGATCAGGGCGAAAGTATATATTAGGACAAATCCTTGAGGGTTGCTCAAGGATGTGTGTGGAAATATATAGGCTATGTTAGGGACTTAGCCAATGCAGATCTAGGTCTAGCCTAGAGGCAATCTAAGAGATCGCTAAAGGGGAGCTTAGAGGGTTAGTTAAGAATACTTCTAATAACTTCTATATTAAATTTAACGTACTTTATAAGCAAGTAGGCTACTTTATGAATATAAACTGTTTATATAGTAACTTTACGTTATATCTTAACAACACAACGCGTAATAAACTTATACTAAAGAAGATATATATCTTACTATCTTAAATATTATATTAAAACAAATCTAAAGTAAAAGACATACTATAGTAGTCTATAATATCTCTTAAGTAATAATATAATACTAACGCGCTAAATAACGCTCTTAATATAACTATAAACTAAACTTAAAGCGCCTAATAAAACTAGAAGAAAAGATAATTATATAGTATATACTTAACAAAAGTTTACGCAGCCTACTATTTATACTTATGTATAAGATATAGCTAATAAACTACTAAAAGAGCAGGGCAGAAAGCTTATTAGTAAGAATTAAATAAATAACTTTATTAAGTATATACTTAAGCTTAGAACCTAATAAAGCTGTTTATATAATTACTAATAAGCTATTTATAAAAACCTAGTAGTTATCTAGCCCTAATTTATACTTTTTTTAAAGAATAAAGGCGTAGTATAGTATTCTAAATAAGAATACCTATAACTTTAACAAATTAGGCTTTCTAATAGATAAGATATTATTTTAGCTAGTTATTATAGGCTTAGAGAAGCCTAAGAAAATAAAAAAACTTTAACTTAATAATTATAAGTAGATTACTTTAGTATAAGGTATTAAAATAATAGAAAAAGCTATCTTACTCTTTTTTATCTTTATAAGTAAGGTTTTTATTTCTTTTTAGTTTAAAAGTTTTTTATATAACTAAATTATTAAAGTTAGCTCTAATAGCTAGATTAATAATAACCTTATACTTACTTAGCTTAAACACTTTAATATGTATGTAAAACCTATTAGAGTATATAAGCTACTTATAATAAACAATTATAAATACTATTACTTAGTTAATTTCTAGAATCTATATAAAAAGAAAAAGATTATTACTTTTTATATGTTTTTATACTTATTATATCTATTACAGCCTCTTAATATTACCTGCTTTTTATTATTAAAATATAGGTATAATAATAAGATCTTAGCCTTAGCACGTAATTATATCTACTATATATTAAAAAAAGCCTTTTTACTAGTATTTAAGGCTGCCTATAATAAGGTATTTTTAAAGGAGAATATTTATACAAAGTTTAAAATAGCTAGACTAGTCTTATATAACCTAAATATAATGTTATTAAAACTTAATATAAAGCTATATATGCTAATTCTACTATAATCTAATATTATTACATAAAAGGTAAAGACACTACATAATACTAAAAAGATAAAGATAAAGATATAAAGTATTTGTATTTAATAGAAAATATAAAAGCACTTAGGGTCTTTAGTAAGCTCTATTAATAAATAAATTAAATAATTAAATAAAAGCATATAGTAGATAGTATATAAGATAGTATTAATATATAAGAAAATAGTATACCTTTAAGCTATAATTAAGGCAGCTATAAAGTATAAGAGTTATAAAGAGTAATATATATAAACTAAAAAAACCTTAATAGCTAGTAAAGTAACAGACTTAGTTACTATAATAAAGAGTAGTAGTTATAATAATAGTAAGAAGCCTATAAAAAAAGTATAAATAAAGAGATACTATAGTTATTATAATAAGACTAAACATAATTTCTACACCTATAAGGCAGAAATAAATAATATAGATAATAATAAAACCTTTAAATAATTTTATACTATTTTTTATAGTACTATAAATTATTATAGTATTGCGTAATTTTACTGTGTAAGTAGTTTATATTTATAAGATAATTTACTTACTTAAATAGCCTACTTACTTATAAAGTATATTATAGCTTTTTTATAATTTTTTTTATTATTTACTAGAAAGTTTTTAATAAGAGGTTATTATTAATAAGACTATATAAATACTTATAAAGAGTTAGTAAAGACTATTATATATTATTATTCTCTCTTCTCTTTTCTTCTGCTATAGTAGAAGCTGTGATCTAATAACAGCTAGTAAAGCTAAGTTATATATTAATATATAACTATATTTACTTTATACTATACTGTAGTTACTAGTATAGATAAACTAATACTAGTAACTCTTTATTATTATGTAAACATAGCGACCTATATCTATCTATACTCTAAAAAAGAAAAAGTTCTAATAAATTATTCTATTAGTGCTTTAACGCTAAACTTATCCTTCTAGTTAAATCTTTATCCTGTTATTACTAATAAGATTCTCTAGAGCCTTATTAGGTAACGTTTTTGTTATTACGTTGACTAGGTTGTCCTCTCTGTAGATCTAACAGATCTCGTTAATCTCGCGACTCTTGTATGACTGCTAGAGTGCTATTACATCTATTATAAAACGCTTTTTATTAGTCGTCTCAAATTGAACTAGGCATTAGTACAGCGAGTACGAATCTGTATACAGTACAAGTAGAATCTTGGGCAGTCTAAGACGTAAGGTAATAGTCCTAAGTGTGTGATTAAGGACATAACCTATATTAAAACTACTCACCATACTGTAGATCTTACTAGCGAGAACGCTTTGTGTCACGCGCTTGCACTTTATCGAAGACTAGTGGATTATATTGCCTGTAAGCGTGGACTCTGTAGAGTTGTTATTAGACTCGTTGCTGAGAACAATCACGTAGCTGATCTGGGAGCTTAGGTCCTGGTTGTTGGCAAAGGACTTATCTACGAATATGAAGAGCTTCGCGGTCTTAAGGTCGAGCTCGCAGAATCGTAGTCCGCAATTCTTGCAATCTATTTGCTAACTAATTTGTTTGTTTAGAGCAGCAATCTCGACGTTAGTCAGCTCCTTAGCTTGCGCAGCGACAGAGAGGTTGAATGCTGCCTCAGGCTAGCAAATTAACGCGATGTACGCGCCGCGAGCGCGCTGTTTGATGTATTGCTGCTTCTTCCCGTCATTCTTGTTGTTGATAGTCGCGAGCTTGTTAGCTTGGTCTTTCTGGGTCATGGTAATCGTGTCGTCTGTTACTTTGACATGGCATCCATTAAAGTCGTCAGATAATCCAGTTTTTAAGACCGTGCGTGGCTTTGTCTTGAACTTAGCCTTCTGCAGCTTCTCTTCCTCCTTGCCCATGAAGCCGTAAGTCCCCACGTTGAGGGTGTCGTTAGTTTGCATGCCAACGATGCTAAAGTCAGTGCCATCCTTCGTAATCAAGAGGCATGAATTAAAAGAAGATGTTTCTATATCCAGCTCGTCCCTGTGGTGTTTTAAGTATGTAGCGAACCAATGCATACCCAACTCAGCGAGGCCATACAGCGGCTGAACAACATGTAGGACTGTCCCCTTAGGGTACTTTCTTTTCAGCTCAAGTGGCAGGTGGGCGAGCACAAGGCGGTTTAGCTTTGTCTTAGATTGAGTATATGCCTGCGTGATGTCACGTAACATCAGAAGCATGCTGAAGATCTTGCGTAGTGATGGCGTAAGCGCTAGAATGAGGCGCTGGCTTGCGCGCTGGATTGTTGGTGATTAAGTAAGCAGGTTAGCCTTATCTTTATTATTATAGCATTGAACAATCAAACGTGACTTCTTGTAGGGCTGTTCTGCCTTGCCCTTAACCTCCTGTACTAACTGTGACTTGAAGACGCGTACGTGTCAGTGCTTAATAGGGTCGTATTTCACGGGTTAGAGTACGCTGGCAGCGAAGAGAGACTCAAGTTTGGTTATATCAGACTGCTTGAATGGCTCTCCTAGCGTAGTGATCTTGCCTTTAGCGCGTAATTTGATAGCAAGTTTGTAGTTAACTTTCTCTCTATTAGCTATAAAGATTTCCCCTTTAGTCACATTCTGCGCGGCCTTTCTGGGTCGACTGCGTGGGCACTTCTCCTTGGTCTTGGTTTTGTGCTTTGGCGGTTGCCCTCGCCGTTAAGGTTTCTCTAGTTTGAGGTATTTAAACAGGAATAGGATCTCCTCGTCACGTCCTATGCTGGCTGTCTCGGCGTTTACTCTTTTCTCGTTCTCGGGGTGCCGGTTGTATAGTTTTACGTAAGTACTTTAGAAGGTTGTTAGTCTATTTAGCAGCTCTACAGTGACGTTCTTCTCTGTGACGAAGACTACCTTATATAGGCTGCTTTATCTGTCTTTCTTATAGAAGACTAATACTTTACTCCCTAGGTGTAGTAACAGTAGTAGCGTTTTCACTGTATTTGCTTTATTACGTGTATTTATTGCTTCACGAACACTGCGTTAAGCTTTTAGCTTGCGTAGCTTAGTTATTACCTTGTTCACAGCCTGGACACGCTGTTGTTGTGAGGGTGATAGTGGTGAGTCTATAACTACACGTGGATATGCCCTAAATATAAGAAGTGTGGGTACTAAGCCGTCAGGACCAGCTGTATCGTTCACGGCTTTGAGTGCTATCTATAGGCATGCATTCTTAGAGACGGTGCTATGTGTCTCCGCGCGTATGATCTTGTAGGCGCGTCTAAGTGGTCTATAGTACTCTTCTGTCTTACTAATAAACTAATATGCTTCTATAGGGATCTAGTGGCATATAATACCTAGTAATTTAGCCTTAGCCCTAAACTTAGTAGAGCTAAAGTTAGTACTAGTATCATGAATAACCACATTAAGTAGACCTAGGTAGGTATTAATCTAGTATTTCCTTAATATTTCTTAAGTATCTTTAGCTAACATACTGTAAAGAAAGCTTTCTGTCTAGAATACTATAGCAGTATTAACTACATAAAAAACTAGTTCACTATTAAGGTACATAATATTAATAATTATTTTATAGTTAAAGTTAATATTCTTTTTTAATAAGAACTTAAATCGTTAGAGTGCCTTGCCCTTAATTTAGTAGTAATAATAAAACTTATTAATTATCTTAAAAGCCTTTTATTTTATGTTATGTCTAGTTTATATAAATAGCTTATATAGTTTAGGCACTAATAAATATCTAAAATATATATAAATATATTATAGTTCTGTCTCTATTAAGAACACACTAGTAGCTATTTTATTAATTTATTTAATAAAGAACTAGAGATGTTTTTACTTGTATACTATAAAAACACATTTATTATCATATTCTTAAACTAACTAATTAGAAAGATTATTTAGGTAAATAGTTATATAACTTAAGTATACTTTAAGTAAACGAGTTATTATAAATAGTAAAGTTAGTAAAATAATTCGTTTTTTATTATTTTTAGTATATAAAGAAATTACGGTTATAAGTACTAATTAAAGTAAACTAATTTATTATATAATTTTTAACGTAGTTTTCTAATTTTTTTTAATAGAAATACTTTATATACTTACGTAATAAGTGGCTAATTTTTTTTAAATAGTTTAAGATTTTTTTTCTTTATTATTAATATCTTTAAAGTTAAAAAAAATTTAATATATAGTTTTTTTTATAAATTATTTTATAAATAAGTATAGTAAGTTTTATAGTGTTAGTAAGCTTTTTTATATATAATAAACATTTTATTTTTAAATAAATAATAAAGTATAAATTTAATGTAAATAAACTATACTAAGTTATAATTAAAATAATATTAAAGTAAAAAGTTTAAAATTCTTAACTTAATTTAAAAAAAAATTTATTACTAATATAATTATATTTAAAAAAAGTTATAAAAAAATTAAGTAAATTAAAAAAAGTTTTATTATTTGTATTACTTTTCTTTTCTAAAGTAGTATATATTTAGCTAGTTTTTTTCTAGCTAATAATTAACGTTAAGTATTTAACAAAAACAATAAACTAAAAGTAAATTAAAAAAAATAAATAACTTTTTAAGTAAACTAGTTTTACTTACTAATAAGCTTATTTATTATTTTTATAATAAAAAAGTATAATGTATTTAATAAGTAAGTAACTTAAATAAGTAAGTAACTTATCTTAAAACTTACTAAAAAATCAAGAATTCGCACATGAATATCTTAATAACTACTTAATAATAAATTCTATAAATTGAAATTTAGGCTTTTCTATATGTATTATAGCTTCTATAAAGGTTACATATACATTAATTTAGTTGTTTTTAAGATATTAAAGTTTGGGGGCTAAAACTAAGCTAAATTACTATATCTTAAAAACTACTAAACTAATGTATATATAACCTTCATAGAAGCTGTAATACATATAAAAAAGCCTAAATTTCAATTTATAGAATTTATTATTAAGTGGTTGTTGAAATATTCATGTGTGAATTCTTAATTTTTTAGTAAGTTTTAAGATAAGTTACTTACTTATCCAAGTTACTTACTTATTAAATACGTTAGTAGCTTTTTAAAATTAAAATTTAGTAAAATTTTAGCTATTATAGCTTTATAGTTTTTAAACTACGTTTTTTACTTAATAGTATACTTTTTAATATATACTATTATACTAGTAATACTTATATATAGTTAAATATTAGTATTAGTAAACTATTTTATTAAAAGTAGTTAACGTATTTCACAAGCGAGCTGGTCAAACAAGCGAACCAGTCAATTTTCCAAGAAATTACTAAAACCTTAATAACTTTATTAATTCTTAATATTTTTTAATAAAATTTTAAGATTTATAAAGCTATATACCGTACCTAGCTAGTATTAAATTTATAGTATAATTATATTATTAATTAATTTAAATACAATAATTAGAATAAGTTTTAATAAAAAGGTATATAGATAACATATTTTCTTTAAACCTTAATAGAAATTTATAAAAATTTAATAACGTTTTATTACACTTATAAATTAAGTTATTAAATTAGTAAATAGTGGTAGAAGTTAATACTAATCTAAATATTAAAAATTGGGGGCCGAAAATAGCTCTATATAATGTAACTAATAAAATTAGACTAGTTATAAACAATTAACTATTTTATTATAAATTTAAATAGTTTGGAATAAATAATAAAAATTGTTCTTATAAATATTTACAATAATCTAATAGAATAGTATTATTAAAGCGAATTTTGCTAAGTCTTTCGTCTTAGTTAAGTAATTAACTTAATTAGTAATATAATTATACTGTAAATTCAATACTTGCTAGGTATAATATATAGGTTTATAAATTTTAAATTTTTATTAAAAAATATTAAGAATTGATAAAGTTATTAAGATTTTAGTAATTTCTTGGCAAACTGACCGGTTCGCTTGTTTAACCAGCTCGCTTATAAAATACGTTACATATAAAGTAAAATTAATAATATAACTTACTTTTATTATAGTAAATAGTAGAAAATTTAATAAATAGCTAGAAAGTAAAAAATTAATACTTAAATTACTTTATTTTTTATTAAATTTTAAGTAATATATAGTTATATAATGGTAAATTTAAATTCTAGTTAAAATTAAAATAATTACTTAAAGTTTTAAGTTATATTAAAATAAATAAGTAAAAAAGCAACTTTTTATTAATAATACTTTATAGCTAAAATTAAGAATATAAAATAAAAATATATACTTTTTAAAACCTAGTAAAATTAGTTAAAGCTTTATAGTTATTTTAATTAAAAAACTTTTTATTAATATCTAGTATATTTTTATAATAGTATATACTATAGTTATAAGTACTACTATAATTCTACTATTTAAAATAATTCTAACTATTAATAATACTAAACTTAAAATTAAGTACCTTATTTTAAAAACTTAGAAATAATAGTAAAAGTAATAAGTAATAATATAAAAATTATTTTAAACATTGTTATATATAATTTTAATTTTAGTAATAAAAGTGGCATTTTTTTTTACTTATTATATTAAGAAAGATATTATATTAAGTTATTTTAATAGTAATTAACTATAAAAAAAGTAATAAATAAACTTAAAATTTTTAGTTACTATATTTAAAAAAAGTATTAAATTTAGTATTAAATTTAGTATTAGTTTTAGTATTAGTCTTAGTAAATAAAAAATTAAATTATTGTTACGGACTGTAATAAAGAAGGAAGCGTAAGCGAGAAGGCGTTACTATAGAAAGTATAGTATAAAAAAATATATAAGTAATACTAATAAGCTAAAGCAAATTAGCAGAAATAAAACTTACAAATAGGATTACTCCGTAATAAGTTCAAGTTCTATAGGGAATAGTACCTAGAGTAGGTAAGCAGGTTAGGTAACCAGCTACAACAGGGTATAAAAAAGATAAGTACTAATAATAAAAATAAGGACTCATCTTCTCTTATCTTCTTTAGTAGTATCTAATATACTTCTAATTAGTATACAATATACGCACGGAGGATCTACTATAAGTATGAAATATCAAACAGCTTATAGTTACTTTTAATTCTTTATAGTTACTCTAAAATTAAGATTCACACCTTAAGTAAAATAGTTTAATACTATTCTATTAAATTTCAACTTACCGTATCGCTTCTTTCTACCTTTACTGAGTTAACCAACTTCCACTAAGTCTAACGAGCTATCTGATCCGGAAGTGAGGGAACTAATTAATCATTACAGCAATCAGTTAGACGGCTAGTTACTAGTATAATTTATATTAGTAAGTTAGTAACTTATAATATTATAACTACCATCTCAAAAGAGTAGAAGAAGCAGTTGGATAGATTCTAATAACCAATTATCAGACGTCTATAACAACCCACTATAAGAATAAATAGGAACTTTATTTATTAGAAGAAAGCAGTAGTAAAGAAGAAGTCATAACAGGATTTTTATCCACGACTAGAAGTACATCTGGAGGAACTAAGAGTGCGTAATAGATTATCTAAGAATAAGAAACAGCCATTATAAAGTTACGTAATGCCTTAATAAGTCTGTAACAGCAAGTTAGAATGAATTAAGAGAAAGAAATAGTAAAGATATAGCCTCCTAAGAAATTTAACAGCAACTAGGATGAACTTAAGACCTTTATGGCAGTAATAGACCTGTACTATCGTTTTAATCAAAAATTATTTCTAACTAATTAGGATTAGATTCTGGCAGCCGGCATGAACATGATAGGCAGAGCCATATAATAGTTTAAACTTTTAGCAAGAAACTATCTAGCTAACAGAGACCTTAATTTAGGAGCAGCGGGATTAGTAAACTGTAATAGCAATATGCAACAAGCCTTTAAAAATTATAAACGTTTTAAACAAGAGATAATTATTGTCTTCAGAGAAATTAATAAAGAAACGGAGGTAATTTAGAAACTTCAGCGGCTCAAGCAGCGGACATTAGCAGCTAATTATACGGCAGAGTTTAAATAAATCTAATTATAACTTAATTAAGTAGACCAGCCATTAGTTATGATATACTATAAAGGACTAAAAGACAGGATAAAGGATAAAATCTCTAGAGAAAAGCGGCTAAGTATCTTGTTAGAAATCATTAAACAAGCAGCGACTATTAATAACTATTAGTATTAATAGAAACAGGAGAAAAAAGCACGCAGAAGATTAGTAATCTATATATCTAAAAGAAATAAGAAAGATAACCGAACCTATAACGAAATAGATATCAATATAAAACAAATATTTATTAGAAGAGGGTAAGGAAAGTGAGTTAAAAAATAAATAAAATGTTATATATATAAAGTCTATTTAGGATATAAAAAACAAGGACACTTCGTTAAAGACTATAAATAATAATAATTAGATATTAAGAAGGCTTATGTCTAGACTAAGGCACTAAAAGAAATTAAAGTAGCTATAGTTTAAGTAGAATAAGTATGAGACATAATAATACAAAAGGCTATTATATAATAAATCTAAAAGGAGTAATACTAGATCTGCGGGAGTCACATACATCTTAAATAAGAATATAAAATACTATATTAGTAAGTTAAAGATTATCTAGTAGGATAATCTAATAATATAATTACTATAATATAAGAAGCATTAGTTCAATAACATAATACCAAGAATAAAAAAGAGATATAATAATTCTATAAGATTATAGAATAGAAAGGCGGATTCTTCCGGAAAGAAGACTAGAAATTCAGATAAAAAAAGAGTTATAAGACAGAGAAAGGAAAAGAACTTATATTTATAATAATTATATAGTAAGTATACTAGGAATATTATTAAATATATAAATTAAAGTACTATCTAAAAGAACACTATATTACTAAACAGTAGAAAGTTATTTTAAGGGACGGGATATATAAATACTAATAATTGCTATAGTTAGTAGGAAATAAGTAATATAAAGAGTTAAGTAAATAAAAATTAGCTATATAGATAAACAAGATCTATTAATAAATACCTATACTAGTTATAAATAATGCAACGTACTACCACCCTGTTAGACATCTAAAACTAGGATAAGATTAGAATAAAAAGAAAGAAAAAATCTCTTTACTAATTTTATAAATATAAGACAACGACGCCGCAGATAGGATAATAAAACAAAAATACTAGATATATATAATACTAGATTATATAGAAGTAAACTATAGATAGAATAAACATACTGTATGTGTTAAAGGACCTAGGATAAGAAAGATACTATAATAACTAGCTAATAAAAAAGAACTTAATCTATAGTAAGAACTAGTTTATATAAACTTAAAAAATAAACTACAGAACTCAAACTCAGACTAGTACAAGTAATTATTATAGGATAAGTACTAGATAGAATATTAATTACATTAGACTAAACACTATTAAGAAGAATAGTTAGCTACGGAATTGCATAAAAAACTTATATACTAAGAATGCTTTTTAGGATGGAAATGCCAGGATCATAGAAAATAAGCTAGAAATATATATAAGATGCTTAATAAGAAAGTATATTAACTCTAGAGATACTTAATTTATAGACCTAAAAAGAAAACACTAAAGAAATAACTACCACTTAGGAGTTAATTACAGATAAAAAACTAAAAAACTAGTAGACTATAACTAAGCTACTAAAGAGCTAAAAACTAAAGATTAGAAAAAATATAATACTTATATATACATAACTAAACTAAAAGAGACATGAAAATAAGTTATATATAAATATATATATTAATAGTAATTAAATACTAGCACTCATAAATAGTAGGGCTAGCAAAATACTTATATTAAATAAATAGATATAGATATACTAGATACTAACTAGAGTTTTAAATAAACTTATATAAGTAAGACGCGTAGATAATAGTCCAGTAATATTCAAAAAAAATCTAATTAATTTTAAAATATAGTATTTAACTATTAAAGCAGCAGGTTATACAGATAACTACTATATTAAAATTATGAATTTAGGTAGCGAAGATTTTATCTTAGGATAGAATTAGCTAGTATAATAAAATCTAATAATTAACTAGAAAATAAAGTCTATAGGAACTAGGAGGGACTATTATAGATAAATAAGAGCTATAATATAAATAAAGAAAATAATACTTCACGACACCACATTTATTATACTAAACGAATATTAAGAAGAATTTAAAGAATAGTTCTTTAAAGAAGTAAAAGACTAATTACTAGAATACTAGAACTAGGATTATAAAATCACGCTTAAAGAAAATACGGATTTAAAACTAGAACCATTATATCAAGTACCCATTCATTAACAAAAAGAGTTACGAAAATTTCTATAGAAAATTAATAAAAAGGGTATATATAAACCAGCTAAAGCAAAATAGCTTTATCTATGCTTTTTATACTAAAAAAAAATAATAAACTATAGCTATATATTAACTACAGACATCTTAATAAAGCTATAGTAAAAAACTATTACCTAATACTATTAATATTAGAACTCATAAATAAACTTAGAAGAGCTAAGTAGTTTAGTCTTTTTAATATTAAGAATAGATATTACTAGATATGAATAGCTAAGGAACACGAATAGATAACAGTATTTAAAATAAAATATAGATTATTTAAATACTTAGTTATACTAATAGGACTCACCAACGCACCAGTAATATTCTAGATAATTATTAACTATATACTAAGAGAATACCTAAACGTATTTATAATAGCATATTTTAATAATATGCTTATATACACGAATAGAATGCTAAAAGAATATATTAAGTATACTAAGAAGGTATTACGAAAGCTCAAGAAACACAAGTTATACATTTAAACAGAAAAATATATATTCTATAGAATAGAAGTTAAGTTTTTAAGGTACTTAGTATCTTAAAATAGAATAGCAGTTAACCTAGATAAAGCTAAAAATATTCTATTTTAGCTAATACTAATAAATATAAAAGAAGTTCATTTTTTCCTCAGATTCACGGGATTCTGCTAATAATTTATTAAGAATTACTCAAAAATCACATCACTCTTAACGGAATTATTAAAAAAGGATTAATAATTTAAGTAGAAATAACACGAGGAAAACGCTTTCATAATACTAAAAGAAATATTCTAATAACTACTAATATTAAAGATATTTGATTTATGGCTTTAAATAGAGATATATATAAATACATTAAACAAAGCTACAGAAGCTATTCTATTATAAGTATAAAATAATAAATATAAATATCTAATAGACTTTTTATCTTATAAACTTATAACTACTAAGTTAAACTATGATATTTATGATAAAAAACTATTAGTAATAGTTTAAGCATTTAAGAAATAAAAACATTACTTAGAAGGAGCTAAGTATTAAATTATTATGTATTTAAATCACAAGAATCTAACAGCCTTTATAATAATAAAGAAGTTAAATTAATAATAAGTTAGATAATAAGAACTAGTTTCTATATTTAACTTTTAAATACTTTATAAATTAGGAAAAGAAAATATGGTGGCTGACGCACTTAGTTAAAAAGCAAACTATATAAAGAATATACTAGAAATCTATAATATAATACTTAAGCAAAGACTAGATAGATCTCTAGGAAATGTATAAATAGATATTAAATATATAGTTATTATCAAAAACACCTGGGAAAAACAAATAAGGGATTTTAATAATAGATAACTATAATAAAACCTGGATTAAGGGATGATTTATGTACTAAATGTATTATAAACTAAACTCATTAAAGACTAACATTCAGCTAAAATGTATAGACATTAAGGAATTAAAAAGACTATAGAACAAATCAACAGACATTTTTGGATTCCTAGAATATAGAAAAAGGTTAGAGCTATTCTTTTAGAATGTATTAAGTATAAAAAGAATAAGGCATTAAGACATAAGAAGTATAGACTTATATAACTAATTTCTTTACTAGACTAGCCATAGAAATTAGTTATAATAGACTTTATTATAAAAATACTAATAATAATTACCTTTTAAGGCTAATAGTATGACGTGATATTAGTTATTATAAATTAATTTATAAAATACACATACTTTAAACTAACGTATATAGAAATTAAAGTAGACGAATTAGTAACTATACTTATTAGACTACTAATAGCATAATATAGATTACTATAAGAATTTATTATAGATAGAGACAAGTTATTCACATTAATATTCTAGAAAATATTTATAGGGAAACTAGGGGCTGAATACCGCCTCTTAATAGCATTTTACCTATAAATATATAGATAAATAGAACGGATAAATCAGACACTAGAATAATATCTATAGATATACGTTAATGAATAATAAAATAATTAGATTAACTTACTACTAATAACTGAGTTTATATATAACTCTGTAAAGTTATTAATAACAGGAAAATTACTATTCTTTATAAATTATAATTATAAGCCTACGGCTTATTGAGAACCATAAAAACTAAATAAAATATCAAAATTAGTAAGAATAAAAGTTAAGAAGTTATAATAACTTTATTAAGAAATAATAGGAAAAATTACCCGGAAAGGAAACCTCAGCAAATAATAAAAGAATAAGTCTAAAATTAAGGGACTAATTTTTAAGGAGAGGGATAAAATTTTCCTATTATAAAAAAATTTAAAAACTAAATAACTATTAAAAAAACTAGATCATATTAAGCTAGGACTATTTAAGATTAAATAATAAATAAAATCTATAAATTACAAACTATAACTACCTAAAGATATAAGAATTTATTTAGTTTTTTATATTTTATTACTAAAATCAGCACTATAAAATGCCAAACTACAGATAAGACTTAAACTTAAAGAGGATACTACTAAATATAAAGTTTAATAAATTTTAGACTACCAGTAGTTTAGGCGTTAGTAGAAGTATTTAATTAAATAAAAAAACTATAAACCTAAAGATAATACGTAGAAGCTAATTAGAAACTTAAAAAATAGTTTAGAGCTAAGTAATTAGTACTATTAGAAAAAATAATAAACACTTACTCTAGAGACATATTTAATAAATAAAGAGAATATAAAACGTTTTACTTAAAACTAGAGAAGGAAAATAAGGCGAAACCAGACACTATAAGTTATAATATACTAAATTAATTCTAATAAATCTACTTTTTTTTTTTTAATTATATGAACTTTATTAATTAAGGTAAGCTTACGCTGAAATATTTCCTTCTTCTAAAAATCTATTTAGGCTAGTTAGTGATAAAGACGGAGCTTTTAAGATTTTATAGTAAGAAATTTCTTTTCAGCAGTATAGAGCTATTACTAAAGTCTTTTTTTATTATAGTTAAGATAATTCTACTTAGGTTATGTTATAATAAGATTACACTTAGAATATTACCTAGAAGCTAGATTTACCAAACAATGATAATTATTATTATAATAATAAGAATAAGAAGATAGTATTTAATGGCTATTCTCTTAAACTCTTTTTACTAAATAGTAAGCTTATATTAAGAATAATTCCACTCAAGTCATCCTTAGGAAATTAGAAGGATAGAAAAGGTATAAGGGGTTCTTATAATCTCAGTTTTTATATAAAGAACTAGCTATTTTTATACTACTTATAAAAAAAAGAACAGAATAACCTTTAGGCTAAAGACTTAGAGAAAGGGGATAATATTATAGATTATAATAAAAAAAAAAGCGTAAGCAAGAAGGCGTTATTATAGAAAACATAATATAAAAAAATATATAAATAATACTAATAAGCTAAAGCAAATTAGCAGAAACAGAACTTATAAATAGAATTACTTTATAATAAGTTTAAGTTCTATAGGAAATAGTACTTAGAGTAGGTAAACAGGTCAGGTAACCAGCTACAGCAGAGTATAAGAAAAATAAGTACTAATAATAAAGATAAGGACTTATCTTCTCTTATTTTTTTTAGTAGTATTTAATATACTTCTAATTAGTATATAATATACGCACGGAGGATTTACTATAAGTATAAGGCATTAAATAGCTTATAGTTACTTTTAATTCTTTATAGTTACTCTAAAATTAAGATTTATACCTTAAGTAAAATAGTTTAATACTATTCTGTTAAATCTTAACTTACTATATTACTTCTTTCTATCTTTACTAAGTTAACTAACTTCTACTAAGTTTAACGAGCTATCTGATTCGGAAGTAAGGGAACTAATTAACCATTATAGTAATTAATTAGACGGCTAGTTACTAGTAAAATTTACGTTAGTAAGTTAGCAACTTATAATAATTATATACTATAACTTTAAAATTTCTACTTTTATTTATTTAAAAAAAACACGTTTTATAAAGTAGTTTAGTAAAATGTATAATTAAGTTTAAAATAACTATAAACTAGAAACTATTATTTTTAAAAGTATTTTAAAACTTATTAATAAAGATGTCTTTATTATTAAATATTTTTAATATAAAGAAACTTAGTTTTATATTTGCTTACTTTTATATAATTATATTAAATACTATATAATAAAAGTATAAATATTATACTATATAGTTATTTTTATATAGTAATATGTACTTAATATAAAACTTATAATTAACATATTATTAGTAAAAATTTATATACTTTTTATACTTATAAAAAAGTATATTAAAAATGCTTTACTAAGTAATGTTTTACTATAGTTAAATTCTAATAAAAAAAGGTATATTAAATAAATGTTATAAAAAGTAAAGTTAGAGCTTTAACTTAATACTATAAAACTTTTAACTTTTATATATTAAAAACTAAATTTAGAATTATAATAACTTAAAAAGTAAAATTATTTTTATTATTATTTTTACTATTATTTTTACTATTATTTTTACTATTATTTTTATAGGGCATTTTTATATTAGTGTTTAAACCTTAATTAAAACCTTTTTACATAGTATTTATAAATTATTTTTATTAAGTAAACTTAAAAAATATTTTATTTACTTTAATAACAAATAAATTACTATTAATATAATTATTTTTAGAAAAAGTACTTAAAACTTTATTATTAATAGTAATATTTATATAGCTGTTATAATTTTATTATAAAAAGTATAACTAATATTAAACTACTTAATACTATATATAATAATTATAACTAAAAAAACAAAGTAGCTTAAAAAGTATAATATTAAATTTTTTAAAAAAAAAAGTAATAAAATAAAACTGTTTAAATATTATATGAAAAGTAATATATATACTATACATATTTATATTATATACTTTAATATTAGTAAACTTTTATTAAAAATATATACTTAAGTAATTAGTATTTTTTTTAATAAAAAATAATAGTCTAAAACTCTTAAAATAATAAGCCAAAGTTTATTTATTATTATACTAACTAAAAACATAAAATTAAAATTTTAAAAACTATTTTTAAGTTTTAAGTACTTAATTTTATTTTTATAGTAAGTAAAATACATTTTTTATAAACTTTATATTAAACTAGTATATTTTATAAGTTCTATAAATTTCTATTATATATTTATTAATATAATTATAAAAAAAATTAATTTATAGAACTAAAAGTGAAGTTAATTAAAAAAGTACTACTTAAAAATTTTATAAAAAAGTTAAATAAAAACATCTTATAAGATAAGCTTAAATTAAAAAATATAAATAAAAGTAAAAAAATATTATTAAGTATAGTATTTTATAATATAAATATTAACTATAAAAATAAATTTAACTTAGTATTTTAAAATAAAAAAATTAACTAAAATAACTAATTTAGCTTTTTTTAACATTTTATTAAAAATAAAATAAATAGTATAAATAAAACTTTATTACTTATTTAATACTTAATATAGTATTACTTTTAAATATTTATTTAAGTATAGTAAGTAATAGTTTAAGCTTAAGTATTATTACTATTTAATTTATTTAGTAAATAATAAAAAAACTATATAATATATTTTAAAAAAAATATAGTAAAAAAAAAAAGCTAAAAAAGTAAAGTATTATATAAATATACTTATTTAGTACAGTAAAGTTATCTAGAGCTGTAGTTATATACTAAAGTAATCTTAAGTTCTTAACAGGAACGTATACTATAGACTAGTAAAAAATTTTATAGTAAATTAAGTACGTTTTTATATCTTATAATAGGTATATTTTATGAATTTAATTTATTAACATAAGCTGTAATAGTTACTCTCTGTTTTAAGAATTATAAATAGATTTATATCTTAGAAAAGCTTACTAGCTGCTCTCTTTCTAGTGTTTAATACTTTTTTAATTAAGTGCTTAAGTGCTTATACTATAACTCTAATAATCTCTATCTATCTACTCTATTTAAGTATTTTAAAGATAAGAGTAATTATAGCCGCTAAGAGCGCTTCCTAAAGGGCTATATAATAGAAAAGATATTAATAAAAACAGTAACTCTAAACCTAGATTATAAAGATATGTCTTAATAGTAGATAATTTATAATATTAAAAACTAAGAGAATAAGCATATACCTTATATAACTAGCTTTAAGATATTAAATAAAGTAAAGATTATAAAAAGGCAGCTGCTAAAAAAGATTAAGCTTAATACTAAGTACTAGTAGTATAGAGTTATTTTCTATAACTAGACTCTTAAATATCTTTAACTCTAAGCTATTTTTATTTTTTCTAATAAAATAGCTATAGAGTGTGATCGCCACCGTAAATGATATAAAGTTTTAATATATAAAGAAAATAATATATTTAATAAGAAGTGTGCACGTAAGAAAACTATTTAGCTAGTTATATTTTAGAATATAATTTATAAAGAATTTAGCCCAGAGCCCTACCACACTTAGAAAGTAGAAACTAAGATAAAGACTAAAAAGCTTAGAGAGGTAATAAATAAGAATAATAACTATTAGTATAGAATTATATTAATATAAAGAGAGCTAGTAATTATTTCTAGAACTTATAAATACAGCATACTTAAAGAAATTAACGCTAATATATAATAATAAGATTAAGATAATCTTTTATTTTCTAGCTAACCTTACTAATAACGTTGACCTAAATAGGAGTTTAAATATAAGATAGAAACACGCAGAGAGAGGTTAAAGGGTAGTATAAATTAAATATACTATAAATAAATAATTCTTTATTTAAAGCTATATCCTTAGGTAAACTAGATTTATGAGGCTACTAATAGAAAAGTTTATATTATAGAGAATAACGCTGGTGCTTATATTAAAATAAAGTAGCTTTCTATTAAAGAAAAAGAGAAGTACTCTAGCGTATATATTATTAACTAGCTAGCTAAATTACTAGATTTTAATAAAATAGAGCGTATTTAGGACTCTCTTAAAGATAATATTAAAGCTCTATAAGTCTCCAGATAAGCTACTTAACTTTCTTGTAATATAATTAAGGCTTAGATAGCTTATACATGGTATCAGCTTCCTTAAGCTAAAATTAACACTAAATATTAAAATTTTAAGTAGAAACTTCACTAATATATAAATAACTATAGTAATAATAATTTTTATGGATAATACTACTACGACACTTAATTTGAGGTTAAAAATCACCTATATAAATATCTTAGGGCTTATAGTGTTGAGTTTTTGTTATAAGTTAAATAGTTTTTATTAACTTTTTAGTATGTAATAAAAAACGTGACTATAGCTCTACACAAGCATGCAAGTAACTAATTATAGTAAAAGTACAAAATAGTTACAAAAAAAATATTAAAAAAGTAATATAACTTTATATTTTTACTATATAGTTTATTAGTAATAAAGTTTTAAAATAATAAGTATAAATATATATAAAATATGCAAATATATTTATAATATAAGTATATAACCTTTTAAGTACTATAGTTTATTTTATTAATAATAGTATTTTTAAAGTTACTATACTAATTATAAAAAGAGTAAATTTATTTATTAAAGTATTATAATAAAGTAGGTAATAAATTATATTACCTTAATATTTACTTAATATAAATAAATAAAATAAATTAATTAATTAAACTATTTTAATAAAAACATTAAATAAATAGTTATATATTAAATGTTTTTACTTTTTTTTAAACTAACTAAACTCTATTTTTAATTAATGTAGTAAATTTTATTACTATATTATAATAAGTATATTAGTAAACTATATATTATATAAAAAAAGTTTTATAAAAAAAGTTTTAGTTAAAGTATTAAAGTATTAGTTATATACAAAGTTTTAAAGTTTTTTACTTTAATTTAATTACATAATAATTCTATTTTTAGTTAATAAAAATATTAATAACTTTAGTATTATTTTAATAAAGTTTTTAAAAAAAAACTTTACTATTTTTAATACTTATACTTATATTTTATAAAAATAAAATTTATACATTTTTTTCTACTTTTAGTTTAAAATTTAAAATAAGCAAAAACTATCTTATTTTTTTTATTATTAATTATTTTTAATTACTTAAAATTATATATGTATTTTAAACTTTATAACCTATTTTATAATTACTTAAATAATTTTTTTAATTTAGTATTTTTTTGTTATTTTAATAAAACTAATATTATTAATTTAGCTTTTTTAAATTTAAAGTAGTAAAAAAAATAGTATATAGTTTATATTATAAAAACTTATTTAAAACTTTTATTATTCCTAATTAAGTATTAAAATTAAGAAGTTTTAGGTATAATAAAAATAATATAAAATTTTTTACTATATATTAGTATTAATATTATTATTTATATTTATTTACTTTATTATAAAAGTAGTTATATAATAGTTATTATTAATTTATATATTTTTATATATTTATACTTTTACTAATATTACTAGTTTTTAAAAAAAAATTTAATAAAGTAAGTAGTTATATTATATTTTATTATTATTTTACTTGTAATATTTAAATATTATTAAAAGTACTTACTATATTTTTCTACTAAATTTTAGCTAGTTTTTAATTTTATTTTTTAAAAAGCTATAATATTTATATATAATAAAATTAATAAAACTACTAATTTTTTTAATATTTATTATTAGCAATTTTTTATATATAGTTAGAATTTTATAAAAATACAAGTTTTTAGTTTTTTAAAATAGTAAAAAAAAAAGTTACTATTAAATTATTGTTATTATAATTTTTTTTTATTAAATAAGTACTATATATAAAAATATAAATACTTTATAAATAATTTTTATATTAATATAGTAATTTATAATATAGTTTTAAAAACTATAATATCTTTTTATACTATTTTATAAATATATTATTTTTATTAAAGTTTTTGGTTTATTTACACTTTAAAAATATATATATACTTAAATTTTAAAAAGTTGTTTTATATTTAATAATTTATAGAAATAATATTAAGTTTATATTATTTTAACGTTTTTTTAATAAAGTATATAAGCTAGTTTTTTAATATTAAAATAGTTTTATAGTATTTTTTTTATTTTATATTAATTATTTATAGTTATTAAGTATTAATAATTTTTTATAGTAAAACTTTTTTAAAAACTATAAAATAAAAAAATTTGTAAAAGTAAATAAATTTTTTAAAATATTTATTTATATTTAAATTTACTTATATTAATATATAAAAATATAATACATATTTATTAAGTAGTTAAAAAACTTTATATAAAGTAAATTATTAATTTTAGTAGTTTATTTTTAAATATATATATAATAAATATTTATAAAAAATATTACTAAAAACTTTTTTTAAATTTAGACTTAATATTAAAATAATATAGCTTAATTATACTTTTTATATTATTTAAATACTAAAAGTATTATTTTTTCATAAAAGTAAGTTATATTTATTAGTAACTAATAATATTTTATTTATTACTTATTTTTTAATTACTTTAGTTTAAGTGTTTTTTAGGAAAATTAGTTAATAGCTTTTTAAAAAAATATAAGTTTTTTATTTTTTTATATAAAGTAATTGTAATTAACTTTTTAATATAAGTTAATATTATTCTATTTTTAAAATTTTATTTAGTATACTATTTAACTTTAAACCTTTTTTATTAAAAAATTTTATAATTAAATTATATTTTAGTTTTTTAAATATATATGTTAATATTAATATAATTATACTTTAATTATACTTTATTATTAATATTACTAAAGTTTACTTAACTTATATTTTAAAAAAATCTTTTTATTAAAGTTTTAGTTTTTATAATATAATTTTTTAGTAAAAAATTTTTAAGTAAAGTATTTAAAGTTAAAAAAGTAAATAATTAGATGATGAGCCTATATTAGGAAATAGCTGCACCCCGTTCGGGCAATCCGGGCCTCGCGTGCTGGTTCTGCGCTATGCCTGAACGGGCGATCGACCTCAACGTCCATCATAAAAGGCCTTCCCTTCGCCGTCATTTTCTCTCTCCCCTTTACCTTTTCTCTCTACTCTTATCCCTCCATCCGCGCCCCTTTCGCCTACGCCAGCTGCCCTCATTGGGCCTCGACGGATCCCTCGTGAGGCATTTTTCGAATCCGCTGCTAACGCCCGTGGCCGCACTTCTCTCGTCCCTGTCATTTCACCTCTGCTCGGACAGCGTTGTCCAGCTTCTCGTACTTTGGGCGGTTGCGGCTGCTGAATTTGACTTCTTAGCTTGCAATCGTGGGTATTTGGCAGCCCTCCTGCTTTCTATTCCCAGTCTTCGCGCACTCTCGCCTCCCGCTTTCGTCTTTCTCTATTGCAAGCTTTCCTTCTTCTCCCAAAAGCTGCTCGCTCGCTTCACATCGGTGGCAGCTGTAGTTGAAGGGTGAATCCCGCTATCCGTCGCATAGCCACACCATCATGCGTGGTCCTCTCCCCTGCTCCGGACTTGCCGATGGCATGCACTACTCAACACCTCCTTCCTGTTTCCAGCGAATGCGTCGCTCTCACGCCACCTTATCGACTCTGATACGCCTATATTGCGCCCTGATCCTTCGGCCGGATATGCTGGACCAATCCTTCGCTCAATCACCGTTTCCCCACTCCTGGCTCTAGCTCTCGGCGGTGATGTGACCATTCACACGCATGAGACATCAGTCTAGGACGTCCTGGCGCTTACTTCGGCGTCATCACTCCAGCAGGATGCTCCGCCCCGCATGAGGCATACGACGTTGCTGTAACATCGCAATGCAACCACCAAGCAGCTGATGCCTGGGATCTGGCAGCTGATAGCTCGAACATGGTTTGGGGGCATGCCGTAAGAGGTGAACGAATCCCCTCAGGCCAATCTTACGGCGTAAGACGCGCATTCATGCGTTATTCTGCACTGACCCATCCTACGTAAGAGGGTGGTGGGTGATCGGAGATCGAAGAAGGAGCTGGCGATCGGTGGTTTCATTCAAAGCGATATGGATCCTCGGACAGCTGAAAGACGCGCATGTCCGGGTTGCAACGACCACTTGCTAGCCAACCGCAGGATGAACTAGGCTGACCCTTGATACGATGAGGCCATCTATGCCACTTGGGAGATCGATACGCGGTCTTCGGAGACATTGATGTGGACGGGCTTTGACTTGATTCGTCCTCCTTGCGGAGAACGCCCTTGTACTGCTCACTGTACCCGCTACGATCCTAAAGCGCCCAAACTCAAGCCCAAGCCGAAGTCGAAATCCAGGGCCATGTCAATGGCTACAACCAAGACGGCAGAGCACAGCCGTTCAGGAGTCGGCTCCTCCACAGATAGTGGAGGCTATTTCTACATCGACGATGATTCCCTAATGCTAGGTTGGAATACATCGCTTCCTACTCTGCACGAAGTTGCAGACGCTTCTATTTCGGTAGACTATGGTATTATTTGCTCACTGATCGCTATAAGCCAATAGAACCTAACCGACACATGAGTAGTAGATGCGGTCGGCGCTTTCCATGCCGTGTCCGAATGGGAGAACCCAGGACATTACCAGATTGGCGGGGAATCGTTTAACGAAGGAGGGACCGACCATGCTGCAACCATCACAAAGATGGATTTGGCTCTGAACGGGTTGTTCGGTGGAAGTAGTCGAGGTAAGCATGTGAGTAGATCAGAGTGCCGATGTTACTGATTAGCGGTAGGATCTCCCTTGATTGTGGAGTGCAACGCAGCCGAAGGATACCACAGTGCAACGGGCATTGAGCCTAGTGACGGAGCGTCTGATTGTCAAGAGATCGGTTACCGTGCACCTGCCGGCAATGATGGATCGTATACCGGACAGCATGGCGATCTTGACGCAGATGGAGTGCGCGCTTTTCTGTAGAGGATAAGGAAAACATTCGTCCCGGTGAGTAGTTCCAGCAGTTAAGGGGAGGCATGTTGGCACCTTTCAAAGCGGCCCACTAGCCCAGGACGGACCGCTCCTGGGCGATGTCGATGTTACAGACGGACCGTCAGCAACACGCAAACGAACGCGCCCTGCAGCGCCAGACGTTATACCGGAACCAGAGCTGGAAGCCCCCCATTCAGCGAAGCGGCGAAGGCCAGCTGAGCGACAGGCAGAGAATCTCATACTCGATCCCGTACCTATACCCAAGCCCACGCTTCTTCCAACTCCCAGTGGCGGTATTTCCCATTCCAGGGCCAACACTGAGCCTATTCTTGGGCCCTCGACAGTGAGAGTAAACGCGATGGTGCTGGAACCCCACGTCCATCCCAAAGCGACTTCCGCGACGAGGAGGATGGCGGTGATAGCGCACACAGTCATAAGACAAGCGAGGAGCCACTGCATTCCTCAAGAGAATCCATCTCTCTTTTCGAGAGAATGGAAGGCGAACAAGATATCGGCCCGGACTCGGAGAGGCGTGAGGAAAACAGGGAAGGCAGCAGTGGAGAAGTTGGGGAAAGTTACGGCGACGAACTTGCTCAAGACAATGAGGTGTCCTGTAGACCTTCGGCGAAAACTTTTCAACGGCGTAACCGCAGCGACCGTCCACTCCGGGAGAAGAGGCACAATCCACCACGAACTGCTCTTAGGCCACGGGGCACGAGCACGATGCCGGCGAGGGCATCGCGACAAGTAATGTCATCCCGACCACGACAACTGTATCGGCCCAGGATGGATAACGGGTCTCGGCCTTGCTCCTCACGAACATTCTCTCCAGAAACGAAGGCTGGAGATGAAATCAACATCAACTATGGACCCAGCCTCGACATGTCGTGTCAGATAACCGATCTCACGCTCTGTGCTGTCCCAAACGGCTCGTCAATCGTGACAGCAGTTGTCCGTTACCGCGACTCGAAATGCTCTCCCGACCCGGCAGCCTTGGGTCATAAGTTCCTCAGCGGAGAAGGCAAAGTCATCCGCATGACCCAGCTTTCGCCGGATTCATGGATGCTGCTGGGATACCGGTATGACGATGGTGTGTCAGGTCCGTGCACTCGCGGAAGCTTGAATGCGGACTGGATGAGTGGTTCTCACAGTGATGTTGCTAATCACGAAACGGACCACTCAGACAATGACTGGGACGCAGACGGTGAGAACGGAGAAGAAGGCACAGAAAGATGCAGCCAACAAACGCACAGGCCGTGGCGAGAGTCGGAAGAAGTGCGTTTACTCTCATTAAAAGCATAACCAGGGCATGGAGTGGAAAGATGTATGTAAACGCTTTCCAGATCGGACGCCGGCCGATCTTGAATCGATATCGCGGAATATATGGATAGGCTTACTGTCTAGTTGAAGTGATATCTTCCTGTTCAATGCTGTGAAGATGTGTAGTCACTCATTGCCGGACCCTGCCAAATCAAATTCTCGACCAGGTCCATTGAGCCTTTAGGGTTAATGCGACACCTGTGAGATCTATAAACTGTTAGCAAAGAGAACTTGCTAGAATATTGTATAGCGTATTGAACTTACTCAAACTCACGCTCGCGAAGGAACTGGCTTGGCAGGCCGGCGCGTTAACTCCTCCGCCAAAGTGCCTTAGATACTAAGCTTTTGTGAAGGCACTGGTAGGCAGGTAGGCACAGAATATATGAGGAAGCGGCAACTGGTTATATTAGCGTATATGGCAAGACGAATCCTTGAGGAGTCTCAAGGAGTCGGCTAAGGCATGTCTATATAAAGGCCCGTCACGTGACCGTACATGGTCCGAGAGGGTTCCGGATGGTATCCGTAGGATGGGCGTGATAGCTTTTTAATAAATCTAGCTTTTAGTTATATAGCTTTAGTTTTACTATTTATTCTTTATAAAAAAATTTATTATTATTTTTATTTATTTAGCTTTTAAACTATATATATATAGCTAGGCTTATAATTAATAAGTAATAGTTTAAAAATATTATATTAATAGTAATATTATATTAACTGTTAGTACTCGCCTATAGTAAGAATAGGCGCAGCCTACTTAGCTAATATAAACTAAGCCTTAGCACGGATAGTGTTCCCCGCATCTAGTTGTGGAGCTTACGTTAGAAGCGGAATTTTACGTAAAAAAGGCCCCCGCCCGTGTTTTAGCCTCGACTCTACTGGAACCTAGCGATGAAAAGAAGGAACATACAACACACTATCCACTTGCACACGACATACGAGTTGAACTAGCGGCCACTTAATTGTCCACACTATGAAGCAGGCGCTTAAAGCTCGACATATCAACATGGAGAAGCTCTACGAACTCTTATCGCGACTTTTTGCCGAGGAGGGGTGGAAAGTGAAACTGGTACGTAAGCAGCGGCAGCGGCGGCGGGGATATATATATTTCGTTTCTCGCAAAACTAAGATATCTATGGGGATTTTAGAAGAACCGGAGGGAAGAATATGTGTTGGATGTGCCGCGGTGTCTTACAGATGTATGTTTGTTTACTCTCTCTCTCTCTTTTATTAGCCCCTTCTTTTTCCCCTTTCCGGAAGGGGAGAAAATCTTTTAGTGTTACTTTTTAGCTAAGTTAGTATTGGTAGGAAGAGATTGATTCGGTAACTATGCGGACTACTGAATTATGGTAAGGTTCAGAGGCAGGGCATGAGTAGGGAATGGAGGGGAAGGCAGCTGTGAGTCCTAGACTAGGGGTTTTGTCCGGGAAGGGGGGCAGAAAAATCTAAATAAGAAGACATTTTCGAACCGGGATTTGAAAGACTTTAGCCAGAGTGCTAGCGTTTCTGCGGTAAGGGGGGAGGGGGGTTTTCGTAATCGAAGGCGTGTGCGCAAATGGCTTCGAGCTGTCTATTTTGGTCTTAAAACATCAACAGCAATTAAAAAAGCCCTCCTCCCTCCTTCTCCCCTCCTTTCCCCTTACTAGGCATGCCTATAAGTTGTTTTTAACCCGCCTAAAAATATTTTCTTTTCTTTAGACTCGCAAAGGGTTAGCTACGCTATAGACACGCACAACCTTCAATGCCTAACTAGATAGGGGTATAAGAAAGGAGAGGATTTTCGGTTTTGTTTTGTTTCTGTAATCACGTCGTTTCGTTTTTGGATTTTCTTTTATACGCGCGACGATGACGTAAATTCTTTTACGAAGTTTAGCTTTTTTAGGCGTTTAAATTATATCTTAATAGGAATTTTTCTACTAGCGGGGATCTGCATTTAGATAGCCTTTAGGTTGAAAAGCTAGTATTTTTTTTTTAGGGGGGAGGAGGGAGTGTTTTTTTAGAAGATATAGCGTGGAATAGCGTTGCGTGCATTCCTGATTAAGTGCTTATTATATCATTGCATGGTTAAATCTTCGGTGCGTGTGCTATGGGGAGGAGGAGATAGGGAGGGGGGGTGGCACAGTAGCTACGTTTTAATCCGCTCCTATCTTTCGGAACGAATTGTAGAATTGCAAGTCCGGATTCATATACTTTTTAGGTAAATAGCTTTATTTATAAATAAAATTTGCGATCTATAAATTTCTATAAAAATTGGTAGCTAAAAAAATACAACAAAGAAGTGAGAAACTATTGATATAAAACCCTTAAGAAGCCACCTACTTGTGGTACGAGCAACTTCTCTCTCTTAACTGCTATTGGTCTCTCTGCTAGACCCAACAAAACGGAGAAGTCAATCCTCTTAACAGTAGATACTGGGAAGGTCCCGAAACCTGTCCCTGAATTCATTTATCTTGATTCGATTATCTTCCATTGTGAAGATACCCGCAAGCAGTTCCACGAACTCGTACAAAAAGTTTTCCTTATCCCAGATCTTAAAAAGTTTTGCGATTCGCTTGCTTTGATCTGGTTCTGACCATGCCGACTTGAATGCACGATTATTAGTATATGGGAATTTCGCTCCAGTCGTCATGTGAATGAGCATTGTAGCCGTCGTCCATACGTCGTTGGCATATGGATCCACAATGCCATTCTTCTGCTTCGTAGCTGGGTTCACCTCTAAACTTGCATTAGCAAAGTAATCAAGATATCAAAATAGCTCAAGGGACTTACCAGGCGGAGCAACCCCAACCAGCCGGAACCCATCTTAAACAATCCGTGTTTTGGCATGCGAAGTCGAAATCAATGAACTTTGGTGTATTACCCTCAAAAGCGACATTCGGTCCTTGAATATCACAATGCGCAATCTTCTTTGAATGCATGTGCGAGACCCCGTTTATAATCTGTCTTCCGACATCCTTGAACTCTCTCTCCTTCGCCCTTCCCTTCCAATCCCCACTTGCTATTCGCGACTTGACATCGCCACCCGTAAGGAGCTCCATAGCCAAGGCCGGTTTACCTTTAACCGTTCCGTACCCATATGCTTTTATGATGTTTTGGTTTACTTCTAATGCTTTTAGAAATCCGAAACTTTTCTTAGCCCCAGGATGGTCGTCGTCGTTGTATATCTTAACAGCGATGTCCAGTCCGTCCTTGCGAATACATTTTTCGACTCCTACGAAGGCGCCCGCGCCGAGGCCTCCACCGAATTCGGTTTTCCCCTGGGGGAGTGCGAATCGCACCGGTTTGTCCGCTTCGTCTTGGACGGTGAAGCAGCCCTGGTCTTCGCCGGCGTTATCGTTCTGGCACTGGGGAGGAGGAGTGCCAACGCGTCGGAAAAGTTGACGGGTGGAGTGCGGCGAGACTGAGAAATCTCGGGCATGACGAGAGATTGAGGGCTCGGATCTTGCTTGTACCTTTGGTTTTCCGTTTGTTTGTTTCTTTGGTTTTCCATTTGTTGGTGCCTTTTTCTTTGGCTTATAACCTAAAACAGAAGATGTCGATGCAGCAGTAGTCCTGGTTAAAGTCTTGCCTTTGGGACTTGAAGGTTTTGTCGGGACAGGAGGTTTGCCTTTGAGGCTTGAATGTTTTGTCGGGACAGGTTTGCCTTTGAGGCTTGTGGGTTTCGCCGGGACAGAAGGAGGGGTCTTCTTTGGGCCTTTGGGCTTCGCTCGTATTTCCAATGCCGCTTTGCTCAGGCCACTGGCAGGGTATGCCTCATTATATATTTCATAAGTGAGTCCCTGAAAAGAAGAATTTCCACCCCAATATCCGGCTTGGGAGATGCATTGCGAGGTGATATCCACAAAAGGCGTGCTACAATCCGTGACTTGGGTAGATTGAATCTTTCTGAGATATAGCAAACACCATAGAATTGTATCGATAGACGCGGGGTTCGGCGTCGTGCCCGGATGATGCTCCCTTGCAAAGATCATTTGAGACGGTGTCCAGCACTCCAAGAAGCTCATCAGCAATCTGCTTTCCAGCGAGTCCAGTTCCAGTACGGGCCTGATGCGTGTTACAGTTGGCTGCATTCGCCCCATATGCGCCTGAGAGCAGAGCAAGGACGAGCGGATTAAGGGTGCGCATATTTGCGAGTGGAATGAGCGAGATTTCTTTTAACTGAATGAGCGTAGATCAATGCGCAGATAAAAATGAGTATGAGTGTTGTATTTAAAAAAAACGAAGGTGTGTCAAAATGAATGATAGTGTAAAAACGAAAGAGAAGGAAAGAAATGAACTGCGTTTATGAGAAGAATGCTGTTTGAAGAGACAATGGATACGTGATATATATAATGACTTGGTATCTGTTATCTTCAAAAAGGTATCGCGTCGAAGCCTCCAGCCTCCGGACTTGGTGCTATTCAGAATCATGTATGATATGACGGAACCCTCATGTCGTCCGCTACGCTCCAACTACGCCCGCCTTTTCATCCCTTCCAGTGCAAAATGAGAGCAGAGCTGATGCGAGAAATTGGTGGCGCATAGTTGATACATTGCAAGAATGTTCTTGGAGGATACCGCTTATTTGGTAGATGCTTGTTATTTTAGAGAATTTAGGAGAGTAAATTAACGGACAGTAAGCCTTCAAGAAATCAATCCAAGTGCCCAGTACTCCAAAATTTGCTTATCTAAAAAACAAGATTACGTCTTGAGGCAGTGTAATGGGCAAACTCGCTGAAACGGTGCGTCCAACTGCGCCGACAACATTCGTGATCGGTGACCTGAACCACTGCTGGGCCTCTTCCCCGTGTAAATTGAACGCGCCCCTGGTTCACAGCACATTACGGCACAGCACGGCACAGCACCACTCTACCGTTGACACCCGTTCCGCCCCGCCTAGCTATGGCCGACGAGGGGTGAAGTATATGCTAATTTTAGAAAAATACGAAAAAAAGCCGCAAATATGGTTGAAAAAACAATTTCGAAATTATGTAGGGAAACAATACGTAGTTGAAAACCAGAAAATAAACGCCCAGACTAAGGTCGAAATACCTTGGAGAAGTTGACGAACACCAAAATTTTATGTATTTTAAACCACAATAACATAACAACACAACGAGCTATATGTATAAAATTTTAATATATTATTATTTTATATATAAAAAATAAATATTAAATTTTCTTTAAAAAAAAGGTTACATATTTATTAATATATATTATATTAAAATGTGTGTATTATAAATTTAGTTTACTTAATTTATATATTATCTAAATATATTTAAATATTTTTAAAATATTTTTATTAACTAATTTATGGTTATAAATAATAGTATTAAATTTAAAAACTTAAAAATATTATGAAAATAAATAATACGAATTAACTTTTTCTCTATTTTTAATATATATTTCTAAAATATAATAAATTTATATGTTATATAATTATAAACTTAAAATTTTAAATTTTAAATATTATTTATATAATATAATAACTTATTTATAAAACTTATTTTAGAATTTTATTATTATTATTAAAAAGGTATTACGTTTTTATAAAATAAAATATTATTTTAAAATTTAATATATTTTCTTACATAATAGCTATATTAAAACAAAATTTTATGTGTTAATAATATATATATGCTATAATTTAATATAAAAATTTTAAAAATTACTATTAAGTATTATAGTTTTTAGAAGAGTTTTAAAAAAAGTATGTATTAAGTAAACTTATATATTAAATAGAAAAAAACTGTATATAAGTTAAAGTAGAAAAAAATATTATAAATAAATTAAAATACTACTTAATTACTACACTTTTCTAAATAATTTGCTAAGATTAATAGAAAGTGTTAAACTTAGAGTTATAAGAACTAAGTTTATATTAAAAAAAACTTATATTATTTACTTATAGTAGAAATGTAGTTTAGAAAATAAAAGTAAAAAATAAAAGTACTAAAAATAAACTAATATAAATAAACTTTAAATATTTTAGTAAACTATGTTTATACTAGCCTAAAATAGATTTCTAATATTAACTTACTTTTAATATTAACTTATTTCTATAGTAAATAAAATTTTTTTAATTGATACTATAATATTATAAACTTATTAATATATATGTAAATTCTAAATTATTATAAAATAAAAGTACCTTATATATAACTTAACACATAAAAGTACTTAGTATATAGAAAAAAAGGTTACTTTTTTCTACTTTTATTTTATATGTTTTAAAGTATTATACATGCTTTCTTTTTTAAATAATTAAAGTTAGTTTATAACGTAAATTATTATTTATATTTTTAAAATTTTTTTATTATATTTTCTTTTTTAGCTAACTTTTGTAAAATTATTTTCTATATTTTTAAAAAATTTCTAATCTCATAAAAAGTTGGCTTTAAAAGTGTACTAAAATAGGTTATTAAAAGAATTAAATTACCTTTAATATTAAATACTTTACTTTTATACTTTTTTTAATGTTTAGTAAAATAATTTATTAGTTAACTTTTATTATATTTAATAAATATATTTAGTAACATAGTGGCCTTAAGTCTTTAAGTAATTTTAGTTAAAAAAGTTAATAAAAAAGCTAGCTATTTAAGTATAGTTATAATCTATTATTAAGGTAGTAATATTATAACTAGTAAATATTAGGAAAAAAATTAGTAGTATTTTTATAGTATTTAGTAGCATTTAGCGGCTATTTGCGTATTTTATATACTTTATTTTATAACTTATAGTCTTAACTTTAAAGCAGCATTAAAGCTGCTAAACGTAATACTATTTTATAAAATACTATAAAATACGCAATTATATCCTCTAAAGCTTTTATTATTATTTGTGATATTTATATAATTTATTAATTACATACATTTTATAAATTTAACGCTTTGCGTTAGGAAAAAAATTGGTAGTATTTTTATAGCATTTTATATAACCTATTTTATAGCTTATAGTTTTAACTCTAAAGTAGTATTAAGCCGCTAGATATAATACTATCTTATAAGATACTATAAAATACGTAATTATATTCTCTAAAGCTTTTATTATAGTTCGTGATATTTATATAATTTATTAATTATATGTATTTTATAAATTTAACGCTTTCTAGGTGCACTATATATTATTTATTTTATATACGTAATATATATACTTCTGTCTACACATTAAGCCGTAACAAGCAGTAATTAACTGTAGAAAGGCGTAAAATACGTAATATTAGCTCTTTATACTACTAATAAACTTTATACTAATTATATTTATAATCCACTATATATATACACCGCAGTTAACGTATATCGCATATTTTAAACTATAGTTCTAAATTAGTAGCTACTGCTAATTTGCTATATAAAGTAATAAAATAGTATATAAGCTTTATTTACTTTTCTTTTTTTTATTATTATTTTTTTTAATTTACTTAAAGTACTTCCTACGCCTACTATTTAAACTTATAAATTCTAGTATAACCTATCTATCTTCAGTCCGCACATGGGCCTTTATATTCTTTAAGATATTATTATTTATAATATCTATACCTATAGTATCTCTAATAAGAATATATTATAGAATATCGTTATTAATTACTTCTTTAACTATGTTAGTGTTTTAAAAGATTATAAAATACTCCCAAACAGTAATAAGATTATAGCTATAGAATATTAAAATTATATTTTTAGTATACTACAGGAAAAGGACCTTATATATGAGTTTAGAGAGTTATAGATATAGAGATAATCAGATATTATTAGGATCCTATTATAATATATTAATTAGCTTATATATAGTCTATACTATAGTACATAAAAGCAGTAAACTACTACAAGTTATAGTAATTAGAGGTGCATATTATTATAAGGTAGTAAAATTAATAAGATATTTATACTTACGTCCTGCAGCGCAGCCGTAAAGCTATTATTATACTCCAGATTTAAGTCTTTTAAGTCTTCTATAATATTTTTATAAGGATTGTTAATTACTTACTAACTAGATTATATTTATTATAGTATCACGTTTTATATTTTATTAACCTATTATAAAAATAGTCTATGTATTTTGTTAGCGTGTTTGGGTTTATAGCTTTTTTATATATTCTATAGTCACTCCCAAGTATCTATAGTAGTATTTAGTAGATATAAAAGAAATATTATTAGGTCTTATCTATAATTATTATATTAATCTTAAACTTTAAAGTTATTTTTACTTTACTCTTATATTCTTTAAGGGCATGCTGTATTACTAGGCAGATTAGTTATATTATATTAGGTATTATTAGTGCGAAGAGATCGGCGCTATTTTTATTAAAAGTAAGTAACTTTAAACTAGTATTAAAAAATACACGCTTAATATAGCGTGTGATAACTAGTAATCTAAAATATATTACTCTATACTAGTTCTTATTAGTTATATTAAAATTAATATATATAATACTAACTAGGCCGCCTAGCGTAAAGTTATTATCTTTAAGTAACTTATTTATTTTTATTATAGTATTAGCCTCTAGCTCTAAATAGTCATAGCTTCTAGTAATAACTTTATATATTATATTTATTAAGAAAGAACAAAACACACTAAGCTAGTTATATAACTATAATACTAGTTAATATATTACTACTAAATTTAGCAGTATTATACCTTACGTGCTACTACTCCTAATATTATATCTAATACTTTACTAGCTACTATATTATAGCTTTTCGTAATATCTATTGCTTTACTCTATATCCGTATTATTATTATATTTAGGCTGCTGATGTTTGTCTCTGGCTAAGAAAATAAATAAAAGGCTTCAGAAAATAAACCTATTATTATCCGTGTAATAAAACGTGATAACGTAATATAATATATCACCGTATTAGCAGGGTTTAATATCTCTTTAGTTTATTATTTATAATTCTTTTATAGCAATCGTTTATCTAAGTAACGCCTTTATTATTTATAGAATATAGATTTACATGCTATAGTCTTACTTAGTGTTAGTAAACTTCTACTTAATAAGAATAGAATAGAACGCTAAGATAACGCTCCTAGTAAGGTTAATACTATATTATACTATAGAATATAGTCACGTTAGCTAAATCTATATATTTATACTAGTATAAACTATTATATTAAATATAATATTATCTCCTTTTAGAGCTAGCTTATTTACTATATATACTCTCTCATAATTTTATTATCTAATTTATTTATGCGTTTCGCTATGTAAAGGAGGCGTTCTTATACTTAGCAGCTAATTTACTAATAATTAAGTCTAGTATTATATTATACGTCTATTCTAGAGAGTAAATAGTAAGTAATTAAGATAAATTAATAAGGCTAATTAGCTCTTATATAAACGCTACTGCGCTAAGAGATACTAGATATTCTATAGTCCTATTATTATTATATTCTAGATAATAGTATATTTAACTTTAATATTCCGCGTTAGCTCTATTACTAAAAGTAGTTAGTATACTAGTTTATTAACTATAGATACTTTAGAAGGATAGTGTTTTAGTTTATATATTATAAGCTAAGTAGTTTAGCTTACTCTAGTATAGATTTATTTTAAATAGGTCTTTCTTAAGTAGTATGTAGATAGAGTCCGTTTCACAATTAACATATATTCTATAACTAAAGTATATAATAATATAAATAATAGAGAGAGATAGGAGAATAGTAGTTATTAAATTAACATAACCTACCTAGTTTTTTATAATTATAAGAATTTACTGCTAATTAGTGTAATTTCGCGCTACTTATAGGACGTTAGTATATATTATAGTAATTTATAGCGGTGTTAGCTATACATTTCTTTTATCACCCTATAGCCTATAATTACTTCCTTATAAACCTATTAACTTATATCTTATTTACGTGTTCGAAATCTTCGTTATATATAGTATTATATATATCCTAGTTGCTATAGCTGTTTATAAAGAAGATATCTATAACATTAATATCTATTAGTATAAGAGAGACTGGTTTTATAATATAACTAATATTATATATTTAAAAAACATCTAGCGTGCGCTTTGTCTTAGTGTTAGGTAACTTTATATTCTATACTTTTAGTATTCTAGTTTTTATATTAATTTTATTTTTATTATAAATATAGAGAGTTTCCACTAAAGCCCTAGCATATATTATATACTTATTATTACTATTAAGTTAGCTTATATTTTAGATTAATAGTAGTAGCTAAAGTCTTCCTATTTTATAGCTATAAAAGCTGTTATTTACCTGCTTATATTCTCATACTATTACATTATTATAATAAGATATAGTTATATCTAACTACTTTAGTATATAGTAAGTAAAAACTTTATTAAGCTTATCTAAATTAAATATATTTTTATTAAGGTGAATGTAGTAAGTAATATTATAATAAATACCTACAGGTATTATTAATACCTATTTAATATTAGTATTAAGTTAGTTAACGTTTTAGTTTATTCTTTAGATTCTATTAACTCACTTATAGCATTCTCTTATAAAGGGGACTAGCTTAAATATAAGGCTTATTATTTTTATTCGCCACTATACCTCCTTAGCTATACGCTAGAAATCCGTGTTAATATTTTAGTCTTTAAGTATTTAAGTATTAAAGCTATTAATATTTCACATATACAAGCAATGCATATATACGTTAATAAGAAAACTTAATTATACTATCTATATTATATCTATCTTATCTATAGTGCTAATTATAGTAGTCAGCTTCCATAATTAAAGCTTAACTTAAATTATTATATTTAGGTATATAGTATTATATTATATTATCTACTTCTTATAAGTGTTCTACTTATTAATTCTATAGTAAAATCCCTTCTATAGCTTATAAGCCTACTCTAAATACTTTATATCTATATTTCTAATTAATCTAAATTTCCGGATTGCCTTTGGGTAGTGGGTAATGGTATGTAGCTTAGAAATATTAAAATTTAGAAATCTTATTTTACTTAGTCAGAATAAAAAGAATACGTCTTTAGTTTAATCCATTCTGTATATTACTACTTTTATATACTAGAGTGTTATATCATCATGTATTACATACTATAATAATATAGTAAAATTAATAAAAACTTAAATAAATAATATGGCGCTTTTATTGTACTTTAATAGAAAAGCTATAACTAGAACTAATTAATATAATAGAGACTTATATATTTTCCCAGTTCACTAGTAAATGTTTACTTAATTATCTTATATTATTATATTAGTAAACTATTTTATTTGTGTAAAGTGAGTAGTAAGAAGTATTTTTATAAGCAATAGTTACTAGCCATAACTATCTATACGCGGAATATTAAGTCTTTAGAATTTTCTAGCTTATATCTCGCATTAGAGAAGATCCTGGATCTAATTTAAAAGATATTTACTAGTAAGCTCTTTAAGTACTTAGTATAAAAAATCAAGTGCTATTATTATATGGATATTAGATAATTCATAGTTCCATATAAAGTTATAAAAAGAATAGATATAATCTTTATTATTTCTATTATAAACTACGCGGTTCTTCTATTATTTACGTAACTATACTTATATAGTTTAATATATTCTTAAGGACTATAGCTGTGAGATAGCTGTTATTAGATTATATTATTAATTTAGTAGCATATAATAGACTAAGCAGCTATAGCTGCTTTTAATATCTATAAATATAACTTACTCTTTATAGTTAGCTATAAATATAACTAGAATTAGAAAGTAATATTAAATATATCTATCTGCGTATTAGAGATGTATTTTTTTTTTACTAGCCTTTTCTAATACTTCACGCAGTGTTAGTGTTTATGTTTAAGTAATAATAGTTTTATTAAGATTTATATTTAAGTATAGTCTTAAGAGCTTTGTATTATACTACTAGCCTTCTAGTATAGTTACTAGATATATATACTAGAAGGTATATAAGCAGTAGTAAAGCTAGTTAGTTTACTAACTATTAAATACCTAGTTTAATATTTCTAATTATAAAGTAGACCGGCTAGGCCTTTTTGTTACTAGTATATATTATTAGTTATATTTTATTACTAGCTAATAGAATTAATATTATAGTTACGCTATATAGTAGTTACTCTTATGTTTTCTACTACTAGTCTATAGTATAAAGCTTATTATATATTCTTATTTTACTTAATAAGTATTGTTTTATAGGCGAGAAGATTATATCACTTTTAAAAAGAATATAATTAATAAGTAGTAATATAGTATATAGCGCATTATGATAATACACTAGCAGCCATTAATTATTAATAATAATAGTTATTATTTTCTATTATAGTTAGGTGTTCTTGCTTTGATTGTGTAACTATAGTAGCTTTTCTCTAACCTCTTTAGTATTTTAGTAAAAGAAATACTTACTATATATTTCTTATAGTTATATATTACTTAGCCATACGTTAATAGCGTGATCTGATATTCTATAAATCACTTATTATAAAACTTACGTATATTCTGCCTTATTATTAAACAGGTAGGGTAGTGTAAGTGCCTCCTTTAATTTATTATTAGCACATTTAATATATAACATACTATTATATAATACTATAATATTATTAATAAGTAATAGATTTTCTTAATTCTATTCTAGAGATTTACCTGCAGCGCGGCTAGTAACCTCTTTAAATATCTTAATCTAAAAGATATTTATAAATACTCCCATATAAGTTTACTAGTCAGCTTTAGTATTTACTAGACTATATTAACTATTCTAAGTAATTAAGATTTCGTTATATCTTAAGTCTATAGTCTGTTTTATTGTTTCCCTAATAATATTATTATCTAGAGTCTAAGTAAATAGCTATTTAGTATCCTATTCTAATTTAGCTTTATACTTAGTTAACTAGTGTTTTTTTATATCTCAATAGCATACTAGCACTTCTTCTTTAGTATTTTTAGTATAATTAGGTTTATATATATCCCTTATTTAGTTCTGTTAACCCTGGTAGTATTACTTATATTAAATTAAACTACCAGTACTCTTTAATTTAGTTCTACACTAAATATATTATTACTAGATAGTGTTTATCTATAAGTTATAGTATATTCTACTATACGTTTCCCTAATACTCTGCTATTTATTAGTATTCTACTATTAGTATATTTACAGTAATAATAGTCAAAAAGTCCTATTATTCTATGCGGTAAGATATAATTATAGTAAGTTATTATTAAGTTATACAGTAATTAATAATAAATTATCTTAGGGGAAAGGGGGGGGGGAATTTGCGCTAAAATATACTATTCTATTATAGTATTAAGTTAGCTAGAGCTTAACGTGCTAGTAATAATATATTTTTTTTATATTTATAAATCTTTCTTTACACTAGTCTTTACTGCTTCTAATACTCTTACTATTATTTATAATAAACTATATTCTATGATACTAATATGCTATTAAATTTAAATAGTACAACTCTATAACAGATTTAAAAAAAGATATATAACTTATTACTAGTTTAGGTATTAATACCAGCTAACTTAACACTATTAAGCAGATTTTTAAGTAGATTATTATAAAGGAGGGTCTGTTATATACTTTATTCTATAAAAGATTAAACATATTATTACGTGAGAGAATAATTTAAAAAATTACTTTTTAAGTAATAGAATATAAGAGAGTACTAAAGCTATAGGTATATAAGACTATATAAAATATACTAGCCCACACGTAGTTAAATATACATAAGAAGATAAAGATATAAAAGTAGCTTAGTAATTATATAGTTAGTATAAAGAATAAGCATACACTTAACATAGATTCGCGAATTATATTTATATATAGCTATATATAAACCTGTAGATATAGTCTTAATTAGTTATTAATATTACTCTATAATTAGTAGCTAGATAGTATAAACTTAGTCTTATATATAAATATAGCCTTAAGTCTAGTAACTATATCTCTTATAACTTAAGAACTACATACTGTAGAGTACTAGCAGCTTATAAAGATATATATAATTACTAGTATAAATTATAACTTAGTCTGGATATAAACTACTAACGTAAATACTATGCCTATATAAAATAATAGAGCGTTAAGGGCTGCTCTGTCTTAGGTAGTTTATAATAAAATAAGCCAGGTAGTATTTACTACCGTCTATAAAAATAATATATAACTATATACTACTATTATAAGCGTGTTATTAATGTGTATATAGCTTTATTCTTATTACGGTATATATTAGATAAACTAGCAGAAAGCAGCTAATTAACAGAATAACTATTATTTTATATAAGATAGTTATTAGAGTTATTAGACGTATTAAAGTTAAATACTATTACTATAATATATATATAATTACTTTATTTATTAGTATTATTAAATCTTTAACTGAATATAGTGTACTATATGATACCCTAATCTACTATATTATGCCTTAAGTAATAGTAAATTATAGGTACTAACTAATAGCTATAATCGCGAGCAGCTTTTTATAAAATGTATATTTAGTATTCTAGTCACTACTATTATTAATATATATAACTACTATTAGATTATATTTTACCTACCTTATTATTCTCTCTACTTATTATACTATCTTAATTAGCTAAGTTCTAGTTATCTTTGCTCTAGTCTCTATCTATTTTACTATTCTTATTAATTAGGTCTTTATTTACCTTACTACTATAACCTTAGTTTCTGCTATTACTATTATCCTAATTAGCATCCTATGTCTTCATGAAGTTAGGGAGACTAATATTAAATTCTAAGTCTAAACTATATAAAATAGAGTTATTATTATGCTTATGCTATTAATAAACCTACTCTATAACTACACTAACATTAAAAGAGGTTATTAGGTAGTTATAGTATTTCTTTTTCTTTAACCACTTAAGGTTAATAAACATTTTATTATCTTTACACTATTTAATAATTTTATAGTATATAGTGTTTATAAAGAACTTATCTTTAGTATAGTAACTTATAACTATTAGGGTATTACTAATAATAATTAGACCTACTTATAGTCTAGTAATTACTAATAAATTTCTAGCTATATCTCAGACAAACTTCAGCGGACTAGTGATAATAGTATTATAAATTAGGAATTTAACTTAACTACCTTAGATACTATTAATAGTAAAGGCCTGAATTTAGTTAACTTTTAGCATAATTTCCCGCTATATGGTGCTAGATAGTTAATTATAATACTATTCTACTAAAGCATATAATTCTATAGTATAGATAGTAAGCTATGCTGTATATAGAACAGTAAGGCCAATTTACGCTAGCTTAATACTAAAGTTAATTAGTATTATTATAATACAGAATGCGCGCCGCGCATGATTTATATTATAAATAAACTTATTAAATTTATTTACCTATACTATGCTCTTAGTAGATAGGAATATAATAATACGGTTATAATAAAGCCTCTTTTTAAAAAAAGCAGCTGCTAACTTAAATGTATCTCTATTCCTAATATTAAGACTAGTACAAAGCTAGTTATATAATAGAACAGCGTTTATAAGGCATGTAATATCTTTAATAAATTAATATTATAATTAGAACCATACAGCATCTGCACCAGCTGACAGTAGACGGCTATATAGAGATACTAACTTTTATTAGCGGAAAGAGGCGTCAGTATTTAGACTAAGCATAAGCCTAGGCTAATATATATTACTAAAAAAAATCTAAGGTATAGAATTTCCTTTTTAAATATATATACTTTCTGCACTACTTGTGTAAGGCCTACCTCATGTAAGCCTACTAAGACTACCTAGTTCAGATACTTTACTAGCTTTATTATAGAAAATAGAACACAAGATACTAACGGTATATGCGCATGTCTATAAAATAATATTAGAAATTATAAGAATAGCATCTACCTTCTTTACTAGGTTTATAATTACTATATTAAATAAGAGTATTAGAGCTGCCTTATTATTACTTATTATCTTTTCTCCTATTATAAGCTAGTTAAAGCGCTGACGGAACTCGGCATATTTAGCTAAGTTAGGGTCTATAATAGGATATAGATTTCTATCACTATTAGAAACACCCGTAAGGCGTAGTAACTACTAACCTTTTAATAAATCTATAAGCTTAAGGCGCTTGTTGAAACTAGTAGCTTTACTAGCCTTAAACGTACGGTAAATTAGCAGGGCTATACTTAATATATAGGTATTACTATTAACAAAATAATTATTATATGTATTATCGTTATTATTAATATATTCAGAAGCATTATTAATACTAGCTATAGTCTACTATATAATAGTATTCTGCTTAAATACTTTAGTCTTAATTACGCGCATGTGCCGGTGAATAATAATAGAAAACTTTAGAGCCTTATCTTATAACTAGAGCATCTCATAATCGGCCATAAGAGCGGTGTTAATATTCTTAGCCAGTATATTAAGTTAATAATTAAGAGATAAGAGTATCTAGATTCTACAGGGATCCTAATACAACACTCTAAGTTAGTATTAGTATTATATTAATATAATTAGTAGTGTTGATTTACCAGTGCCCTCTAGACCTTAGACTAGTAGAATACTACCAGTTATATACTTAAGTGCCGTACAGGCTTGTTTCTACTCATTATCTAAAAGTAGTAAGATAAACTAGTAGGCATTCTTAACTATAACAACACCATACTTATCAATATCACAAGAGAAGTAGTTAATACGTAGAAGATTAAGAAAGTTATTAGCTATAATAATCTAGCACTTAATTAGAAAGATGCTGATTCTTTACTATATATATTATAGAGTATTAATCTCTTAAGCTATTCTAACCTTAGGGATGTGCTCACGTATATAATACTCTATGCCCTAAGACTTAATTAGCACATTACTTAGTTCCCTAATAGTTATAAACTAATGGCTATTTAAGATATACTTCTGCTTAATATTAAGGAGCGTAGCGAACATTCTACTCACATAAGATTAAAAAATAAAATAAGAGTAGTTATAGCTAGAGTTAAATAGTATTATATTAATAATAACACTCTTCTAGTTAACAGTGCTGTCTGAGTCTTCTCTAAGAAAGATTATATTAATAATTAAGTCTGTGCGAAGACTAAGCCCTAGAGCTATTTAAATAGCCGCAAAAAAAACTCTATTACTATTTCCGGGAAAAGTGATAAGACGGATAACAGTAGGTATATAAGAGTTTTAGTTAAGGCCTTCTATACCAGTAACCGCCGAGTAGAAGCTAACGGTAAAATATTTAATAAAATAGTTAAACTAATATCTTACTATAATCTAGTAGGATGGCTGGGTATTTACTAGAAGCTATATATCTAGCTAAATATTAACAGTACGCCTGTTCTACTAATAGAGTAAAGAGTCTTTATATTCTTACTTATCTAAACTAGCGTTTAAGTCGCTAATGAGACCATTAATCCACTTAGTACTAAACATAAAGAAGTAGATAACAACCTTTAAGTAAGCTAGTAGTATGTTCTAAGCGTAATAAATTTATTAAGTATATAGTCTAAAGTTACTATTAATAAAAAAGTGCTCGCTAAGTAGAGTGCGTACACCACTATTAGACTTATCAGAGACAAAGGTAAATTTAATATAGTATAACCATAATATTATAGTATTTTACAGGAAAATGCGCTTAAGATATTTAAGTATTACTAGGTATAATAAGCACTAGGTATTTAAAGAAGCAGCATTAACAGCATCTATATTAATAGTACTATTAATATTTATGTTTGTGAATTAGATAAGTACTGTCTTATATACATGACCGCTACACATCTCACTACTCTTATAAGACACTATAAACTTAATATTACATAAAGTAATGTGTTCGTCAACGATCTGCGTCATAAACTATACTATAAGTTAATTCTTATTTAGTAAGTTAAGTATATTATATAGCTTACCTATCTTAGCGTTATTATTACTACCCTAGAATTTAATATTCTTTACCTAGTTATCTAATACTTAACGTGAATTAACCGGACTAAAAGATTATCAGGACTATAAGCTATTGTCTATTTTAGTACTATTTAAAAAAACGTTACTAGAGCTCTATTTAGTATCTATAAGCTCTAAAAAAGTAATAGCTATACTAGAAATAGTAGTATCTATTATATTAACTATATCTAAAGTAATTATAATAACTATTATAGGTAGAGCCTTAGACCCACTTATGTAATTATTAATAACATATTTTATACTTTTATAATTCTTATAAGATTAGCTGTAATGGGTTGTAATATAGTTAATTAAGCTATAGTTTAGATATATACGTGTTAGTTAATAGTACTTCTATACTAATTTAAAATAGGCCTATTTCTTATAACTTTCTATACTATAGTTATAACAGGTGTTTTGAGTATAGTCACGCTTAAAATAGCTAGTTTTACTATAATTATAATAGATTTATAAGGCTTGTTTCTTAGGGCATATAGTGCACACATAGCCTGTTAAGCCGCAAATATAGTATTTTAGGGCGTTAACTATAGATATATAGAGGCTACCAAGCTCAAGAAACCAGGCATCACTAAACTAGAGGTTATTATTAATAGATAAACTAGTATTAGTAATATCTATAACTAGAGAATATTTAAAGACTATAACTTCTTTCATAAACTTCTTACAGTCGCTGATATAGTTAATGTTATAGTTAATAAAATAATCTATAGAAAGATCTATCCTTAATAATAGAACGTGTATTAAGTAAATTATTTATAATATTCTCTTAACACACTTAAGCCTCTTACTAGATATATAGTGTAAAAACTAATCTATTTAATTTATAAACTAATAAGTCTTCACATCTATAAACTTAGCTAGTGTAGGTTTAAGTGGTAGGTATAGTATAACTATCTAGCCTATATCAATAGTATCATTAAATAAAGGCGAGTGAGGTTTATAATAAAAAATAAAATTAGTAAATAAAAAAGCCTAAAATTAACTTATAACTTAAAGTTTTAGTATGACTGTATATAGTAGTATAATATATATTAAAGCTAGTAGTAACTAATACACTAATACTTACTACTTATAGTATAATATAGGTTTATAAAGACTACTCTATCTAGCCTGCTTTATAGTATAGATTAGGTAATAATCTAGTATTATTAGGCTCTTATAGTTTATAATATAAGCATATAATATAAAAGACAAAAGACTTAAGGAAGAAAAAATTTAAGTAAATAACTTTAAGTCTTAGTATATTTTATATAGTACTTAAAGTAAATTAGAACTTAATAGCATATTAAGCGCGCTACACTATTAAATAAAATATTATAAAAAATATTATTTACTTTTATACAATATTATACATCACATGCGTCTTAATAGAATAGGGTAGATAATATAAATAGTTAATAAATACATACTAATAGTACATGCTTACTACTGTAAATTGTAATAAAATACTAATTTATACAGAATTTCGTAATAAAGAGTATTTTGTATAGGTTTAGGGTATATACTAATTATTACTTTCTATATATATACCTCTGTTGTATTTATGTATTCTTATTACCATATAAAATACTATATATAGTAAGTAAGAGATATATAATAGCTGGAAAAATTAATACTTTCTTTTAGTTACTTAAAGGCTTAGCAGAGGCCAGAAATCCCCTATTACATAAAATAATAATACGAGATAAAGGTCTTTAGTAGTATAGAAATAAATAAAATATATTACTTCTTATAATAAGTGCTAATAAATAGCTACTAGTTACTTTATATTACTATATATTTTATATATAGATGCTGATGGCCCTATAGACATTAATAGCACACATCTTAACCAACTTTATACAACGACAATAATACTAGTAATGTTCTATATATTATGTTAAAATAAGTAGTTACTTTTCTACTAGAACTCTATCTAATCACAGCTATTTTCATTATTTCATTATGATTAGAAAGTTTAAATACTAGTGTATATACCTATTAAGAATATATAAGTTAAATATAGGCGTATACAGGTCATACTTGGACTTACTTATATTAAAAATTATAAGAGTCTAGTAGTGCTGGACTGTTGCCCAGTTTATATTATAAAGTAAACTAGATAAAGTAGTCTTTATAAATTATAAAATTATAATATAATTTTATTAGTATACCGTAATATACCGTACGCTGCTATAAGAGAAAACTAGAGACTTAAATTTTAATCTATAAGATTAGCAAGTAACTGCCTAATAACAGCAGTAGTTATAATAATAAAAAAATAGTAAAAAGTACTAATTATTATAAACAGCTTATTATATATCTCTTTTATAGAAGTTACTAGTATATGTGTTTAGATTATAGGTATTATCATAAATTAAAGTAAATTCACCGCATTTTTTCACCGTGTTTTTATGTCTTATTATATATTTATCTTTAATAATCTACTCTAACACTTAATACCAGCGCTGTTCTGACTGAACTATTAACTAATAACTATATCCTTTAATTTAACGTCTATTAATATACTTTTATGTATCCTGCTATCGTGTATACGTTGCTAATAAAATATTATAATAATAGCTAGTTTATAAGTAAAGCTACTAGAGTAGTATAAAATACACTTAAAACCAAGTAAAAATACAAAGTTCTTTAAAGACTTTAAATTAAGTTCTTAGTAGTATAATAGCCTAAAGCAGAAGATTATAAGGGTTATATTTAAAATAAAACTTAAGAACATAACCTATTATAGTAACTTAGATAATATAAAACGTAAATATATTATGGAATTTTGTGTTAAAATGCCAGAATTTAGCAACACACTAGAAGAATAGAAAATATATATAATTACAAGAATAATAGAAACTACACATATAAACAATGTAAGGAGAATATAGAGTAGTTTTTAATTTATATAGATATAAACTTTAATATTTATATTTTTACTTATAGACTTACTGCTACCTAAATCTGGTTACTAAGCCTAAATAATATTATTCTATTAGCAGGGTATACTCTAATAGACGAACTTAATTAAGTAGTTATTATATAATACTTTATTTTATTTAACTAATTAAGCGGTATGTGCACCCGTTAGTAAAAAAAATATCTTAATTAAGATCTAGAATATATATAGGGATAACATATTAGAAGTAATTAAAATACTTAAGGTCTTATATATCTTATCTAAAAGTAGACAAATTACTTTATTAAAGAAGCTAAGAAAAGAATTAGAGGTTTATAAAAAGTTTTATTATATAAATATATCTAAAAATAGTATATACCTAGCGCTATGGAAGTATAAGTATCTTGTTATTTAAAGTAACACTAACCTAAACACAGCCCTTAACTAGATAGTAAGAAATAGTATATAAATTATAATACTTATAATACTACTATTATCTCTAAATATTTGCTTTATAAATACTGTTAAGATATAATTTTCTATCTTTATAACATAGCCTATACCCTAAACTTATAAAGGAAGTGGCAGAAAGTATAAAATAATAATACATATTAGTAATAATAGTAGTAATAATAAACTATTTTTATATAAGTAGAAGGTAAAACAGATAGTCTTATACTATTTACTATTAAAGAATAGTAAAGAAGAGGAGGTTTATTCTAATAAATATTTTAAAAATAAATCTACATTAACTAATAGTAATATAGATAATGATAAGATAGATAATAATAGTATATATACGCCTAATAATTTTAATTCTAGTCTTAGTGGTAAAGAAGAGAATAATACCTTAAATAATAAAAATAATAATAATAATAAGGCGGATAGTAATAATAAAGAGTATAATATCCTAAATAATAATTTTAATTACCAGGATATTGATATGGATAAGTTGTATAAGCTTAATAAGTAAAAAATTTTCATATCTCTTTATTAAGCTAGTTTAGATAATTTAGATTATAATAGTATATATAGGCACATGTAGGATTACATGTAGAATTACATATAAAATTACATATAAAATTATATATAGAATTATATATAAGATTATATATAGGACGCGTTAGCTGGTTCTATTAATATATATAAGCCTTATTACTTAAACAACTAAGCCTTTAGTTTAGTTGTTTTTATTAATAGATTAGTTAAGTTCTATATATTATGCTAATATAATATAAATAGCTTTCTTATCTACATATAAGAAGCAGACTTAAAGCTTATTTATAGATATTTTTTACTTATTAATCTTAAAACACTCACAGAGATAGATCTAATTGAGATTCTAAATTAGAGTCTTAATATTAATTTTAAAATTAACTTATACCAGCTAGCATTCATAGTTTAGGTATTTATATAAGAGAGGACTATAATAGGAGGTAATATTAATACAGACTTATCTAGCTTAAAAAAGATAATAATATTAATCGCCCTTTATCTTATAAACTACTTTTATTATTAGAATATAATAAATATAGAGTAAGCTAGAATGTGTTAGGACTAGTTCCTTTATTTATTTAAATTATAGCTACTTAATATAACATGCTTAAGCATAAAACTATAGCTACTTATATACTATTATAAATAATATAATAGAAATCTTTATCTTATTAAGCTATAGTAAGGTATTATAGTTACTATTATATCTAACTTTAGTCTATCTAGTTTCCAGAACGATATTAGACGTATGCTAAAAAATAGCGTAATTATACAACACTCTTTCCTATCTTAGATTATAATTTATATACCTAGTTTTAATATTAATAAGCTCTCTAGTAAATTAACACTAGATAAATTAGTAAAAATCTATAAGAACGTTAACTAGTCTAATAAAAAATAATATAAAAAAGAGAATTAAATATTTATGGTTAGTAAGAATACACAAACACACCTATAGAGTAAAGTTATATTTATAGGACTATATACAAAAAAGCGTAATACTATGCTAATAAAAGTGCTATAATATTTCACCCACTTTATAATAATCACGACATAAGGTTATATTAAGTTATAACTAAAAAATAAGTTAACTTATATATAACAGACTACTTAATTATGCCCTAAATAGAAGGACTCTATAATTAAATACATTTATTAGCCTATTATATAGGTTGGACGTATATTCTAGGACGAGTACCATCTAAATATAAGTAGTAATATTATAATAAACTTTATTAAAAACGCCGTTAAGGAATATTATAGAGTATATAATTATAATTCTATTATATAAAATATGTCTGGTATATCTAATAATAATAACCTAATATAACTACTAAGATTTATTATAACTAGACTAAAGCATAACTAATGGCCTTAGATTGAAAAAAAAGTCTATTTAGGATTCTACATAAGCTCACGAATAACAACGTTAAAATAAAAATAAAGGAGTTTAGTTATTTTTGTAAGAAAACAAAAACTAATCTATATACTATAATATAGAACCTAAAATATAATAAACTAGCTGCATTTATCTGCAGAGTAATGCCAACATTTCAAATACATAAAAAAGAATTAATATATTAATTTAATAATAAGCTAGTTATTCTAAAGATTAGTATTTTTAAGCTTAATACTATATATATTAAGCCCACTTAAGATAAAGCAGCTATTATTAGAAGACTAGAGAAGAAAGTTAAGATAGAAAATAAGCACAAATATACCAAACTTATAGATAAGTAAGAAGTAAGTAAAAAAGACTTAAGTCTAGAACCTAGTAGGCCTAGTATTACTACCTTAGAGTCCTATTATACTATAAAGACGGTAGTAACTATAGCTTAAATAATTAAGTACTAAGATAATAACACGCCTCTAGTCACAAAGGGTTAATAAAGTTACTTAACTATAAATATACTTATTAGAGAGTAAGTTAACAAACTATAGAGTACATCCTTTACTATAATTCTTAATAACTAGTTTAGACTTAACACGAAGTTTAAGGCCGCTTTCACCATATATACTAATATCAAGAAATAGAAGAGAAGAGATAGATTATAGTATAAGGTTCTTATTATAACTTATAACTCTCTTATATTAGCTGCTTAGAAAAATAAACTCTATTATATATACAGTAATAAATCCGTTCTCTATTATGTAGCTAGTATAAATAATAATAAGAAAAACAAAACTCTATAACTATTTAAAAATAATAACTTTAGATAGATTCTATTTTATACTTTTATATTAGTTACACTAGTGCTAAATATATAGTATATAAACTATACTATTATAATAGAACTAAGCTATAAGTACACAGAGATTAAGTAGATATTTACTAAGATAAACTAGTAAAAATAAACGGAACTATATTATTATAGTTATATCTTAGTTAACAGCAAGTCTAGTATTAAATAGAGAATAGTAAAGTCAATAAAATTCGCTAAGATAATATAAAAATTAGTATATAATAATAAGAAGAACATAGATGTAGTAATAGTACTAAATAAATATAAATTTATATTCCTAGAAGTATAAATAGTATATGTATTCCACTAAGCATTTTAGAGATTTAATTTAAAGAAATTATTATAGAAAGAGGTAATAAGATAATAGTTATATTTTATATAGTATTACTACTAGTATGCTATAACTACTGCGAGTTGCCTATATACTACTTAGGCAATATATATTTTAGCAAATTATATATAATAAAGTAGTATACATAATAATAAAGTAAATTAAAAACTTTATAGCTTTATATTAGTTTAATATAATCTTACTACGTATATTAGCTACTATCTATATTCTACTAAAGTTTATATATATTACAGCATTTCATAGCATTTTATAGCATCTTACTGTATACTTATACTTGAAGTTATAATTAGCTATAGTTTGTAGTAAAGTTATAAGTAGAGTTATATTTAGTAGCTAAATATTACTAAATACTTAAATAAAGTTATAATTAGCTGTAGTTTGTAGTAGAGTTATAGGTGGAGTCACGTTTAGCAGTTAAATACTACTAAATACTTAAAAATACCGGAAATACTAGAATAGCGTGAATATAAAATCTTTAGCCGCAAATTTTTTTCCTAACGAAATTTAAAAGTAAAACTTAACTTTATTTTAGCTTTTATATAAAAAAAGTATAAATATACTTAAAATAGTATTATACCTATATATATTAAGGCTTATATTTTTTATATTACTTTATAAAAATATAGTACACTTTTACAAAACTAAATAGGCTCTTAAAAAACTCTAAGTTTTAAATAAGTTTTTAACTAGTTTAAAACCTAGCTATTATAACTATAGGTAAAAAATAGGCACTTTAATTTAAAATTTAAGGTATTAGTGTTATTTAAAAAAGGCCTGTTAAAATTTATTTATAGCTATAAAAAATATAACGTATTTCACAGGCGAGCTGAATAAACAGGTGAGTTAAATACTTTATTAAAACCCTAATACTACTCTAATCCACAGTACTATTATACTACCTACTAACCTAAAATTAATTTCTTAAGAAGCTAGAATATAGCTTACTATCTAGGCTTTTAATCTAGGCTAAATATATAGCCTCTAAAATACTACACACATTTATAATATACCCCTTATAAGTCTAAAGATATAACGTGATAGAATCACCTTATAACGTAATATTACGCCCAATTCAATAAAGCTTACAGTTTCTAAAGAGGAGGTAATAAAAAAGTATATTCTTAAGCTAAATTTAAGAGAATATATCTCTCTACTTAATGCTATTTAAGAAATAGCTAATAAACTTCTAGCTAAGTAAGAAATAAGTCTAGTAGATATAAATTAACCACACACCTTCATCAAGCGTACGCTAGGGATTTAAATGAAGTATAATTAGAAGCTTAATTATCAGCGTTATAAATAAAAAGAACTAGTAATTATATAAAGCTAATTTAACCTTATACGTAACATAAAGGCTAAGTATAGTATACAGAATAAAAATATCTATAACTTTAATGAATCTGGTTTCCAGATGGGTATAATAACTTAGTAGAAGATTATTATAGACTCTAAGAAACAGCATTAACCAAAGACTCTCTAGCTAGATAATTATAAGTAGGTTATAATAATCCTAGCTATTAGTACACTAAAGTACGTAATTCTACTCTTTATTATCTATAAGAGTAAGAATTACCTCTCTGCTTGGTACCAGAAACTTAGTATACTATATTAATAATAATTTAGTATCTCTAATAATAGCTAGATAACTAATAAGCTTAGTCTTATATAGTTAAAGCACTTTAATAAGTGTATAAAGAAGTATAGTATTAGCGTGTACTATTTATTAATTATTAATAGCTATAAGAGCTATAACTCTTTTATATTTATAAAATACTATAAAAAGAATAAAATTATTACTTTATATATACTAGCACACTCATCACATATCCTATAGTTACTAGATGTGGGTTGTTTTTGGCCTTTAAAGAGGGCCTATAAACACTAAGTTAAGAAGCTAATACGTAACTAATTTAATTATATTACTAAACTAGAGTTCTTATCAGCCTTCCGCAACGCGTTTAATATATTAATTACTAAAAGTAATATTTAAAAAAGCTTTTAAGACACTAGCCTAGTTTTATTTAACTTAAATAAGATAATATTAAAGCTTGATATTTAATTACGCATGTTTATACTACCTATTAACACAGAGGTCATTTGGCAGTTAAAAACCCTAAAGAACTATCATAAATTTAGGTCGTAAATAAAGCTAATTACTAATAAGTTAGGTAGCTTCTTTTTATCTTTAAAGAATAGATACTAGTAACTTATTAAAGGCACTCTCGCGATAGCTTAAGAGATAGTGCTTATACATAATTACGTTATTAAGCTTAAAGTAGCTAATAAGACTATATCTTAATAAAAGCAGCGTAAAAGAAAGCGTATCTAAAAAGAAAAAGTACTTAGCTTTAGTACTAGCTAGAATAAATCCACTAAAGACCCTACTACTATAAGTTCTAGTAATAAGAAGAGTTATAATAAGGTAAGAGTAAATAAAGCTAAACTAACTTAAAAATACTATAGTAACTATAGTAAGATTAGGCATAACACTTAAACATATAAAATTAATAAAAATAGTACTATAGAATCTAGCAGTAATGAAAATAGTACTATAACTAATAATACTATTAAGTAATGGTACTATAAATAATAGTACTTTAATAGGGTCTTAGTAAAGTGTTTAGCTTACCTATTTATTCAGTTCACCCATAAAATACGTTAGCTATATTAGTAATTTTATAGTTTTTTTTAACTAAGAAATGTTAAGACCCAAATATACTAAAAAAACACTACTAAACTATTAGGTTTTTCTAAAAAATTTACTACTATAATATTATACGTAAGTTACTATTTTTATTTAAACATACTTAAAAAGCTATATAGAAAAAGTATAATATATAAAAGTAACTACTTTATTTATAGCTACTTTACTTATAGCTATATTTATTATTAAGTATATTTTTAGAAAGTAACTTCTAGAAACCTACTAAAAATAAATTATATATATTATTTTATTTACTTTATATTTTCTTTAAAATATAGTTTAATACTACTAAGCTTTTTATATTAAAATAAGCTATATAAAGTTTTTTAAAGGTATTACTAGCTACTATTTATTTTTTTATTATAGTACTCTTTTTTTTATTTATATTTATTAATAGTAGTTAATATCTTTACTACTAGCTATTATAGTAACTATCTATAATATTTTATAAAAGCTTTTTAAAAAAGTCTTTTTTATTAGCTCTTTTATTATATTATGTGTTTATATATTAGTTTTATACTAGTATATAAGTTCTTACCTAAATACTTTATTTATAGCTTATTTTATTTCTTTCTTTCTTTACGTAATGTCTTAAATTATTACTTAGTACTATACATAGTAATTAATTAATACTTCTTTTTAAGTTCTTAATTTTCTATATATAGTACTTTTATAATACTATATTATATTACTATTACTACTATTAGTAGAATATTTAACTTTTTAAATACTTTTATTTTAACTATAGAACTTATGTAGCTATTTAAGAAATAAATAATTATAATATAGAACGTATTTACTAAAGCACTAAAATAATAATAAGTATAGTTAAAATATTAGTAAGTATAATAATAGAAATCTATTAACATTTTCTAAAAAAAAATATAAAAAGTTTAAAAATAAACTACGTTTATTTTTTTTTCACTTTGCTATTTAAATAATTACTACTAAAAAAACTTTAGTAAATATTATTAGTTTATTTAAAAGTAACTTAAGTTCTATAATTTTAACTTTATCTATAATTATAACTAGTATCTATTTTTAAGTTTTCTAAATTATGGCTAAATAAGTAAAGTTAATTTTTATACTAAGTTTTATTACTTTATTAGTAATAACAAAATCTAATTACTTATTTAACTCTTTAATGTTTACTAGAAGGCAAAAGAATTTATTTGTTTTTATTAAAAAACTTTATTATAAACTTAAAGGTAATATTAACTAATATTCTATTAAATACTTTTAGCTTTTATATGTATACTTAAGACTAGAAAAAAACCTAATAATACTTATAAAACTTTTTATAAATTAGAATATATATATAATAAAGTAATTAATTGTTTTTCTACTAGCTATATATAGAGACCTAAATAAGAAACTTACTATTTTAAGTAAACTTAATTTATTCTACTAAGAATAAAAAGGCTTTATTATTTACTTTACTAAATTCCACAAACTAGCTATTAATACTAGATTAAACGAAATTAGTCTAATTATATAGTTAAGGAGATTATTAAATAATAAGCTTTACTAAATAATAGTAGGTGTTAAAATTCCTAATATATTAAATAAGTACACTAATCTAATATTTTTATATAATAATAACTTTTCGTATCTTTTTATGCTATACTATTATAAGTTATAACTTATATTATAATAAGACTCTAATACTATAGAAATTAATATCTCTAACTATTTTTTTTAGATTAACTAAGTAAGAAGTTTAAAAGCGTAATAGCTAATACTTTAAGTATAATAAATATAGTTATATTTTCTAATACTACTCTATTTTTCTATTAAAACTTTAATTTATGAGCCTGTTTAGACTCTAATAATTAATCTACTTCTATTTTTTTTTTAGATTTAAATCTTTCTATAAATAAAAATGCTTTTAAACTCTTTAAGTTAGTTTACTAAAAGCTTTATTTTAAGATTAAATTACTTTCTAAAATATTTTTAATACTAGATTTTTGTTAACCTATAAATCTTCTACTTAATAACTAATTCTTAAGACTATTAAGTAAATATTCTGTGTACTATTTAATAAAATAGCTTTTTCTATTTTATTACTATTTTAATTAATACTAAAGGTATTAATATAAGTTATATTAACAGACTTTTAGCTTATATTTAGAAACTCTATTTTTTATTTCTTTTAAACGTCTTTTATTCTACTAGTTTTAATAGTAAATGTTTTAAAGAAAATTATATTTTATATACTACTAGCATAACTTTTTATTACCTAAATTATATTAAAAATATCCGCTTTTTTAAAACAGCTACTAAAAATTATAAACTAATTTTTAACTAACTATAAATAAAATAGTATAAAGTTAACTTTAACTACAACTTATAAAAGTTGTTTTTTAATATTTTTATTACTAGACTTATTATTTATACTTATTTTAATTTCTAACTTACTTAAAAGAATATACTACCTACTTAAAGAACTTTTTAGTAAATTTTTTACTAAAAAACTTTTACCTTAATACTACTTATATACAGCATACTTAAACCTGTTTTTTAAAGTTATTATTAACTATTTAATTTTAATATAACTACTAGTTAACTAAAATAAACTACTAGTTATAAGAATTAAATACCCACTTAAAGACCTTTTTAGTAAACTATTTTTTAAAGAACTTTTATTTAGAGTTTAAATTTATATTTAAACACGCACTTAAATTTAATACTAAATTAAATAAGAATTTTATAAAAAAGCTTTTTTCTTAAGGTTTTAAAAACTTTTTTATAAAGACTTTACTAAAAGAGCTTTATAAGAAACCTAAACTAAGTATAAATATTTACTTAATTAGGACAGCCCCCTTTATATAAATAGCTTAAAAATATAAGTACGAAATCTTTACTATTTTAATAGCTAATATTAATAAGGCTTTAGTTTTAAAACCTTACATAAATTTAGCTACTAAGGTTTTAAAGAATTATTATAATATTTTTAAAATAATTTTATATAAAAAGACTAATAGACTACTCAAACATTATTTATATAACTATAAAATTATTTTTAAAAAAGAAAAGTAACCTAAATTTAGACTTCTTTACAAAATATTCTAAAATAAATTAAAAGTTTTTAGAAAGTATTTTAATAATTATTTTACTAAAAAATTTATTAGAGTAAGCATATCTTTTATAGTTATATTAGTTATTTTTATAAAAAAAACCTAATAAAAGTTTTTAATTTTATGTAAACTACTAAACTTTAAATACTATTACTATTAAAAACTATTATTTTATTTTATTAATTTAAAAAACCCTGTTTCGTTTTAGTAATGTAAAGTACTTTATAAAGTTAAATATTATCTTAGTTTTAACTACTTTTATATAGTAAAAAGAAATAAATAGTTAACTACTTTCTAAACTTAATATAATTTATTTAAATAATTTATTATATTTTTTAAACTAGTTAACGTACTAAGCACGTTTTAATACTATATAAATAATATTCTTTAATTATTTCTTAATATATTTTATACAGCTTATTTTAATAATATTTTAATTTATAGTAACTTTTTACATAAATATAGATAATACATAAAACATATTTTAAAAGCTTTAAAGAAAACTAGTCTCTAACTTAATATTAATAAATATAAGTTTTATTAAAAATATGTTACTTATTTTAGATATATAATTTTAATAAAAGAAATTAGCATAAATCTAAATAAAATAAAGAATATTCTTAACTAGAAATTTTCTAAAAACATAAAATACGTAAAAGTATTTCTAGAGTTTACTAATTTCTATTAATAATTTATTAATAACTTCTTTTGTATTACGTCTTTATTTATAACTTTAACTAAAAAGAATACTTAATTTGAATTTAATAACGCCTACTAGATAGTGTTTAAATTCTTAAAATATATATTTATAACTATTTTAATTCTTTAATACTTTAATTTAGAGTTGCTAATTATTATAAAAGCTAATTCCTTAAACTATATAACTACTAAAGTATTTTCCTAGAAAAACGAATTAAATAAACTAAGATTTATTACTTACTTTTTAAAGAGATTAAGTATTGCTAAAAGTAACTATAAAATTTATAATAAAAAGCTATTAGCTATTATATACTGTTTTAAATAATAGAAACTTAAGCTAAAAAATGCTACTTTTCTAATTTAAGTATTAAATAACTATAAAAATTTATAGTATTTTACTATTATAAAATAGTTAAGCTACTAACAAGCCTATTAAGTTAAATACTTATTTTAATTTAACTTTATAATTACGTATTAGCTTAGTAAGTAGAGTAAGAAACTAAATATTTTACTTACTATATATAGAACACTTTAGCTTAAGAAGAAGTCTATAAAGCTTAATAATAAACACTTTTTTACTTTAAACTATTTAATAAAATACTAAAATTAAACTTAACTAAAATAAAGAAATTTATTTAACAGATTATTAATAATAAGTACTTTAATAATAAGTTTATTTAGAAAATTCTGTTATTAAAATAGAATAAATCTAACACTTTAAAAAGCTTTTTTTAAGTAAATATAAAGACTAAAAAAGTTAATTATACTACTACAGCTAATTAATAATACTAAATAATAATAAACTTAAAATTAAGATTCTTTAAATTATATATAATTCTTTTGTTAGTAGCTACTCTAGTTATAAAAAAAACTCTTAAAATTCTATAATACAAATACTACTAGTTTTAAATATTTAAAATAATATGTTAATATATTTTCTACTATTACACTTATTAAAAATTTAAGTTTTTTTATAAAAAGTATTACAGCCTTTTAAAGTCCCTACCTATTTTTAAAAAAAAAAGTAGAAGGATATTTTTATAGACTTTATTACTAATCTCCTAAAATCTAAAAACTATACTAATACTATAGTTATAGTAAACTATTTTATAAAATACTAATACTTAATTTCTTATATTAATATAACTATTATAAATATAGCCTGCTTCTTTTATTAGCACATATAAATAGACTATAGTCTTTAAGAAATAATTATATTAAACTAAGAAACATAATTTGTTTTTACTTTTTATAAAAAACTTTATAAGTAATTATAAATTAAACTCTAACTATTTTTTACATACTATCTAGAAACTAATAGCTAAACAAAAAAAGCTAACGGCATAATAAAATAAGTTCTATATATATACATAAACTATTAATAAAACGACTAAGTAAACTATTTTTTTTTAGTATAATTTAAAGCTAATAATATTATATTTAAATTTATAAAGGTTTTACTATTTTTAGCTAATATAAGCTAACACTTTTAAATAGGTTTTAAATTTTCTATAAAAACTTAAAAACGGTTTTACTAGGTATTATAAGCTTTAGAAGCTAACTATATAGTAGAAAAAATAGCTAATATTTAACAGCTAGTTTAAAAAGAAATAATCTAAACTTAGGCTTTTTAAAAAGAATATATAAATTAAAAAGAATTATTTATATTTAACTACTAAATAGAAAACATAGTCTAGCTTAATACATAAAATATTAGAACTAAATAACTATTTAAAAAGCTAAACTTAAAGACTTTAGAAAAATACTATATTTTCTAAGTGGTTTTTTTATATACATACTAACTTAAACTTTCTAAATTTTTAAGTATATACTTAGTTTTTTATATATCTTTACTTTAGCTAACTGTACTTAAATTTAAATACTTTTTAAATTAATAAAACTTATTACTAAAACTTATTAATATTAATATTAATATTAATATTAAATACTATATTAAGTAAATTAAAAAGCTGTGCTTTAATTATAAATAAAAATACTATAAATACCTCATTAAATAAACTAAATATAATAACCTAATATAGTAATTTATAAACAATTTTTGAAACATAACTATTATAAAAGAATTTTATTTCTAAAATCTAAACTAATTTGTTATTTAAAATTTAATATAAACATTTATTATAAGAGCTTGAATTTAAAAGAAGAGTACTATTATAGTAACTATTTATAACATTTTATAAAAATCTTTTAAAGAGGCTTTTTTTATAAACATTTTTATTATATTATATATTTATATATTAGTTTTATACTAGTACAAGAGCTCTTGCCTAAATACTTTATTTATAACTTATTTTATTTCTTTTTTTCTTTACATAATGTTTTGAATTATTACTTAATATTATATATAGTAATTAATTAATACTTTTTTTTAAGTTCTTAATTTTCTATATGTAATACTTTTGTAATACTAGCTAAATATATAATAGACTAGAGCTTAAGATAATTAACTAAAATAGTTATTTTAACTTTAACTTTATACATAACCACGTAACTTTAGTAACTTAATAGAAGTTAGCTATTAAATTTCTATAGTGTATATAATTAACTTTTTATTAAATCTACTTTATTTATACCTAATTACCATTATTAGCCCGGATTCTTATATTTAGATTTAATTAATTTTATTTCTTATAGAGGCTGAGAGGTTTCTAGTAGTATAATTAACTTTATAAAAAAGTAAAAAGCTCTCTAGTATTATAAAAAAGCTATTTAATACTATAGTAAGTATTAATAAATGTTAATAACTATTTAGTATTTATATTAATAGCCCAAGTAATGAACTTACTTAATATAAAATATAATAATAAATAAATTAGCTGCAAACTATACTAGTTACTTACTTTATAAAAGTTAAAAGTTTTAGCTATTAAAGTAGTAATAAGTTAAGTAGAGGTTAAACTTAATAACCACTCTACTTAATATAATAAAAAGAAAATTCTATTTTTAGTAAATAGAGCTAGTAATAGTACCTTACTTAAAGAAATTATAAACATATTATAAATAATATCTAAAAAACTAACTACACTAAAAGGTCCTAATTCTTTATTAAAGTTATTTTTATAAGTTCTAGTAATAATATTAGTAACTTCTTTTATACCAACACCATAACTAGTAATTAAACTAGTAATTAAACTATTTAATTTTTTTTAAACTTTTTATGTTTAATAGTATATGGTTTTTTTACTTTATGTTTAAATATTAAGCTAAAGCTAAGTTATAATTTAATAAATACTATATATACAGTAAAAGAAAAAACAGATAAACTATTTCTTTTAATATTTAAAGAAATAAGTAGTATGAACTATTCTTTTATAGCTTTTTAATTAAAAAATTATACTACTCTTAAAGCAATTTAAGTGTTTATGGACTTCTAGTTTAAAAACTAATATTAAAAATAAAAGTTTTTAGATAAGCTGTAAAGTATAAAATAGAAAAAAAAGTTAATAAAAAATATTATATAAAGTTTAATAAAAAGTTAATACTAGTAAAAAGTAATTAGCTAAATGAAAATATAATAAAGAATATATTTACCTAGAAATTAAATAAAGAGCTCTAAAAGCATATTATAGCTTTTTTAATAATATTAAGCTTTAAAAAGTACACTTAAAAAGTAATTCATATTAGTAATAACTTTATATAGATTATATTAAGTAACTATAGAACTGTTATGGCTATTTATATAATACTATTTATATTAATACTTAAATTAATAAATTAGAAAGTAATACCCATGCGTGTAGGAATAGTAAAGCTATAAAATAACTAATTTAAAATACTTTAAGTAAACTAAAAGAAATTTAACTAGTACTATAAGTAAAGTTTTTATCATTAATACAATTCTCCTAGCTATATAAAAAATAAATATAAATATATAAAAGTAAATTAGTTACGTTTAGTTACTATAGTATTAATAAAAACTAAATAAATAAACGCTAACAAAAGAGACAAAGAAGATAGAAATAAAAAAAAATATTAGAAAACAAATAGCTTTTATTTACTATTATAAGTAAAAGCTTTTAGCCAAAATAGATAAGATAATATTAAAAAGAAAATAATAGAAATTTTAAAATATATATATAAACACAGACTCTATTACTATATACTTATTAATTAACTAAATAAATATCGTATATATAATAATTAATACTAAGTATTTATGTTATAGTTTTATAAACTTTATTTTTACTACTAAAGTTTATTTAACGCGTATTAATATAGTCTTGTAGGAAATTATTAGAGTACATAAAAAACTTAAAAGAGTTATTTAAATTATATAAATTAATCTTAATATTAAAGGATATACTAAATAAGCCTATATATATATTATTAATAATATACTTAAATTTAATCTTATTTTAGGTAGACTTTAAATAAATTAAAATAATATTATAATCACGCTAGCAAAGAAATTATTTAATATTCATATATTAAGAATAAGAGTTTATAGTAAAAAAGAGAAGAAATTATGTTAGTAAAAACTAATAGAGATTAACACAGCTACTTTTTTAATATAAATAAATAAATTAAAAAGAAAAAGTAAAATATGTATCTTTATAGTATTACTAGCAGATATTTAAAAGACTTTAGTATTTAAACTAAAGCTAGATTCTAGAATACTACTTTTTAAGGCCTATTAAAAGTACTTAAAGGTATTTTTAAAAAAAGAAAGTGAATAAGCTCTCACTACTTGTAAGGATCCAGGCCAATAATAGTAATTAAATAAAACAAAGTAAATTTAATAAAGAGTTAACTATATATGCTATAGAGATTTAATAGTTAATCTCTATTAAGTCGCTAAGGTTACGTGGTTACGCACGGAGTTAAAGCTAAGATAACTATTTTAGTTAACTATCCTAGGCTCTAGCCCATTACACTACTATAAAATTCTAGAATAAACTATTATATTAAATTTAAAAAGATTAATAGAAAGAACCTTAAGGTCCTATAAAAACTACTATATAATATATTAAAAGAAGAACTATTAGTACTATAAAAAGAGTTAATACTACTACTAAAGAAAACTTTATTTACGTAAGTAACTTTCTAGATATAGTTTTAATACTATTTATATATCAGCTTAATAAAGGTCTTTACTTTTATATTAACTATTATATACTTAATAAGATTTTTAAGAAGAATAAGTAATTTCTTTCTCTAATTTATAAAATGCTTAGCTAGATTAGTAAGGTAAGATAATATATTAAGCTTAATATTTCAATAGCCTTTTATAAAATTTATATTATAAAAAAAAAATTGCTAACAGCTTTTTATATAAGATTTAAATTCTTTAAATAGCTAGTTATATTTTTTAGACTAGCAAGAGCCTTTAGTATGTTTTAGTAATATATAAACTAAACTCTATAAAAGTATCTTAACAAGTTTTGTTTAATTTTTTTTAATAATATACTTATTTACTTTTTAGGCTTACTAAAAAAGTATTGTTGGTAAATTAATTTAATACTAAAAAAACTTAACGCTGTAGATTTATATCTAGATATTAAAAAATACAAATTTAAAACTAAGAGTATAAAATATCTAGGGTTTATTATTAAAGTAGGGCAAGAAATTTAAATGGATTCTATTAAAATAAAAGTTATTACTAAGTAGTAGTCTCTAATAACTATAAAAGAAATTAAAAGCTTTTTTAAATTTACTAATTTCTATTATTAGTTTATTAAGTTTTTTTTAGAAATTACTATTTTATTTATAAGACTTATAAGTAACGTGCCGTTCTAATAGACTAATAAAAAGTAAATAGTATTTAATAAACTAAAGAAAATCTTTATATTAGAACTAGTACTAGCCTAATTTAATTCTAACTATAAAACTATTTTAGAAGCTAACTTTTTAGATTATATAACTAAAAAAGTTTTTTCATAATATAGTAATGATAGTATGCTGTGTTTATATATATACTTTTTAAAAAAAAATATACTTATAAAGTGTAATTATAAAATACATAATAAAAAACTCCTTATAATTATTTATTACTTAAAAGCATAAGATACTAAATTACGGTCTATTAAAAAGTTCTAGGTTATTACTAACTATAAAAACCTTAAGTACTTTATAAGGCTTTGAAAATTAAATAAAAAATATACACACTAGTAGTTATTCCTCAGCTAATATAATATAAAAATTTAATATAAATTAGAGAAAGAAAATGTATAAACTAATATACTATTAAGACATAAATAAAATTATGTAAGTAAAGAAAATAATAAAAGGCTAAAAACCTATATAAATTAGCTACTAAAGCTAATAATTACATATTAGAAAAAAGAGCTTAAATTAAATAATAATAAATAAATAATATAGATGTTATAGTTAGTATAAACCTATAAGTAGTTACACATAAATGTGAGTAATAAGATACTGTATTAAAGCTATATAAAACTATAAAAAAAAGAAAAAAGCCTACCCTAGTTATATATATCTTTTATATATATAATATTTATTAAAGTATGTAAAATCTACTAAAGTATGTAAAGTCTATTAAAGTATATAAAGTCTACTAAAGTATATAAAGTCTACTAAAGTATGTAATACTTAGCTATTATATTATCTTCTTTTATAAAGATAACTTATTCTTAAGCTATCCTTATAAAAGAAAATAAGAAAAACTAAATTATAATTAATTTCTTTAATTTATATATGTAATCTGCGTCTACTCTTTTAACATAATAAGTAAATTAAATAAATCTAAATTAGAATTAGAATAAAGTACTATATTTACTTAAATAATAGACTAGTATTTAGCGGGATCCTTAATTAATAGTAATAAATATTATTAAATTTAGTAAAAATTTAAACTATATTATATATAAGTATTTTTTTTATATTACTATTAGCACTACAGAAGTAATATAAAGTAAACTTTTAATAGTAATATATTTAGAAAAAAAGTTACTATCTTAAGAGTATTAATAAATATATCTATTTAATTATTAGTAGATTAATGCTAATATTAATGCATAAAAAAAGGAATAACATAAAAACTATATAAAAGTTACTAGATAATACTAAGAAATTTTAGGTATATATATAGTAAGTTAAGCTAGCTGAATAAAGCTTTCTTAACTAATATATTAAGGTCTAAGTAAAAGATAAGAATTTTATTAGTATTTAGCTAGTTTTATTCTTAAGCTTTATATAGAATACGCTTAAACTTTACTACATATATAAATAGAGATATGTTTTTTTACTTAAAATTCTAAAGAATATTCTTTACTTTTTAAACCTTATTTAAATTTTCATATGCTTTTATTAACTAATTTAAGATTATATTATAGCTATAATTTTATATATTCTCTACTTAACTAAGCTAGAGAAGAACTATTACTTAAATTAGTAATTCTAGATTACTATATACATAATAGAACTATATAGTATTATCTTTAATTACTTTTCTATTAACCTTAAGCTTTACCTTAATTTCTAGTAATTAAACACAAAATCTATATAGTTTACTATTAAACTTTTATAGATTAGGAGGACAAGGCTTTAGTTATAAAAAGAATATAATAATAAAGCAGTTTAACTAAATTTAATACAGGTATTATACCTTAGCTTTTAGAAATTTAATTTCTGTTTTAGTAGTAAATTAAAATAACTAAGCTTTAGCTTTAAGAATCTTAATTTTAGTATAAAGTAACTCAATTTAGGCTTCCATATTATATAAAAGAAAAAAAAGAAAAAAATTAGAATTATAAATCGTTAATAAGTAATACCTACTACTAGTAGATAATATACTTAAAAACCTTATAACTTTAGATAGCTATTAGTAATCTGGTATTAAGTAATAATTACTTAGTTTAGCTAATATTATATTACCTTTTCAGGCTAGAATCATGTGTGTTGAAAAATTTTAAACTTTATAAACTTTAAATACTTAGACTTTTATTTCACACTAAGGAGTTTTATATAATATTATAGCTAATATAAACTTATAAATAATTATATATAGGTGTAAGTAATAAGGCGCTGTATTAAAGCTATATAAAATTATAGAAAAAAGAAAAAAGCTTACTCTAGTTATATATATTTCTTATAACGTATTTTATAAGCGAGCTGGTTAAATAAGTGAGCTAATTAATTTACTAAGATTATACTAAATATAATAAACTATATAATGAACTACTTCACCCCACTATAATCTACCTCTAATTCCTTATCGTTGCTGGATTCTATAGTAGATTCTTTATTAATTTAGTATATTTAAGTGTTATGTCTAGTCCCGCTGTAGTTTCTACAGTGTCTTTAAGTTAGTTTAACTCTATTTACTCTAGCATTACCCTAACTCTTCTTACTACTAGAAGTTATAGTAGTAGACTCTTTAGTAATTAACTATAAGCTAGCCTTAAAGGTAAGGACTTTTTCTTACTAGATACACTTTCTTTTACGCTGTTTCTGTTAGTTTATAATCTTATTAGCTACTTTAAGCTTAGTAATTTAATCGCGCTATAATACTATCTAATAAGCTATTAAAAAGGTGCCTTTAATAAGCTGATTGAACTCTTCCTTTAAGGAAGATAATAAACTACTTAACTTATTACTAATTAACTTTAATTACGACCTAAATTCAAGGTGGTTACTAGGGGTTTTTGACTACCATAGGGTATCTTATACAGTAAAGAGTATAGACGTGTGTAATTAAATATTAAGCTTTAATATTATCTTATTTAAATTAAATAGAACTAGGCTAGCACCTTGAAAACTTCTTTAAATATTCTTTTTAGTAATAAACGCATTAAACGCGTCCCGGAAGGCTAATAAGAACTTTATTTTCATAATATAGTTAAACTAGTTATATATTAGCTTCTTAACTTAACGCCTATATGCTATCTTTAATAGTGAAAAATAACTAATATCTAGTAGCTATAAAATATATAATGAATATAGTAGTATATATAAGTAACTATCTTATTCTCTTTACAGTATTTAGTAAATTCTAGCGAGTTATGGCTTTTATGGCTGTCTAGAATTAATAAACGGCATACACCTACAGTATGCTCTTTTATATACGTATTAAAGTGCTTTAACTACTAGAAACTAAGCTTATTTATTATCCAGCCGTTATTAGAGACCCTGAATGTTTATTAGGATAATATATTAACTTCCTAGTACTAAGCAAAGAAATAGTTTTTATCTTTATAGATAATAAAGGGTGGAAGTGCGTATTCTAATATGCTAATATCTTAAATCACTATAACCTACTCCTAGTTACCTAACTAAATAGCTTTTAGTTAATGCCGTCTTTTAGAGCCTATAACGACTTTTTACTAAGTTATTATACCTATCTGAAAGCTAGATTTGTTAAAGTTGTATATATTTTTATTTTATATACCATATTTAGCCTTTATATTACGTATAAGGTTAAACTAAGCTTGTATAATTACTAGTTCTTCCTGTTTATAACGCTAGTAATCTAGCTTCTAATTATACTTTATTTTAAGCCTTATAGTGCGCTTAATAAAGTTATGTAGCTAGTTTATACTTATTAAGTCTTTTTTCTACTTAGCTAATAGTTTATTAGCCATCTCTTAAACAGCATTAAGCAGAGAGGCAAATCCTCTTAAATTTAGCTTAAGTATATACTATTTTATTACCTCTTCTTTAGTTACTATTAGATTTATTAAATTAGGCTTAATATTATATTATAAGGTGATTCTAGCGCGTCGCGTTTATAGGCTTAAGAAGGGAACGTTAAAAGTACACATAGTAAATTAGAGACTAAATATTTAGCCTATTTTAAGAACTTAAATAGTAAGCTATATTTAAGCTTCTTTAGAAATCAATTACAGGTCAGTAAATAGAGATATTATGGTATTAAATATCTTAATATATAGTCTTAGTAAATTAATTAGCTTACTTATTTAACCAGCTCACTTATAAAATACGTTATATATAATATTTATTAAAGTATATAAAATTTACTAAAGTATGTAAAGTTTACTAAAGTATGTAAAGTCTACTAAAGTATATAATACTTAGCTATTATATTATTCTTTCTTATAAAAATAGCTTATTCTTAAGCGATTCTTATAAAAGAAAATAAGAAAAACTAAATTATAATTAATTTCTCTAGTTTATATGTGTAATCTGCTTCTGTTTTTTTAATATAATAAGTAAATTAAATAAATCTAAATTAGAATTAGAATAAAGTACTACATCTACTTAAGTAATAGACTAGTATTTAGTAGAATCCTTAATTAATAAAAATAAGCATTATTAAACTTAGTAAGAATTTAAATTATATTATATATAAATATTTTTTTATGCTACTATTAGCACTATAGAAATAACATAAAATAATCTTTTAATAGTAATGTATTTAAAAAGAAAGTTATTATTTTAAAAGTATTAATAAATATATTTATTTAATCACTAGTGGATTAATACTGATGTTAATATATAAAAAAAAAGTAATATAAGAACTACATAAAAGTTACTAGATAATACTAAGAAACTTTAAATATATATATAGTAAATTAAGCTAGCTGAATAGAGCTTTCTTAACTAATATATTAAGGCCTAAATAAAAAATAAAAATCTTATTAGTATTTAATTAGTTTTATTCTTAAGCTTTATATAAAATACGCTTAAACTTCACTACGTATATAAATAGAGATATGTTTTCTTACTTAAAATTTTAGAGAACATTCTCTACTTCTTAAACTTTATTTAAATTTTCGTATACTCTTATTAACTAATCTAAGATTGTATTGTAGCTATAATTCTGTATATTCTCTACTTAACTAAGCTAAAAAAAAACTATTACTTAAATTAGTAGTTCTAGATTACTATATATATAATAGAACTGTAAAGTATTATTTCTAATTATAATAATACTACTTACTCTACTTACTATAGGCTATATGATATTATAACTAGTTATACTAACTATAATTTAGTATAAAGTCTAGAGTATAACTAGCTTATGCTTAGGCTATGCACTATTCTATTTAAAAGTAAGCCCCCTTTATATCTCTTCTCTCTCTATCTTAGTATAGCTGAAATAGAGCTAATTTATTTTATTAATTTATATTAATACTATAACACGTAAAGACCGAGCCTATTATCATATTATACTAAAATTAATCTAACTTAGCTAGATAATGGTGATATAATATTAAGGTTAAGCCACATAATTAACCTAAGTATTTAATTTACTAATAACTATACCTAGAAAATTAATTACACAACTACGCTGAGTCGTTAGTTTGTTAACTATATAATCTTTACTAGAAAGCTTTATAATAGTAAATAGTTAAAACTCTAAGTAATAGCCTGTATAAGCTCTGCATAATAGATCTTAAAAGTAACTTAGTAGGTAACTAAAAGACCTATAGTAATAGATAATATACCTATTAGATTAGAAGAGAGTTATAAGAGCTCTAGTAAACTCTTTTCCTTTTTTCTATTATCTTCTTTATGCTAGAAAAACTGACCCCTATAAGCACTACTAGCTTATCTTCTTTACACTAGAGAAACTAACTCCTATAAGCACTACTAGCTTATCTTCTTCTTACTAGAAAAACTAACCCCTATAAGCACTATTAGCTTATTTTCTTTATACTAGAGAATTAGCTAATTACTTCACCCTACTAAGGGCTAGAAGCTCTATATAAATATAAGAATAAATAAGTTAAGACTATAGGAAAGCTCTTTACGCTAGAGATAAGAATTAATTCTAAGATAATAACCACTAATAATAACTATATATTTATTCCTAAGTCGCTTAAGTGTGCTGTTACGTACTATTTTAATAATATAATTAAAAAAAACTACACTATTAAGAAGCTCTATATCTAGGCATGATATGATAAGAAACTTTTTATAGCTACTATTAAGAGCACTACTTAGAAAACTAATACCTATAAGCCTTAGAAGATAGAGATTACGCTTTTTACCCTAATAACTTTTAATTAAGTGATAATTACTAGTGAGCTAGAGCGTAGCTATTTTAAAGTACTTATATATTATAACCATACTAATACACTAGGAAAAGCGCTTAATACGGCTAAAACTAAGCTTAATAAAGCTAGAGATAAGCTTATTAAGCTTTATTAGCTATTAAACAACACGCTTAAGCGCATAGCAGATTAAGAAAATAAAATTAAGATACTAAAGATATAAATAAAGAAACCTACGCATAATATATACTCCTTTCTCTTTATAAAGGCTAGTTTAGTGTTATTGTTGATATTAGTAAAGAAGATACACTTTACAGCTCTACTATAGACCTCTTAGAACTAGGCTAGCTATATCACTATAGGACCTAATAATAGTTCTAATATAGAAAATCTTAGTAACTAAACTTCTTAAATATTACCTTACCTACCCGCTACTCTACTAGTTATGTTTACTATAGGCAGCTATTAAGATAATAGCTGCTCAGCATAATTTCCTAATCTACTAATACTTAAAAACAGTAAAAACGTTATCTTTAATTAATAGAGAGATATCTTAGAGAATAAGGTACACACTAACTAAGACTAGTTTACTAGAGCTAGTAAGTAAGCTATCTAGAAAAATATTATCTCTTATATGTATATATATATAAAGAGTTCTGCTAACTAATACCTCTTAATATTTATACATATAATAAAAGAGAGTAAGCAGCTAGTTAGCTACTAGTATATAGTAAATTATCTAAAGAAGATATATAGTAATCTATATAAGAGACTTAATACTTACTATAATTTCTAAAAGCTCTACCTTAAAAACCCTACTAACTTTATTATATTTTAAGGTGATTTCTTCTGCCTAGCTTAAGAACACAGCCTACCTATAGACTAATAAATAGAAGAATTCTATAAAAAGCTCTTAAACGCTTTATGTACGTAGATAGATATCTACTAATAATAGTATTATAACTAGTATAATAAGTATATAGACTTAGTTTAAGACTTTGCTAGAGAGCTAGCTCTTAGCACCAAAAAAGCTACTAAGTAGATTAATAAAAGAATTAGGAAGACTTAGCTACTGCTAACTTAATAGTCTTATTTAGAAACTAAGTACCTAACTTATATAGTAGCTACTATTATTCTACTAATATCTATCTTTAAGCTAGCTAGTTACTATAATTGCGGGAAATCTAGCTACTTTATAAAAGACTACTAACTATTTACTTAAGCTATAGCTAAAGTAATTAAGCCTATAGATACTAATAAAAAGCTCTATACGCCTTAAAATACTAGTAATAATAAGAAGTTTCAGCTTACTATAAAGGAACTATTAGAGAAAGACTTACCCTAAGGGAAGTCTTTTTTTTAGGATTATCTTCTAAAGCTACTAACTAGTTTAACTCTTACTAACTGCTATTTAGTAGACTAGTTTTTATTCTATCCTACTATATCTCCGCTAGCGGACTAGCTATTAAGTTAAGCGGCTTTTTTAATACTAGAGCTAGTAGTTTTATTCTAATACACCTAAAGCACATACGCGCTATTAAGAAAGGGCTTAAAATAAAAACTTACTAAATAGAATTTATCTCCCTAGCTAGCTATAATAATAGACTAAATAGATAAGTAAATAAGTACTTTTAGGCTAATCTAGTACTAGATAACTACTATCTATTAATTTACTTTATTTTCTATAATACTAGCCGCCACGACCTTATAATCAGCTATAAGCTGTTTGAAGATATAGGTATATTAATTAACTATAAGAAATAAGTACTTAAATAGCTAGATAATAAGCTAATTAACTATAAGTATAATATTATTATTTTAATATAAAGTTTATTAACTAAAATTAATCTTTCACACTAAGCTAATACTAACTAACGTGATAAGCTAATAAATGTAGTGATTTTATAACATACTTATAAGCTACCCTAGCACTTATTCTAACGTATTATATACTAAGAAAATTTTAAAAAAATAAAAGAATAGCTTTACTTATAATAGTAGCTAGAGTTAAATAAGTAAATCTTTTATTTTTAATCTATCTCATACAAAGACCTCTCTAAGGCAGGTCTTAAGATTAATACTATAAAAACTATTACCTTTATAATATATACACAGTAAAAGGAAACTATACTAGGATATACTAGTATTTATAAAGTAGATAAACTTATCTAGGACTATAAGGACTTTATAAGAAAGTCTTTCTCTTAAGGCTCTAAAAACTCTTTAGTAAAACCTTTACTAAAAGGGCCCTATTAATCAAATAAGGATCTTATAAAAAAAGAGAAACTTTAATAGCTTATTAAGTAGAAACTATTCTACTCTAGCTATATTAGCGTGATTTAGGTTTATTTCTTAAAAAAAAACTCAGACATACTGCCCCCGTATTATAAAGATATTAACTATAATATTAAACTAATAGCTAAGAATATGCTAATATTAAGCTTATTATATAGTATATCTCTTAAATAGCTATAGCTTATTAAGACTTACCTAAATAACTACTTTAAATAAGGGGTTATTACTTATAGTGATGCTTTATATACTTTCTTAGTACTATTTACTAAAAAGTCTAAAAAAGAATAGCGCTTTTATGTTAACTACTATAAGCTTAATACTATTATAAAGAAAAACGCTTATCTGATTTTACTAATTTAGAAGACTCTTACCTGCCTAGCACGTATAAGGGTATTTACTAAGCTTAATATATAATAGGCCTTTTATTATATATGTTTAAATAAGAACATAAAGGACCTAACTACGTTCTATACTTAGTATAAGAATTATAAGTATTATATACTACTATTTAGTCTCTGTAATAGCCCTATTATATTCTAGTACTATATTAATAAAGTACTTTATAGCCTACTAGATGACTTCTATACTATTTATCTTAATAATATTCTAATTTACTTTAAAGATTTACTGTAGTATGAGGAGCACGTTACTTAAGTACTAAGATATCTTTAAAACATAAACCTCTAAGTAGACATTAAAAAGAGCGAGTTTACTATTACTAAAATAAAGTTCCTAGGCCTTATTATTAGTACAGAAGGGATCTAAAAGGACCCTAAAAAAGTTACTATTATACAGAAATAGCTAGTACCTATATTAGTTAAAAGCCTATAATTTTTTCTAAAATTCTATAATTTCTATAAAGCTTTCCTAAAAGACTATAAATATATTATTTAACTGTTTACTAAGCTACTTAAGAAGGGTATATAGTATATCTTTAGTAAACACAAGCTAGTAGCTTTCTAGTAAGCTAAAAATTTAATGCTGTTAGATAATATTTTAGTTTACTACTTACCCTACCGCTAGACGCGTATAGAGATAGACGTAAGTAATAAGATTATTATAAGAATATTATTATAGCTCTAAGAGAATAGTCTTTAGTAATCTATAGTCTTTTACTCTAAGACTATAAGTAAGCCCTAGATAAACTATAATATATATAATAAAAAGATATTAGCTATAATCTATGGCCTCTAAGAATAGTATTTATAGCTTATAGGCTTATAGACTATAGAGTTATTTAGTACTCTAACTAACTACTATATACTAGAGTACTTCTCTATAAAGTAAGAGCTTACTTTCTACTAAATATACTAAATAATAAGCATAATAAACTATTACCTAATACTTATTTATTACTTTAATATAGCTAATATAATAGCTAATGCGCTCTTACGTAAGTAAGAGAAACTAAAGACCTAAAAAAATAAGAATAAAGCAGCCTAAACACGTGTTTTTCTTTTAGTAGAGTAAATTAACGTTAGCTTTATTAAGACTATAAGTAATAACCTAGCTATATTATTAGCAAAAAGTATACTAGCTACTAATATAATTAAAGTAACTATTACTAATACTTTTATAGCCTTGCCTTTTCTAAACGACCCTTACTTACTAATTAATTATATTATTAAGGTGAATTATAGTTATGAGAGCCTATAGCCATTCTAAAAGCATACTTTCTCTAGTAACTATCTAGTATAAAAACTTAACCAGAGCCTTTTTATACACTATAGTAAGCTAGTAGTTTCTATTATATACTTCTTAAGAACTTACTTTATTTAAGCTATTTATACTACCTAGGTGATTACTTACTTAAATAAGAAAAAAATAAATAAGCTACTTCATAACCGCTACTACTAAAGTTATATAAGTAAAAATATAGATAACTATATAGCTATATATAAAGCTTGTAAATAGAGTTATATATCTTATAATAAAACTTTAGGCTTACTTAAATCACTACTAATCCTTAAGCAAGTATAGTAAAACGTTTTTATAAACTTTAAGTCCTTTTCTTTAGATAAGAAAAGATATAACTGTGTTTTTATTATTATAAACTAGCTAAGTAAGTACTGCTTTTTATTATCTTACTATAAAATAACTACAGCTACTTAAGCAGCTAATATATACTATTATTATATCTAGTAAGTATTTAGTTTACTTAAGTTAATAGTCTCTAACTATAGTTTTTAGTTTATCTTAGCATTTATAAATGAGCTATGTTAACTAATAGGAATTAAATAAAAACTCTTAACACTATATTACCTTTAAACTAACGGGAATACTAAGGTTTTAAACTAGTATATTAACTAGCGCCTATGCCTATTTATTAACTATTATTAAGACAACTAGTTAAACCTACTGCCTTATATAAATTAGGCTTAAATAATTCTGCTATATAAGACTATAAGCTTATTATCCTATTAAATTAAGTTTAGCTACTAGTTAATCTATTACTAAGACTAGGAGGAACATATAAAGACATTTACTATAGTTTATAAATAGATATTTTATAAGGAAGTATAGAGCTACGCTAAAGCTTAATATAATATAATAAAGCTAGCTATAAAGATAACTTAATAAGGGATTATTTAAGTATAAGAGTAATAAACTTAATAGGCTAATAAGAAGCGCCATAAGCTAGACTTTTCTATAGAAGATAAGATATACGTTATATCTAAGGACTTTACTACTAGCTAATCTAGCCAGAAGCTTAACCAGCAGATATATAAACTCTATTCTATTATAAATATAAAGAGATACTCTTATTATCTTAAGCTACTACTATATATACGTATGCTTAACGTCTTTTATATAGATTATCTATAAAAGACTTTTACTTACCTACTACTTAGCTAAATTAAACTTAAGGAACCGCCTATTAAGATTAACGGGTATCTTAAGTGGTTAGTACAGGAAATTCTTAATAGCTACTTATTTTATAGCTAATTATAGTATAAAGTATTCTAGCTAGCTTATAACTTAAATTCTACCTAGTATAATACCTAAGGCTTTATAGGCGCCCTATATAAGATAAAAGACTATTATAAGGCCTATCTAGAGAAAGTAGAACTACTAGTATAACTAAACACCTAGTTAAAAGCATACAAAGCAAAAGAGAATCTGGAAGTAATAGAGAAGAATAATAAGACAGCTTTAAAGATAAGAATAATATAAAGACTAGTAAAAAAGAAACTATAACCTAAAGACTTAAAAATAAGCCTCTTTTAGAGAGGGAGTAATATAATAGTACTACTTACTCTACTTACTATAAACTATATAATATTACGACTAACTATACTAGTTATAATTTAGTATAGAGCTTAAAGTATAGCTAGCTTATACTTAGGCTATATACTACTCTATTTAAAAGTAAGCTCTCTTTATATCTCTTCTCTCTCTATTTTAGTATAGCTAAAATAGAGTTAATTTATTCTATTAATCTATATTAATGCTATAACGCGTGAAGACTAAGCCTATTATTATACTAATTACTTTTTTATTAACCTTAAGCTTTACTTTAATCTCTAGTAATTAAACGCAAAATCTATATAATTTACTATTAAACTTTTATAAGTTAGAAAGGTAAGGCTTTAGTTATAAGAAAAATATAATAATAAAATAATTTAACTAAATTTAATATAGGTGTTACACTTTAGCTTTTAGAAATTTAATTTCTATTTTAATAATAAATTAAAATAACTAAGCTTTAGCTTTAAGAGTTTTAATCTTAGCATAAAATAACTAAATTTAGGCTTCTATATTATATAGAAGAAAGAAAAGCAAAAATTAGAATTATAAATTATTAATAAATAATGCCTACTGCTAGTGGATAATATACTTAGAAATTTTATAACTTTAAATAGCTATTAGTAATATAGTATTAAATAATAATTACTTAGTTTAGTTAATATTATGTTGTCTTCTCAGGCCGGAATTATATGCATTAGAAAATCTTAAACTTTATAAACTTTAAATACTTAGGCTTTTATTTTATACTAAGAAGTTTTATATAATATTATAGTTAGTATAAACTTATAAGTAGTTACACATAAGTGTAAGTAATAAGATACTATATTAAAACTATATAAAATTATAAAGAAAAGAAAAAAACTTACTCTAGTTATATATATCTTTTATATATATAATATCTACTAAAGTATATAAAATTTACTAAAGTATGTAAAGTTTATTAAAGTATATAAAGTCTACTAAAGCATATAATACTTAGCCATTATAATAGACTTTCTTTACTTAAATTAGTTTTTTAATAATTATAGAAAATAGTATAACTAAAGTTTAGAAGTTTTATGCCTAAAAGTCTTATATCTAGAAGTCTTATAATAAGCTTAAATAAAGATAATATAATATAGTACTAAATAATAAAGTATATATAAAAGTAGTATAAACTTTTTATAATTAGAAATAAAGATTTCTTTTAGAGCTTAAACTAAAAGTTTTACTAGCTAAGTATAGAATTAATAAAAATAAAACCCTTTATTATTAGAATAGAAAGTAAGTGCCTGACTTAAAGCTATTAAAAATATTAATTATTTACTAAATTTATTTATTATAAGCAATAGAACACTTAGGACAGTAAAGTATTTATTTAATATTAATAAGAAATTACTTTTAGCTAGGGATATTAAACTATATATAGTGTTATATTTAAAACTATAATATCTATAGCTATATATAGCTATAAAGAGATTATTAGTAAGAACTATTACACTTATTACCTATTCTCAATTATATTTAAAAGAAAATCTTAATAGATTTTGTAACTAGATTACTAGAAAGTAATAGCTATATAGTTTTATTAGTAATTACTAATAAGCTAAGCAAGAATATAACTCTCTACTCTCTTTTAAATATAAATATTAAGATAGTAATATAGGCTTTTATTTATAAGATTATTACTTACTATTAAATTTCTAATACTATAGTATTTAATTATAGTAGTTAATTTATTAGCAAGTTCTAGACTAAGCTTTATAAATTTCTAAGAATTAAAAAACAATTATTAACAGCATTTTATTTATAAATAGATAGTTTAGTAAAAAGAATATATAGTATAGTTAAAACTTATTTATTACGGACGGTAATAGTAAGGTAGCTATACCTAAAAAGCTAAGAGAATTAGCCATAATAGCTAATAAAGCTCTAGAATAGAAACGTATATTCAAGCTAGAAAGAAAGAATTATAAATAAGTATAGAATATACTAGCACAAGCTAAGGCATAAGCTAAGAAATAAAAATAGAGATATAAAACTATACTATAAGATTAGAAGCAGTCGCTCACATAACTAAGCTAAGGCTTAGTAGATAGAGATAGAGTAAAATAATAAAACCTCTAATAGCTCTAACAGCCTCTAATAGTATCTAATATACTATTAATAAGTATATAATATATGTATAAAGGATTTACTATAAATATGGCGCGTCAGACAGCCTATAGTTAGTTTTAATTCTTTATAGTTACTCTAAAATTAAGATCTTCTCTCTAAAGTTAAAACTTGAACTTGAGTGAATTAGTTTGATAACTATTTTATTAAATCTATTATATACTCTCTCTCTACCTCGTGATAAAGCATAAACTCTATTTTGTTAAACTTAAGACTATCTATTCTAAATACAAAAAGAGCTAAGAGCTTATTAAGTAATTAGTTAAGGTAAAATTACTAACGTAAAATATACTATTAAGTTAAAGTAACTCATAACACTAATAGTATAATATAATACTAGTTATTATTAATAGACTAATAAAGTATACTTACTTTAAACTAACCTATATAAAAATTAAAGCAGATAAATTAGCTACATTACTAATTAAACTTTTAATTACATGATATGAAATGCTATGAGAATTTATCACGGACAGAGACAAATTATTTACATTAATATTTTAAAAGATGTTTATAGAACGGCTAGGGGTAGAATACTATCTCTTAATAGCATTTCACCCACAAACAAACAGACAGACAGAATAGATAAATTAAATACTAAAATAATATTTACAAATATACGTTAACGAATTATAAGATAATTAGATTAACTTATTACTAATAGCTAAGTTTGTATATAACTCTGTAAAGTCATTAACAACGGGAAAATCACTATTCTATGTAAACTATAGTTATAAGTCTACAGCTTATCAAGAACCACAGACACTAGATAAAGTATTAGAATTTATAAGAAAAAAAGTTAAAGATTTACAGATACTTCACAAAGAAATCGCACGGAAAATTACTTATAAAGGTAATCTTAGTAAATAAATTAAGGATAAGTCTAAAGTTAAGGGACCAACCTTTAAGGAGGAGAATAAGGTTTTCTTAAAAAAGAAAAATTTAGAAACAAAACAACCATCACGAAAACTGGATCACGTAAAATTGGGACTATTTAAGATTAAACGATAAATAGGACCTGTGAATTACGAACTACAACTACCTAAGGATATAAGAATTTATCTAGTTTTCTATGTCTCCAAACTAGAACCAGCACCACGGGATGCCAAACTATAGACAAGACTCAAACTTAAAGAAGACACTACTGAGTACGAAGTTCAGCAAATTTTGAACTACCAACAGTTTAGGCGTCAGTGGAAATACTTGGTTAGATAGAAAGGATACGGACCTGAGGATGACACCTGGGAGCCAATTAGGAACTTGAGAAACAGTTCGGAGCTGATTGACTAGTACTATCAGACAGAGCAGCAAAGGCTTGCTCCAAGGCGGGGTCTAGGGCATAAGGAGAGTGCAGAACATTCCATTTGAAACCAGAGAAGGAAGGCGAAGTGGCACCAGACACTGCGGGTTGCGGTGTGTGAACTTCTCGATCTCAAGAACAAGCCTCTTCCTCTTCAAGAGCTTGGACTTCACGGATTGAGGCCATCTCTTAATCAAACATCTCCTTCTCTTTAGAATCAACTTTCGCAAGCTCGCGACGAAGTCGAAGGGCATGAGAACGGGCCTCTAGGGCATCCTCTTCAGCCTTTTCGAGCTGGCGACGAAGTTTTTCCTTATCACGATCAATACGATCCCACTCAGGCTGCGAGACAATCAGATCGCATTTCACGTTGCGATCGTTACAAGCTGAACAGCGACTGGAGCTCAAATTCACAAGGCAATCATCGCCTCGACGGGAACAATTCGAGCAGGGTGTCAGCATGTGACGGGGTTCGTTACGGATCCGAGAAGCTAAACGGCGAGCACGTATTAGAGACGACTCAGGGCGTGTCATCGTTAGGAAGCTGGGCAGGGAAGAAAGGGAGTCGAGGGTCTTACAGTTTGGAACACCGAGTGGAAGACCTGCTGCCTTTATACTGCTTATAGAAGGGAGAAACTATCTTCCGAGACGAAGACTTGGAAGAGGGGGATAATGTTACGGACGGTAACAGTAAGGCAGCTGCACCCGAAGAGCTGAGGGAACTGGCTACGACAGCCAATGAAGCTCTAGAATGGAAACGTATGTTTGAGCTGGAAAGGAAGAACTGCAAGCGGGCACGGGACGCATTGGCACAGGCCAAGGTAAGAGCCAAAAAGCAAGGACAGAATTACGGAACCATGCCACAGGATTGGGAGCAGTCGCGCACGTGATCGAGCAAGGCTTGGCAGCCAGAGATGCTAGAAGAAGCCAGAAGCTCTGACATCTCTGACAGCCTCTGACAGTATCCAACATACTGCCGACAGGTATACATTGTACGCACGAGGGATTTCCTATAAATATGAGACATGGAACGGCTCGGGGATATTTTGGATTCTTCGTAGTTACTCTAAAATTAAGATCTTATCTCTAAGTTAAGACTTTGACCTTAAGTGAAGTAGTTTAACTACTACCTTATTCATTCTATTATACAACCTCCTCTTACTCTTATGATAAAGACCAAACTCTATCCTATTAAACCTAGGGCTATCTATTTGAGATACGGAAAGGACTAGAAGCTTATTAAGTAACCAGTTAGGGAAGAGTTACAACATAAAACGTACCATTAGTTAAGGCAACTCGTAACATATATAATAATATTAAAAAAAAAGTTATATTATTTATTACTAATTTAAGTTACTTTTGTTATTATTTCTAATAACTTATTTAATTTATTTTTTCTAAATATTTTACTTTTTAACTTAGTTTCTAAGTTTTTATTAACAAATTTTAATTAATAGCTTATTATTTTAATTAGTTTATAATTATAATTATTTAAACTGTATTATATATTTTATAACTAATTTATTTTATTTTAAAACTTAAATTTTCTTTATAACAATAAGCTTTTTATTAACTTTTTTAAATATAGAATTTTTTTTAAAAAAAAACTTTATAATTAGTTAAAATATATTATATTTTATTACTATAGTTTTTTAATTCTTAGCTTTTATAATTAAAGTTACTTATTTTAAAGTAATTTTTAGCTAAAAACTAAACCTATTTTATAGTTCTACTTTTTATATTTATTTTTGTAACTAAAATCTAATTTTATTTTACTTAACTTTTTTTTATTTAGCTTTTTACTAATTTAATTTTTAATACTTATTTCCAACTATTTTTGATTAGTACTCTAATTTTTAATAATATTATACTTTTAATTTATATTTATAATTTTACTATATTATTTTATTAAATACTTAATATAATTTTTTTACTAACTATTAACTATATAAAGTACTTAGTATTTTTTTTAACTTATTAACTTATTTCTAAAGTTCTTAATTTTTTATAATTTTTTATATATTATTATATAGCTACATTTTTGTATTATTATATTTTGTAATACTTATTATATATAATAATATAAAAAAAATAGTAGTTTTTATTTATTTTAAAAGTTTTAGTATATACTTTTTTAAAAAAAAAATTGTATATAGCTTTAAGTATATATTAAGTATACTAACTAAATATTTTTTAATTTAACTTATTTTTATTAAGCTTATATTTCTTAAAGGTTTTAAATAAAATAAGTACTATTACTTTTGTTTACTTAATACGCTTTTTTTATTTTATTTAGTTACATTTTCTTTCCTCTTAGCGTTATTTATAAAAACCTAAAATAGATAAGACATAGAAAAAGCTTTACATTACACGTATTACTTTAAACATTAGTAGAATTACTATAAGTAGGTATTGGAAGTAGATTTATATTATAATAATTAGCCGAAAAAAAAATTAGAAAAAAAACCTCGTTTGTTAAAAAAGGATGGGTGATTTACCTTCAGGCAAAATCTTAGCCTTCTTCCTTTTCTTTAGGGTCTCTTTTTTGGGATGTAAATAAAAGAAGTTGAGATACTACTTGAGATGCAGCGTTCTTAAGGACATTGCAAAAAGGCTTCATAAACCAACTACTAGCCACTATCAAAGTTAATCTCAAAGAGGTATAGAAGTTTAACAATACAAATTAAGAGATAGAAGTTTCAGCAGAAAATCATAGAAATCATGAAGATTGAGATCCGATGTAGTAGAAACTTTTGTTGAGGATGCATTACATTATGTTGGCAGCATTTAGCAATGGATGAGAGGAACCGTGGAACACCCCAAGATGAGCTCAAAGACCTACGACAACCAAGGATCTCATCCTAACTACGCCTAAACTACGCTTGCGGAAATGCTGAAGCGTAGAGTCAGTACTGAAGAAAGCCTCTGAGATCGGAACGAGCGATTTTGATTATGTAACTAATCTACGGCTCTACCCCTCACACCTACACCCAGGGCGCAATTGGTGTCGAAACAGGCCCTAAGACGGATGAGTACCTTCAATGTGAAGCAAAACAATGGTACTATACTCGAAGTCGTACCAATTGCAGCTAGTTCTGCCATGATTGATAGTCATTGAAGATGAGAGGCTCAGCCTAAGTTGAAATGCAGGGAAGCTTTGGGAAGAACGAGGCTGAGGGATGGACTCTGAATGTACAGTACCAAGCTGTCGAGCAAATGCGTCAGCCCTGTCCTCCAGCCCACCAAAGGGGATCGAATGACGGGGAACTCCGTCTGAAAATTATTCGTTTGCACAGTGCCTGGATATTGTTGGATGCTTGATCAGGTTGATCTGAACTGTATTATTGTAGTAGCCACTATGGAGAGGAATGCAGATGCGAACAACCACTAGCGCGTAAAATATTTCTTGGCGAAAAATATCTCCGGGCACGCTCGGAGCTTATTGACATCCTGCATCCGCCTTCACATCAACAATGGCTCCTCAAGATCCTGCCCGAGATCTCTCTGATGCAGAGGAAAATTACCACGAATCCTCCGATGAGGACTTCAACCCCGTGCCCGTTTCCGCCGAGGAATCTTCCAGTTCCTCTTCCGATGAAGACACGGCCGCGAAACCCGCGCACCGGAAACAAAAACGAAAAGCTCCTTCGCCAACTGACCTAGACTCTGGAGATGAAGTGACAATAGAAGCGGTGCGGAAACGGAGAGCGAAGAAGAACAAAAAAGATACAAAAGGAGAGGATGACGATCTTTTGTTCTCAGATGATGAAGGTGGGGCCGGGGGCTTGATTAAGACAAGGGCGCAGAGGAGGGTCGAGTAGGTACTCGCTATTATGGGCATGTAATCGCGGATTGCTGATATTGGTGGTGGACAGGCAGAAAGAGCGGAGACCTCTGGCTAGGACCGAGGGCGCGACAGTCGATGTCGATGCGTTGTGGGCACAGATGTCCTCGGCGCCATTGAAACCTATATACCATACTTCTCAATCGATTGCAAATGAAGCAGGCCCTTCAAAGGTTCAAGATGTAGCCATGGGAGACGTGGATGCGCAGGGTCATGCGGACAACGAGACGGAACTCGTCACAGTAAAACGAATTTACAGCTTCGCAGGGCAACGCACAACAGAAGAGAGACAGGTCCCGCGCGTTTCACTCTTCCAATATCTCTCGGATGGCTGGAAAGCTGTAGAACCTAGAGCGCAGGAGTCTGGAGATGCGGATTCCAAAGTCGATGGAGCTGATGCCGAAGATGCACAGTCAAAGGTCCGCCGTCCTCTTCGGCGACCCTCCCGCTTCGATCCCAACCCCACAGGTCAAGTCCGTGGCCTACCTCCTGAATACCAACTCACCTGGCCGCGCAAAATCACAGCTATGGTTCAAGTCGATCAGGAGAACGTACCTGCACCGGCTACTCCAGCTGTGCTGCGGCTCGAGAAGGCCCAGAAACTCAACGTGGTGGATAAGTCTAGACTGGACTGGACTGGATATGTGGATAAGGAGGGTATTGCTGAGGAGCTGGATGAGCATGGCAAGGCGAAGGAAGCTTACCTCGGCAGGATGGAGTTCTTGGCGGGCGTAGAGGCTAGACGGGAGGAAGAGAGACGAAGGTTCAAGAATTTGGCTGCTTCTTGATAGGTTGAGAGGAGCGTACGGCCATTCGAGTCGGCGTAGAGATTTGAGATACTCAGGTAGTTTTGATTCAATGATACCCAAATTTCTCCCTTGAGGTGAATACTCTTATTCCCTCGTGTCATTTCTATTATTTATTCGGAGCACTTGTAGAATGTCTCTGCCCTTTTATCTGAGGACGTTATCCTTAAGTGGTATCATTACTCTTTAACTACCAATGGAAACGCAAGCCCATTTATCTCACTTCCGGAATTATTCATTTCGTATTCTCTACACCTTCTGTATACATCCCTTCGTCCTCCTCTGTCATTGCCTCTTCTATTTCATCTCAACGCTTGCAACCACGCCAAAAGCTACATATACAGACGCTCCGCTTCCGCTCTTCCCCTTACATAGCAACCGCTCTACAAATCTCTCTACCGTTGCATAAGGCCTGAATGCAGCTTTAAGAGAAGTCATTGGAGGTAGTAAAACACTCTAGTTTACCACCCCTTTTTCCTTAATAATCGTGTTGCGTGAATAGACGATATTACATACCAAATTACATAATACCTTCACCGTGATAAGTTGAGTTCGGATCTTACCGATATGCCGACAAGCGATCCCTAGAACATTAAATGGACTGATCTGTCACTTCAGGAGACAACAGCGTGGAAAGCAATGTGAATACTAGTGATACTGGATCAGCACTTGCAGAAGTTTTCACCAAACCTCAAAAATAGGATTTCATACTCCACAGTTGTCATCTTTTGCATTTAGCCAGTGAAACAGGGTGACAAATATCATTCTTTGATGATTGGCCATGTTTCAAATATCAAGTCGAAGTCGGTCGTGGAGGTCTCGCAGCAGTAACTGCGGAGGTCTTGCGCGACGTTGGAAGAATTTGGAAGAAAAATTTTTTTTTTCGATTCTTGAGAGGGAATTGTGCAGAAGAAATATGACAGGTTCTGAGAACGTGACGAAACGCGGTCCCGCAATCTCTTACCGTAGAGAATTAGCGGCTGAGGTGAGCGCAAGCTCGTACATGTCCCGATTGGGAATGGTGAACGATAACGTGGGATACACCCCTTGTATTGAACGCCTGATGGATGTGATGTAATTGTCACAGGCAACCTGAAAGCAGTCCTCGAGGAATTGTAGCAAGAGGAATCGTCTTGCGAGAAGGTTACTTAGAATCGCATGATTCCTCGATCCCGGGGGACCTGCTGTGTACCTTCACGTGAAGCGCCTGTCCTGCGATTTGGCTGCAGCAGATTCCTCCAGAACAGCAAGACATGGCGTTCCTGGCCACTCATCTTAACTCCTAAGCAACAACAACCAAACGTGGCTGACCGCCTTTGGCCTCCGCCATTCAGCTGGCGGCCAAAAGCAGTGAATTGCGGTTCAGGCATGTGTCGGAGGGACAATGACCCGTTTGCTGCTGTTGCACTTTGACAGGACTCTCTTTTGTAATAGAGCGACGCCAGCCGGGACGACAGGGTCGCATTTAAGTGACTTTTTCGACAACTTCCTGATTATTGCACCCTCACCAGCCCCAATTGCAGCGTGCTCCGCCAATCGCCTCTGTGCCTGCGCCTCCACGGGCTGCCTGGGGCTTCGCTCTCTCTTGCATTGCTTGGCACGGGCGTTCTCGCATTCGGCATAGCGCTCATAGAACTCAGCCTTGCTCGCCCAAGAGCCCGACTGCCCAGGTTTCCAGCTCCAGCCGCACGTTAAACAGCTCAGCACACACCCCACCTCCGGTCTGCGAGTCGACCCTTCTTCCCTTTATCTATGTCGTCCATGAACGCTCGCTTCAAAAATCTCGTGGGCTCGAGACGCAAATCATCAAACCCCTCTCCCTCTCCACAGGGAACTACAACTCCCACCCAGAGACCCAACAGCCTCTCGCCACAGGCTTCCAACTCCAGCTCGTCTTCCCTGCCCACAATGAACCAGCAAAATCAACTCGGTCGCCCGCCCTCGTATACTTACGCTCCTCCCGGCGGGCTCGCTCCAGCGCAGCAGCATGGCCGTCCCGCGAGTCCCCTGCCGCCGATTAACACCGGAGCTCCCGGTTATCCTCAGCAACAAATGGGCGGGTACCCACCCCAAGGGCCACCAGGCTACCCTCCTCAACCACCAGCAGCTGGCGGGTATGGTGGAGGATATGGAGCGCCTCCAGCAGCCCCGCCCGCGGCTCCTCACGCACCTGCATCATACAACAGGCCGAACATGGCAGAAGTAGCAGGCGAGGGTCGTTCTAAGGCGCAGCTGATTGTGGGCATTGACTTTGTAAGAAGCCAATTTGCAAGGCTGGACGTGTGACGTAGTTGCTAATTTGAGATCCTCATAGGGTACAACATTCTCCGGTGTCGCATTCGCTTTCGCAACCAACACCGAGGCGAAAGAAGATATCATAACAGAATGGCCGGGTGCAGGAAATCAGACAAAACAAAAGGTATAACCACCTTGAACGACCTATGACACCACGTATCTGACACGAACCGCTAGATTCCCACAGTTTTGTACTATGACCAGTATCAAAAGGTAGTTGGGTGGGGCCCAGATATCGCCGACGCACTGGCCCCAACTGGGTACCCCAAGCCAGGTGTTCAGAAGGTAGAGTGGTTCAAGCTCCAGCTGATGCTGTCTGGCAATACTTACATTGACCCTATTAATTTGCCCCCTCTTCCCCCAGGGAAGTCTGAGATCGATGTTGCGGCCGATTACCTCTTCCACCTGAGGCAGGCTATGAGAAACCAGCTGCAGAAGACCCTTGGTGAAGTATTTAACAGAGAAGAGCGTAACATCCGATATTACCTCACTGTCCCTGCCATCTGGAATGATGCCGGAAAGGCCGCAACCCGTGCTGCCGCCATCCAAGCTGGTTTCCTCCGCGATGAGAACGACAACAGGCTGACACTCATTACTGAGCCTGAAGCTGCTGCCATGTTCTGTTCTAAGACTGGTCTTCTTAATCTCAAGATTCACGACGCTGTTCTGATCGTCGATTGCGGCGGTGGTACTGTCGATTTAATCGCTTACGAAGTTGAAGAGGAGCAGCCATTCTCAGTAGCTGAATGCACAGCAGGATCAGGTGACTCTTGCGGTTCAACCGCTCTGAATCGCAACTTCAGTAACATCCTCCGCGCCAAGATCAGGAAGATGAAGTTGCCTGATGGATCAAAGACTGCCGGCAAGGTCTATGCTAAGTGTATCATGGACTTCGAGAACAGGATAAAAGCCGATTTCCGAAACAACGGTCAGAAATGGGCTGTGGATGTTGGTATCGAGGCCGAATTCCCGGAAGCCGGTATTGAGGAAGGTTACATGACTTTTACGAATGAGGAGATTCTGCAGTGCTTTGAACCAGTGGTGAATCGAATTTTGGAGTTGGTGAGAAATCAGATCATTGCCATTCAGGCGCAGAACAGATCATTACAGGTACGTCTTGTGCTTGATCCAGCATTTCTTAAGGTAGACGCTAATTTCTTAGAATGTACTTGTGGTTGGTGGGTTCGGTGCTTCCGAGTATCTCTTCCAGCAAATCAAACTGCATGTCCCGCCTCAATTCCAGTCGAAGGTTGTTCGTCCTATGGACTCTGTCGCTGCTATCGTCAAGGGTGCTGTTACGGCCGGTATCACTGAGCGTATCGTCACACACCGTGTCGCCCGTCGCCATTACCTCATGGCCACTCTTCAACCTTTTAAGGAGGGCCACCACCCCGAACAATATCGTGTGCCTTCCCTAGACGGCAAGGACAGGTGCAAGTATACTCGCCAAATTTTTGTGCAAAAGGGTCAGCGTGTCAAGATTGGAGAGCCTGTCAAGGTCTCTTTCTTCCGACAGGTGGCTCCAGGTGCTACCCTTATGTATGAAGATATTCTATATGCTTGTGATGACGACGTTTGCCCGGAGTACACTAAGGATCCTCGTAAGTTTGCGTTCCTACAAAAGTCTCTACTAGCGAATACTAACGGTCGTTAAGGTATCAAGGAAGTCGTCACACTCACCTCAGACCTGTCCCGGAAGAACCTAGAAAAGGACTTCGAACGCATGGACACCCCGCAAGGCACATTCTACCGTGTATACTTCGATATTTACCTCACCCTCGACGGCTCAGAGTTCAACGCTGAACTCGTATGTCAAGGCGAGGTCATGGGTCGTTGCACAGCTAGGTTCAGATAGCGTAGTGCATGGAGGCATGAAAAGTTCTCGGTTCATTTTCTCTTCAAGATAATATGTGGATAGCATATTGCAAAGGTGCCGTAACTGAATCTCTAAACGGAGAATCGGTGGGAAGACGGAATGATGTCGATGGTGCAGAGCAAGAAAGATTTTCTAAAGCATACCCCCAGCTCGTCGTTTTGAATGTTTATCCACTGACTGGGCTCTTCATTACCCTTCTTTTTTGATTACCAAAGATGGGAGTGCCGCCTGGGATATACACTTTTTGGAGTTGTCTATAGCTTAATTTTTCGGTTTAGTGTGGTGGGCAGTTGCGAGGAGGTGGTGGAGTGATGAATACAGCCTCATATAACTTACCTGAGGGCTCTGTGTTTTCGATGCTCTGCGATTCTTTCCCTAAGTTTTATTCTTCTCTTTTTACTCGAGAGGGTGGTGCCTTTTCGAATGCGCCAAGCCATCACAGCTCACCCATCCAAACTTCGTTAAACAGGCCGATTCTCGTTGGGTGTCTCGTTTCCACCTTCCCCATGTCCACGGCGGTTGCAACCTATCATTTCCACTTATGATGGAGTTTCTTGAGAGGCGAGGAGCGAATATTTAGGTATCGTGTATCTTCCAGTTTCGAGGCCTGATAGTGGAGGGGGTGCTGCCAAGCCGTAATTGAATTCCCAAGATAGGATGGAACTGACACCATGATTTTGTCAGAAAATATAGTTCCATTATAAAATGGGGTCCCTATGACTAGCTCAATACTTCTCTTTCCCTGGGTCTACCAAGAAACGATGGAAAGACATGTTGGGCCCGGGCAAAGGTCCGCATTGAGTGACCTCCTACTTCTCATAGACAGATGGAGTCTGGTCTCGACCATCCTCACCAGTCTGTCTCTGTGCTCTTTCATTTGCCATTTGGAACATCTGATGCCCAGACAGGTTCGGCCTGAACATTTGGGCAAATCGAGACACATCTCAACAATCTACACATGCTAGTATGATTACGTGCCGATTACTCTACTGTATAGGCATAACTGATAAAACATCGGTTTCCTACTCAGAAACATTTCCTCTTCTTCCTTCTTTAAAACCTCGGGCCTTTCTCTCTCCCCACCGCAAGCAGCTTGTCTCACTACGCCTTTTCGCAAAGGAATACTACTGCATGCTTCTCCCTTGTCTCCAAGCATGTGCCTGTTGCTCCTTTCCAGCCTCGCGGGCTTAAGCTCTGCTTTGCCGGCTGTACGAAGCCACAATGCCTTGAACCAGGCAGGGGCTAATGTGTATGTATCACATGCCGGGACCCTACTGCTCAAGCTGACATTCTACTAAAGCTACGATCATGAATCTATTCTTGAGAACCGAGCGATTAGACCTCGAGGAGATTGCTCGTTCTTTCTCGATGGATCAGCTCCTATCGCAGACACGAGGTCCTGGCAGGCATTCTTGAGCGATACTACCTATGACAACCTTGCTACAGGCGCATCTACGCCAAGCAACTATCGACTGGCTTTCCAGAACTATAACGCTTCCGTTTCATTGCCAGACTATTACGGCGTGTACAAATTATACGACTATGCTCCCCAACAATGTGCCCAACTCTGCGATGACCACTTTAGTTGCAAGGCTTTCAACATCTTCGTTGAGCGTGATCCGACCCAGGATCCAGGAGCGGATTGTCCGAATCCCGCGGCCACTGCCAACTACTTTTGCACACTATGGGGTTCTCCAGTCTCAGGCGATGATGCTACCAATGACGGCCAGGAACAGGGCCCTCCAGATTTGGATGGACAGAACTTCGTTATCAAGGTCAAAGGCTCAAATGGTATGCCTATCTCTTTCTTCATGAGGTTATCTGAACATGTTTTCCCGCAACTTTCTCCTATCAATCTTGACCGTGCTGATAAACTGTATCAGGTTACAACAGGGTCGTAGAGAAATACCTCACGCCAGCAAACATCACTGGCTACACGGGCCCAGTCAAGCTCCCCGCTGCAATCAATTCAACCAATGTTTTCTACACTGAAGAGAATCAAAAAATTGGAGTCTTCATTGGCATGCGGTTGTTCAAGGGTGACTACAATCCAGAGCTCTGTTCTAATCTTTGCGACACTGTCACCGAACAGAGGAGGACCAGGGCCGAGAACAAGTGCACTGCAGAGCCCAATGCAAGGAAGTGCATCTTCACTCGTATGTCGCCTCATGCATCCCCCTTATACACCACAAGGAGAAAACAAGCTTACGGTTCACAGCATGCAATTACATCAACATCTACCTAGCCACCACCAATAATATAGACACAGGCATGTTCTGCGGTCTTTATTCCAGCTCAATTCCCTCCTCTCTGGCAACAGTCTACGAGTCGGAAGACGGAAACGGTACCCCCTACAAGGTTAGCAACAGCTGGGCTTTTACTCGCAATCTCTCAGAGTCCGGCGAAGTGTAAGTGCCAACCCCCTCAAAATTCCCTCTCCTTTTTTTGCATCGTACTGACCGAATGCTACTAGTGCTGGGCCCGCCGCCGATGCCAGTGCCTCATCCTTCCCTTTCCCTTTCCCTTTCCCTTCCCCTTCCCCTTCCCATTCCCATTCCCATTCCCACTCCCATTCCCATTCCCATTCCCCTTCCCATTCCCATTCCCATTCCCCTTCCCCTTTCCCTTTCCCTTTCCCTTTACCCTTCCCCTTCCCCTTCCCTTTACCCTTCCCCTTCCGCTTCCCTTTACCCTTCCCCTTCTTCTTCCCATTCCCTTTCCACTTCCCCCTCCGCTTCCCCTTTCTCTTCCCCTTCTCTTCCGCCTTCCCCATCCGGTAATTTAACTACCTCATCCACTCCAGTTCAATCTACCGACATATCTGCCCCAACCAATTATGTAAAGTTCCCAAAGTTCCAGCGTCCTTCGATCACGGTCACAGAAAGCCCGGCTGCCACGGTCACTGTAACGAAACGCCCATCCACCAATCTTGTGGTCCTAAACCCGGTCGCGACGTCCAGCGCTGTCGAGAAACGTCGATTGCCTAATCTCTTGTTTAAGTTGCCTCCCAACCAAGGGCGCCCTCAACCTCGGGATGATTCTCTCCGTCGGGACGACAGCACTGATGTAATCCAGAAGCCCGGCTTGATGATGGATGATGATGGCTGCTACAGTCCATGCGAGGAGGTCTATTACTCCAAAAACCGGGCCCTTTTGAGATATCTCTGTGAGCCGGTACAACACGGGTGCACCGACGCTATTAAAATCCATAAACGTGGCCAGGGCTCCCCATTCCCCTCCGTCCCCCTCCCAACCGCGCCACCCAAGGCTCAAAACGGCGCCGACAAGCCTTTCTTCGAGAAAACCTATAAGGGACTTTGCTTTGAAGGTTCGCCCTTGGTCGTTCATTGCGGCAATACATCCTGGAAGGAGGTAGGGTCGAAACCAGTATCCCCCACCGCTACTGTCAGCGCGCGGCCTCTCACTCTACAAACCCTTGCAATGACCCGTTGATGGCCGATTGCGATTGTACAGGAGACAAAGGGTGCCCACTCTTAGTCACGGAGACTGCTTATCCGTCCCACCCTACCGGTTATACTAAATTTCCCCCCTTCTACCACTCCGAAAAAGGACGCCGATAATGATTAGAGGGTGTAGGAAGAATAGGAGGAAGGCCTGGGAGGATGGGAAAAGGGGCCATGGTACTTAGTTTGGCGTTTATGGCGTGAAGTGAGAAGAGAGGGTTGATTATATCTCCGTCTCCATCTCCATTTGCATTCGTATTTGTATTTGCGTTTCCTTCCCTTCGCTCATTTATCCATTTCAAGCTTAGAAAAAGTGTAGACAAGGTATTAGCAATTAGAATTAGATATATAGTGTTTTCTTTTGCTTTATTCGACATGCCGTGTATTCCTGGAGCCATTACTAATCTATAACATTTGAAAATTGTGAAGTTAAGTGAAGTCCGATAAGGAAGTCTCAACCACGATGGGATGAGATGCAATGAAAACAAGACAACGCCCCGGGCTTGTGCTAATTTGAAAAAGAAAGTAAAACAAGAGCGAATGGCAGTTACAGAAAGAAGGGCGAAAAAGTGCAGGAGAAATCATTTATACACACCCGACCTCATCCCAAAACCCAGTAGACCTAAATGGGAAAGGGTTAACAAGTGAATGCTGCAATAGTATAGCAATGGAAAGAATCAAGTGATCCAGTCCAACAACCCCACCAAGTTGAACGCCGTCGCCGTACCACCCATACCCATAGCTTCCAGTTCACGGCTGTAGGGCCAGACATTCTCAGGAATCATACTGCCCACTTGTGCCTTTCTACTTCGTGTAGATATATTCTTTCCTATGCCACCTATTCTTCCTCTACGACATTTTACTACTTCTTCTTCCCTTTGCTCTTCCGCTTCGGCAACCCCTGCTTTCTCCTCTCTAGCCTGTCACCCTCCGCCAGCCATTTGCTCGCTTTCACGAGTTGGACAACGTTGATCCATTGTTTGCCGAACATGACGGGGAAGGAGATGACGGCGAGGATCCAGGGGACCGTCGAGTCCATTTTGTTTGCTCTGCCAGCACACCAACATTAGCCAAAGCTCAAACCAACCGTCTCTAACTTCTGTGATATCAAAGTTCGGACTTAGAAAGTTGGAGATTTCTTACCTAGCCATCTCCATCGCACCGGCTGACCAGGGGCTGGTGAAGAGAAGGGAGGGTTTCGGGGCGGCGGGGGTACCCGGTTGGAGGGTGGAAGGTGTTTCCGTACCCTTTAGAAGGGTTGGAGAGAGATAGGGCGAGGAAAAGGAGAGGAGATAGAGGGCAATGAAGAAGAGTTCGTTTAGGGCGCAGAAGGTGAAGAGGACTTTCTGTAATCCCCAATTCAATTAGCCAACCGCATTCCATCTCTCCACAAAACTTATTACGTAGGGATATACATACGTTGTTAGAATAGTACATCTTCAACACCCAACTCCGACTCTCATCCACCTTCTTATGGCTCTGTCCGCTGCCCCCCATACTCAACGTTGCATACATGTGCATGTAGTGGCTCGCCAGATCCAAACTGATCAGGCCCTGGAACAAGATGCTCCATCGGGGGAACGCGCTTGCCAAAAACACCAACAAGCATGCGGTTGTGCAGCGGTCAGTCACCATGTCTAGCACAGCGCCAAACTTTGTGCTTTGTTCGAATTTTCGCGCCGCGAGACCGTCGAGGGCATCGAGAAGGCAGGATACGCTGTAGAGGAGGGAGCAGGTGCGGGGATGGAGGGGCATGTAGTAGAGGGAGGCGACTGCGAGGACGACGCGGGAGTAGCCTGGGAGGAGGGTTAGCGGAGGTGGGTATAAGAGAGAGCGAGGAGAAGGCAGAAGGCATGGAGGAGCGGCAGAGAGAGGCAGAGTATACCTATTAGGTTGGGATAGAAGAGGAAGATGTTCTCTTCCTCCTCCTCGGGCTCTGGTCTCGTGTGTCTCACGGGTCTCACGGCAATGCCGTTGCCATTGGCCAGAGACCGTGCAGTTGCCATTGTGGAGGTATTTCGAGGATGTCGCGTTGTTCTGCTTTCGGGAGTCAATCGCACAGTGCCTTGCAGGACTGTCCGACTTCCAAACTCTCAAGAATCGCGTTCAAGTAGTAGTTGCCAGCCGTGCTGTGCCTCTTCCTTCAAAGCCTCGATGTATTTGCAAGCTGCTTATGATGCGACACTCGTGAAGTTACTCTCGTTTCCTCCGGCTTCGTGGTTCACGGCGGGGTACTGGAAATGCGCGGGATACGAGTATCTCGACCTGAAGACCGGAGATAACGGCTTGCTTCGGGCGCTTGCAGCAGGTGCGTAAACGGTGTGAATAGAAAAGATTCAGGGCGGAATTTGCTGATAAGCCGATAACCAGAGCTCGGGAACTAGGGCTGACAGGGGCGCGCTGCAGCAGGATCTTGAACTCGGTGCGCCGAGCGGAGTGTGCTATGCTTATTATGAAAAGATACGTGAAGAGGGAGGGTGTTCGTAAGGAAAAGTCGGAGAGAAGCAGAGAGGTGTGCGTGGTGGTGAGATTGCTGGCAGCTCTGGGGAAATTGGGACTTTGTTGGAGAATTATTTGGTCCGCAACCTCCGCGCGCTAGCCCCCATCCGTCCTTGGATCTTCACGGCCTTGGCGGGCTGAAGCCAAGCAGGCATCACTCTGCATGCTATGTTTACACTTCGCGTCAAAGTATCGAATTCACCTTAAGGTATTTGCTTCAACCGCTTGATAGTTTATATAAGCTGAATAAATCAACGAGCACTTCCAAAATGATCAGAATCTACTACTGGCGGTAGGCTCCACCAGGAACCCATTACCCCTATCTTGAACAGGCGATTGTGTTCCAATAATTCCAATCATGAGTAAACGTCTCCATCATCTACCTTTCGCTTTCCCGATTTTTTTTGCCTTGTTATTCGTCTTCGAATCCTTTCCCTTCCCTAGCTTCATACCTCTCTCCCCTTTTCCTTTTTTCCACACTTTACCCTCAGTCCTCACGTCCCTGATCTCCAACTTCTTCTTATCCTTCCCGCTCAGCTTCTTCCCCTGCTTTGCTCCCTCGACCGGTCCATTCAATTCAGCCGCTCCCTTCTCTCTGGCGACACGCTTGTCCTTTTCACTCTCGAACCAGGTGCGCTTGGGCCTTGATTTGATTTCATCCTCGTGTAGGATCAGGTTCTCCCCACGTTTCAGGTCACGTTCGGTAATGCTCAATGCTCGCTCTTCTTTCTCTTCTTTCAAGACTTCTTCGATTTCATCTCCAAGCCCTTTGAGCTTCTTCACCCACATCTCGACCTCGTCGGGGGGGATTTGACGACTGGCTACCTTGGCTCCTTGTGCACGGGCAGCCTTGACAGCAGCCTTCACAACTTTACGATCAGGCTCGGCAGCAATGGTACAGGCACGACCAGTCCGTCCTGCACGAGCCGTACGACCAACACGATGGAGGTAAATTTCGTGTGATTGAGGGGCTTCGTAATTGAGGACCGTTGTGACGTTCTTGATATCGAGACCACGAGAAGCGAGGTCAGTGGCGAGCAGATAGGATGATTTGCCAGAGCGGAAGGCTTCAACACTTTGTATACGCTATTCTGGAGTCAGCATACGAAATGTATTCAAAATTTGAGAACAGAAATGGAGGTCGTCTCACCTGCTCCTGACTCATGCTTCCATGCAGTTCACTCGCCTTCAGCCCACAGAGTCCAAAGACGATCCTCACCCTGTGCGCTTCTTTCTTTTGCCTGAAGAAGATGATGACTCTTTCTGTGTACACTTTCTCGCACATGTACATCAAGTACGCCAATCGCTTGTCTTCCTTTCCAGGCCGCAGCCTTACGAACTCCTGCACTAATCCTGCAACGGTCTTCTTCTTCGCATCGACCATGAGCCGCACAGGTCTGTTCATTCCCACGCGGATAAGCTTGTCGACAGAGTTGGTCATGGTAGCTGAGAATAGCATCGTTTGTCGTGATTTAGGAATCGTTATGAGAATCTCGTTTAACTGACTTTCGAATCCCTCTTCAAGCATTCGATCTGCTTCATCAAGCACCAGAATCTCAAGGTTCTCCACCTGGAAAGCCGCTGAGTTGCGCATATGATCAATGAATCGACCGGGCGTAGCAATGACAACATCAGGTCGAGTTTTGAGGACAGCTTCTTGCTCGCGGGATGAGAAACCTCCAGCCATTTGCGCAAAAGTGATATCGGTGAAAGCAGCAAGCTTCTTAGAAACATTGAAACATTGGACAGCCAATTCGCGCGTGGGCATGAAGATGGCGACTCGGGTAGTGGGGATCTTCTTGGGGCGGTAGAGGAGACGTTCAAGAATGGGGATGAGAAAGGCAGCTGTCTTTCCAGAACCGGTGACAGCCCCACCCACAACATCTTTGCCTTGTAGGGCAATAGGGATGGTCTTGAGCTGGATTGGGGTTGGTTCAGTGAAGCCAACTGAAGCCAGGCCTTTGAGGATGGGTCGGGAGAGTGACATTGCTTGGAAGGAGCCAGCGGATATAGCCTTCTTTTTGTTCGAAACATTTTCTTCTGGCGCAAAGAATTCTGCACGTTTCTTGGCCTCCTCCGGATCTTCATATTCGCTGTCATCCTCGGCTTCGGATGCCTCGAGATCCATGGGATGTGGGACAGGAGCAGCGATGGAATCATCATCTGCATCATCATCTGAATCACCATCTACCCCATGGCCTCCTTCATCATCCTCCCTCTTACCGCCTCTGTCAACATCTTCTTCCTCCTCTTCCTCGTCACTCTTCGCCCCCATCCCAAAACCATCTTCTGCCAACAGCTCATCGTCGTCGCCAAAACCCTCGAACTCCCCATCATTTTCCTCGTCCTCATCTTCCCCTTCCGGCACTTTCTCATCTTCTTCTGCCTTGTTCTTCTTATTCCTCCTTCTCTCAATAATTTCATCAACATCAACAGCGGTACTCTTCCTCTCTGCACTCTTCGCCTGCGCCTCAGTCGCTTTCGAGTCGCCCCACCCATCAAACTCCTCCACAAATCTCGAATCTGCATCTCCGATCTGGAACTCAAAGTCGGACGCAATATCATCACTACCCTCGACCTCCTCCGGGTCAACATCCACTCCGCAGTCCGAATTTTCCTGGGCGGACTCAGATCCCGGGGCAGACTTCTTCCCTTTTTTACTCTTCTTTCCTTTCTTAGATTTCTTATTCCCCGACTCCTTCAGCTTCGATTTTAGATCCGGATCTTCAGTGTATTTCCTTTTCTTTCCCCGCCCAGATAATTTTGTAGAGTCTGAAGTTGGAACATCGTCGAGTCCGCCGTCGTCGGATACGTCATCGTGATCGGAGATGGTAAATACAAAGTCATCGTCGGCTTTGGGCGCCATTGTGGGGGATTAGGAAGCTCCAAGGTCTGATGTTGGCGAGAGAAGCTGAAGTTGCGAAGTGTGTGAAAATGTTCGGCAGAAAAGAGTTTGGATGGCCAGTGCCTCAGTGGGCTAGTGCGGATCAGGGAGGCGGTGAATATGGCCTTGGCATGAACGTCAAGGACCTTAAATCTCTTAGATTTCCTCCCACTTCACGGCGACATCGTCTTCTGTGCCCATGTTGTGCCTGCTGTGAAATAGAATTCTCATTCCAGCTGAGGCTTCTCTGTCAACATTTCCTCTTTCCACTTCCTACAGCATGATTCCAGCTCCGGCAAAACAGCGTACACCTTAGACTGTACCAATCACCACACCGTACATTTTAAGCCGAACTTCATTCCTTCTCTCTGGATACCTATATCTAGCTCTATGAAGCTTCCAATTGTCATACTTATAGATAGTGTAGAGCTATAGTAATGGTATCGGAGGTGATGTAATTGGTTGTGTCACGCCGCAGGCGGAAGGAAGTGGTATTCTTAGCTTGAAACAAAAATCTTTGTTAAATCTCAGACCCTGTTTCAAAGAAGGCAAGTGACCTTTTCTCATAGCCGATCGCTATCAACAGTGGGGCTATAGGTCTACTGTCCTTTCCGGAAGACGTCAGCTCCGAACATGTGTTATCTGCTACATTTCCCATCTCAAGTATTAAACGAGGCGAATGCGGGTCGCGAACCGAAAGAAAAGGTATGTTACTGGAACGTTTCTAGCGCTTTCTCAAGACTTGTTCTTTCTCGAGTCTGACTGCAAGCTATAATTCTTTCAGAGTTTACGCCATTTCAATGGGCATTTGCCGCTCATGGCCTGATGCGCTGAAAAAATATGAAGCCATGTACGATATTGCTTCTAGAAAGGCGTTAGGACATTCCTGCCACATAAAATTTATTTACAAGCATTGTCTTGTTCCAGAGGTGCAAGAGATAAGATATGCTATGAATACCAGGATACGGTAAGCAGGGTAGGAAGTGTTAGGTATATCGCATTTTTACGGCGACATCTGGGGCTGTATTGCTTCAATTTGGTGCGCCAGCAGGGTTTTTTGTAGATGTTATGTGTGCGGCTTTTATCCATGGCTAGGTGTCTTCAGTGAGATCGTTGGGTTCATAGTTGGTTTATGAACAGCAGCCCTGGATAGTTTCAATGGAAAATGCATGACTGCACAATACCTCATATTTCCAGCCGAATCCACAACCCCCTTCTCTAAATACCTATATCCCGCCCCACAAAGCTTGCCGTAGTCATAATCACAAGCGGTGCGCTCCTCGAGTAAGGTTGTTGGAGGCGATGTAGTTCGCAGTCTCCCACCAAAGGTGTACTGATCCGGCAGGTCTGTCTTCCTCCCTTCTATCTCTATATTCGCAATTGCCCTGTCTACGTCTACAACTTCTCACGCAAACTTTACACAGTCAGAAGCAGATACAAGGGAAAAAAGTTCACCAGTGAGACATGCTACTCAAGTTGTCCATCCGCCTTCGGCTTCGCTAACTTCTTCGCCTCCTCATCCTTCATCACATCGTTGTACACCGGTCTCAGTAGCTCGAACCCCTCCGTCACACGCCCAAACGTAATGCCACCAAGACGAGATATCGGTTTCAGGACCTATTCAATATCAGCACAGTTCACCCTCCCCCGACCTCTTCTCCACAGCTACCTACCTTAGGATCAATCAACACCCCCTCCTCATCAATTGCATCCTCCCTTACCCAAAACCTAACCCCCTCCACAATTCCCAACACCCCCGTCTTCTTTCCTGGCACAGCCCTACTCTCCCACTCACGCGTTTCCACCAACTTCGCCTCGATACTAAAAACAGCCTCCTGAACCCGATCCGGTTTTACAACACTACTTTTCGCAGGGTGCAGACCTGAAAAGGGCCACTCAGAGATCCCAGGGGGACAGTTTATACTGGCGAAGTTTGCAGCTTCGATGTACTGCTCGCTAATGATGTTCAGAACGCATTCTTTTGTGGCAAGGAGGTTGGATAATGTATCTTTCGGTCTGTCGTAGCCGCCGGAAAAACCCAAGATGAACAAAGGGGGATCGTGGGATATCAGGTTGAAGTAACTGAATGGTGCCAAATTCGTACTCTTCCCATCTCCAGATATGGTGCTCACGAAGCCGATAGGTCGTGGCACGATGCCGCTGATTAGGAGCTTGTAATTGTGCGTCGCTGGGCGCCCCTCTGCGTAAGGGTCGATCTCACGGTGCTTTTTCTGGAGGCCGGAGGCATCGTTGGGGCCATCGCCGGGTTTCCAGTCAGGCTTAGGGGTTTTGGTAAAGTGCCAGGTGTTTGAGGTGTTGAAGTCTGGACGCGAGAATTCGACGCCTTTGAAATCGGGGTGTGGGTTGCGTTTTATAGTTGCTTCGGCATCGAGTTTTGGTGCTGTAGTTTCGGCGTTTGCTGGAGCCATCACTGTTGTCAGATTGGTCAATGTTGAAATCCTATGAATATATAACAATCTGGGCTATGATTTGGAGGGAGACAATGGGCAATACAAGAGGCCGTGAAGTCGAAGTTAAGTACAGATCTTCAATGCAGGGACATGAGACAACCAGAATTTGTAAGCTAATAATATGCATGACACGGCAATTGATAGCGGTACAATTCCGAGGCTCAAAGATTTTATTTTGGTGTTTGTTGTTCCCGCCCTATCAGATCTAGGACGAGAGAAGAAAATGTCATTCCGATACCCTACCCCACTATTGAAAAAGCTACCCCGCTATCACATTCAACGCCATGGATCCCATCACAGAACTTGTTTCGTGAGAGACGATAAGCTAAGCTGCGGGGGAGCAGTGGGATTTAAGGCGGCCTGAGGGAACAGACTGATTGATTTGAAACTTGACTCTGACTATGCTTTACCCTGAGAGAACTTGAATTCAGTACATCACACCTTACTCAACTTTACTCAGAATTTCCAACCTTGAAGAATTGAACATGGCAGGCGACTACGAGACATACAAACTCGGAAACTTCAAGCTGAAATCCGGAGGCGAAATACCAGATGCGTTCATAGCCTACAAGACACTCGGAGATCCCTCCCTCCCAGCGATCATATATCCAACATGGTATTCGGGCTGTACTTACTTCTTCTCCTCTCCCAATCTCATCCTCCCCTTTCATCTCCCTTTCTGCCCCTAATGACTCCCAGTAATCTCCGACAACCTCTGGCTGACCGGCTCCACCAAAACCCTAAACCCATCCAAATACTACATCATCATCCCCGCCCTCTTTGGGAACTCGCAATCCTCCTCTCCCTCCAACACTTCCTTCCTGCGCCCCTTCCCACAAGTTCTCTTCTACGACAACGTCCGTGCCCAATACCAACTCGTGACCAAACACCTCGGCATCCAGCATGCTCGCGCAGTACTGGGCTGGAGCATGGGCGCGGGCCAGACATACCAGTGGGCGACCCAGTATCCGGATTTCATGGACCTAGTTGTTCCATTTTGTGGGTCTGCGAAGACAAGTCTGCATAATCAGGTGATGTTGGAGGGAGTCAAGAGCGCGTTGTATGCAGCGAAGGGGACAAGTAGTGCGGGGGTAGCGAAGGCGGATGTACATACGGAGAAGTTTGGATATTCGGGCTTTATAGAAGAGACGAAGGTGAATGGATTGAAGGCGCTTGGAAGGGTGTATGCGGGGTGGGGATTTAGTCAGGCGTTCTATAGGGAGAGGTTGTATGAAAGTGAGTTGGGATTTCAGGATTTGGAGGATTTTCTGGTCAACTTCTGGGAGGCATGGGCGTGTTCGAAGGATCCAGAGAATATGCTCGTCATGGCTCATACTTGGCAGGCGGCAGATTGCTCAGCGCAGGAGCCATATAATGGAGACTTCAAGAAGGCCATGGAGGGGATTAAGGCAAAGGCGCTGGTTTTGCCCGGGAAGACTGATCTGTATTTCCCGTGAGTTGGTTGAGAGCGGCGATAAGTGTAGGTTCATGGAGTGCTGATATAATGCAGGCCGGAGGATTCGGAGATTGAGGTGAGGAATATGCGACCGGGAATTGGGGAGTTGAAGGTGTTTCCCAGTATTTGGGGACATTGGGCCGGAGGTAAGTGATGAGCAACCTTGGAATAAGAAGAGATGCTGATGGATATAGGGCCCGGCCAAAGCACCGAAGACGTGAAGTGGCTCGATGATAATTTGAGAGAACTCTTCGACAAGAACTGAGCGACGACACCATGCATTGGGACGGAGGTGGAGGAAAATTGCATAATGATACATATTATGAAGATAATAAAAATGGAATTACTCTTTCCCTAGTTCTACTACCCCAACGATCTTGAATCGGTCATAAAACCTTTTACGCTCAATTACATATACTTTGTCGACATACCATTCTAGGGCAACTGGTTGGCTCCCTCGTGATCCCGACAGAAATCCGGAGATACTTTCCTTGATATCGTTGCTTAGATTTTGAGCGGCTACATCGCTTTTGGCTTGACCGACAGAGAGATGAGGCGTAAAAGGCCTTTGGTCAGCACCGCATTCCGAGAATTCAGCTTGCAGTGCAGCTTGAAGGTTATGCACAGGAGTGACAGGTGGGTCCGATTTCTGCTGAGATGGGTCCAGCCAGACGGTTTTACTTCGTTTGCTGTGAGAGAAAGCCCCGGGAGGGTCAGCAAGGAGAGAAATATGAAAGGGCTGAATGCCTTTGGTAACTTTGTGAATCCTCGAGTATATTTCATGCTTCAGATGAGGTGGCGATGGGTCGGACGAAGCTTGGACTCCATCTCCTTGCTGCTCGGCTGTCTTTTCATTCTCCGCGACTTCAGACGGTGACGCAAGAAAGGGATAGATGAGATTAATATGCGGTGGCCAGCGAGCAAATTGTTTGTCGTGAGTCTGGCGTACGGCTTCTATTGGCGGTGTGATGGTAGAAGGAGGAAGCAGTGCAAGGGCGCTCTTGTGTGAGAGATGTCGTGCAAGGCGAGGTGCAGCCATTGTGAAGTCATGACCAACCCAAGCTATGGTGATGCTCCGGTGATGTTGAGTCCCGACCGAGACTTCATCAATCTGAAGTCGGGTAGAATTTAGTCATGGCTGTCCTGACTGTGGCGCATCGATGTGGCACAGTTAGCGTATCTTGGCATCGGCTTGCTTGGAGACTGGCTGGTTTGTCAAAGAAGTTCGACGTCAACACCCACAACGCGGCCTCGATATGGCGCGATAGAGTGAATGCCGACTCATCTGCAAATTCCTTCCTGGATGCAGCTCGCGGCGACGTCTCCCGCACGCAACTAGCAGAACAACTTTTGGTACCCTGCCCTCGCTTTCCCGCAACACCTCCGAACCGACCTGACAACCACACACCATGGACTCACAACCAAAGCGCCAGTGGGGCGTCACAAGCGCCATATCGGAGGCTCATCCCACCTCGAAGGACATGGAGCTGAATGATCAGCTCGTTGAGACGTTGAAGCGCGAAAACAACTTTGAGTCGCCAGAAGGCACCGAGAACCGGTACAGACCCCGTCGCATGCCTTGAGACAACCCTCGCTAACTGGCCGCAGGGTCAAGGTTCTCAAACACTTCCAGAAGGTTGTCGAAGAGTTCATTCGCCGTGTCGGCAAGGCGAAGGGCCTCGCCCAGTCTGTCATCGACAATGGCGGAGGGAAGATCTTCACTTTTGGCAGTTACGCTCTCGGAGTCTATGGTCCAGGTACGTGCCTCACATTTGGGCAAATGTTTTGGTGCTATTCGCAACATTGCTATAAGCAATCGCTAATTGAATATGTGCAGGTTCCGATATCGATACCTTGGTTGTCGCACCAAAGCATGTCGACCTCGATGATTTCTTCAAACACTTCCCTCCCACCTTCCGTTCCATGTCCTCAGATAAGGATATCACAGAGCTCAACCCAGTGCCGGGCGCCTATGTACCCATCATCAAGATGGAATATTGCGGTGTCAGCATAGATTTGATCTTCGCGTCACTTCCCACAATGTCGTCTGTACCAATGGATCTAACACTCTCCGAAAAAACTTTGTTACGTGGCTTGGATGATACGGGAATGCGTAGTGTGAACGGAACTCGAGTAACAGGCGAATTAGTAGCTTCCGTCCCACAAGTCAAAGCATTTAGACATGCAACAAGGGCAATCAAACTTTGGTCGTCACGTAGGGACACACCCATGCCTTGTTGGGAGACAGATTGCTTACATTAAACCAGGACGCGGTATATACGGAGCTGTCTTTGGCTTCCCTGGAGGTATAGCTTGGGCCATTATGGTTGCCCGCATCTGTCAACTCTACCCCTTCGCCTGTGGCGCTACCATTCTTTCCAAATTCTTCACACTCATGATGAAGTGGCATTGGCCGAGGCCAGTCATGTTGAAGGGTATTGAAGAAGGCACTATGGGGCTTCGCGTCTGGAACCCCCAGGTGAGTGACCTTGCCATTTTTTCTTCAACATGCATTCGCCAACAGAGGGCTAGATATACCCCCAAGACAGAGCCCACCTTATGCCCATCATTACACCAGCCTTTCCCTCCATGTGTGCCACCCACACCGTCGGACACTCCACTATGCAGATCATGTTGAACGAGTTCGGGCGAGCGGATGAGATCCTCAACGGAATACACGCAGGCAAAAAGACTTGGTCAGATCTATTCGACCGGCACACTTTCTTCACGGAAGACCACAGGTACTACCTTAGCATTATAGCTGCCAGTCGGACGAAAGAGGCGCACAATTCTTTTGCCGGTCTGGTCAAGTCCAAGGTCAGGATACTGGTAAAGGGAATCGACGAGTCTGAAGCTGGGGTCGAGCTTGCACGCCCATACGTCAAAGAATTTGACCGAGTCCATCGCTGCAAGAGTGAAGATGAAGTCGAACGGATTATTCAAGGCAATATGGATTTCCAAGTCAAGGATGAACCTACGAATGAGGCCAAGGACGGCGAGTCTGCAAATGGAACAAATGGAAAAGCTAGCTCAAATGGCGAGTCAACTGATGAGCTTCACACCATCTACACGACGACTTTTTACATCGGCATAACACTGGCGGAAGGTAAGTTCTCTCTAGCGTCACCATTTCGTTCTTTTCTGACTCAACACTGTATCAGGAAGTAAGAAGCAACTAGACATCTCATTCCCGGTTGCCGAGTTCAAGCGATATGTCACGGGCTCGGATAGCTATGATGCCGACTTGATGTCTGTCCGCGTAATCCACACACGGAAGTATGCAGCCCCATTGTCTAGTCCACAAGAGCACTGATTAACATATTTACTAGCTATGATCTTCCAGAGGATGTGTTCGAACCAGGCGAGACGCGCCCGATCAAGCCGGCCAAGGAAAAGAAGAAGAAGTCGCAGACCAAGAGCGGGAAACGTAACTTTGCCGAAACGGGCCTGGACGTGCGTAACCTCCACGGGAAAATTTTCTCGTTCCCCTATTTTATTTGTCGAGTTGTGCAACGCTATCATGCTGGTACCAAAGCACCAGAATGGAATGCTGACTTATCTGCTCACACATATAGGATAACCAGAAAGCCTCGACAAAGCGACAATCCGTTAATGTCAATGGAGTGCCAACTCCCGCTCCTGCATAGTCACTGTCTTCTCAGCTAAGCTCTTGCATGTTCGATTCATCCCTTCTTCATCCCTAACGTTAAGTCGGCTAAACTTCTGACATCAGTTTCTGTTCGGCTTCACTTCGTGCGCCGCTGCTACAGAGATTAGTTGGCATGAAGCAACTTCCTCAATACTCCCTCTGTTGGCATTATACTTCGCCTCGCGTCCCGCCTAAGGGAACCAAATCGGGGTCTCAGGCCAGCTAGGTTCGTATTATTGCCGATCCTGCAACTCTAATACAAGAAACCAGAAAAAAAGTAGAAAATGGCATCCTGAATGCCCAAAAAACTTCGAAGGTTTGTCCTGAAACGGTCAAGGTTGCATACCACATTACACACCTCTGCGAAGTGAGTCCAGACACAATTACTCTCCTTTCTCCCTTAAACATCTGCTGGCGAGGAATGGTGTTTTATTGGTGTTCGAATTTCGGATCTGCATCTCCCTGACCGATATGGATGGAAAGGCAGGGAGTGGGGTACGGTGGGCGGTTATTAGGAAAGGATGGCATTTAGGTTGTTTCCACGCCGAATGGCGATACGGCACTGAACGCTGGGTTCGTGTAAATACTTTTCGATGACAATTTACCAAATTTATGGAGCCTACAGGCTCTATACCAACCTCCAAACACTTTTTACGCCTTACCGTTCCATCCTCTCGTCGGTCTAACCAATGATATCATGCGGTGGCAGCGACCGCGACGGGAACGCCATAACCTCCCCCAATCCCATCCATCTCACAAAGCCCCTGAACCCCATGACTGACTTGTCCCAGCGGCACAGGCGGCATCGTCCCCTTCCTAGGCACCGCTGGCACAGCAGCTGTCCAATAAAAATACGTCTTGCATCCCAAGCAGTACATACTATTACAACCCCCATCTTTCTCAATCACTATATAACAATTCGGACATCTCTTTCCATCTTTTTTGTGTATCATCTTCAACGTATCTTTTTCCGGTTCGCTCAACTTCTTATGCAGATTCGTAGCTAAATATTCGGGACACGTGAGATCGATGTGCCACTCGATATTACAACTCGCACACATCCTTATCCCACAAGTTCCACAGGAAATATGTGGATATCCTATAGCGGTCACGTCGAGCAAACCAATGGCTCCGCACGAGGAGTTTAGACACCTGAATGTGGGCGCGGCTTCGAGATACACGTTCAACATCCCCATATTATACTTCTCCAAACAAGAGTCCGGGAGAAAGGTCATGATATGCCTGAACTCCCAACTTGTCCAGCATTTGGGTTCTAGGCATCCGTGAGACAGTTTTCGGGCTCCGAGTGTGTCTAGCTTTGCGGAGAGGGAGGATCCGATACATTGTTTACACACGGGATCATTTTTTCGTCGCGGATTCCGGCACAGGTGTGACATACAGGCATAGGGGATTGGGAGGGATGCCGGCTTGAATTGGAAACTTGGTGGAAGCCATTGCACAAATTGTGAAATGGGTTTTTCGGAGATGCAGATGCGGCATGTGTAGTGAGTGGGCGGGGCTGGTTTTGGTATGGTGGAAGCGGGCTTGGTGCGTTTGCGGGGGGTCCAGGGGTCGAGGTGGGCAGGTCTGCGTTTACGTTTTAGGGTGGTTTTTGCTGGTTGAGGAGATTTTGTGATTCTGGAAGATGAGGGGTGGGGACGAGGTGCAATATTGCGTTTAGGGCAGGTGGAGGTGCGGAAGGGTATGGTAGGACGCATGATATGTGATGGAAGATGAATGAGAATAATCGAGACTGCGGAGGATTTGAATATGATATGGAATGGAGGACTTTTGAATACTTCATACTTCCTATGAAACATATTGTGAGTCACACCATTGGAGAAAGTAGACGTCGAGATATTCCCCGATTGGAAGCTGCCTGATCGTGAGCATACAAGCTTCAATCACACCAAGTGTTGGTTAAGGCTACAGAGGAGCGGAGGCGCGAAAGAGGGAAAGGACGGACATCCCTAAGGCTGCAATTCGGGTGACTCGTAACCAGAGCTCGAAGCATGGACCTTATAGCTAAAAAATAGGAATGTATTTTTCAGCGCGCGACGCGAACGTTGAATGGTGGTTGGAATTTGATGCCTAGCGGTGGACGGAGCATTAGTTAATCCGATCCGATCTATCCACCTCCTGCCAAGATTTCGAACTTGGACTATCTACCTCTATACGCGTATAGAATCTTGGCTACTGACTGATTCCGCGTATCGGTCTCATCGATCAATTTCTGACAAATTAGGGTCTTCAAGCCTTGCGGAGTATGTCCTATCTGGCTAAGGCTTTGTCAATTGTTGGAACCCGCTACTCGTACCCATCGGGAAGAAACGCGTATTTGCAGACTAAGGAGCCTCAGCACGGCTATGTTGCAGAAACAAGGTTCAAAGACAAATTATCTTTTAAAGTCACGATCATCTCTTGTCTCTTTCAAATTTTGTAGCTTCATTCGTTTTGAGACTTTTTTTGCTATCTTGCCTAGACCATCTTCCACTGTCAAATTTGCAATAGACGTTCTAACACCCTCAACCCACTCCATCTTTTCTCCGGCTCCCGCATCTCTTTTAGAAGAAACAAAGTAATTGAAATGGCACAACTCGAGCCATATAAAGGAGGCTTCTACCTCTGGAACTATCTTCCTTCCGTCCCAGCGGCAGTAATCTTCATTTTACTCTTTCTTGCCGCGACCGCAGCGATTTCTTGGCGTATGTACAAAACTCGAACCTGGTTCTGCGTACCCTTCGCGGTTGGGGGCTTCTGTGAGTTCTCCTCTTCACCTTTGTAAGAGTGGCCGCAAGATACTGATCAATATCCACAGGCGAATTCATCGGGTACTGTGCGCGAGCGTCGGCACACAACAAAACCGGGAAACTCATGCCATTCGTCATTCAGAACGTCTTCATCCTCGTAGCGCCCGCACTATTCGCCGCGTCCATCTACATGTCTCTTGGCCGGATCATCCGCAGTGTGCGGGGCGAAAAGTACTCCATTATCCGCGTTGATATTCTAACGAAAACGTTTGTCGCCGGCGACGTGCTATCGTTCGTCGTTCAGGGAAGCGCTGCTGGCCTTATGGCCACAGGGGATAATGCGAAAATGGGCGAACAGATCGTGATTGGCGGTCTTATGATCCAAATCATCATGTTCGGTCTCTTCGCTGTTACAGCAATCTTGTTTGAACTTCGCTTGCGGCAGCATGCGAAGCCAACGAATGGCCTAGGTTTGGCTTGGAAACGAGGCCTCAATATGCTGTATGGGGTCAGCGCGCTTATCATGGTCCGGTCCATTTTTCGCGTGATTGAATATGCTATGGGTCAGGATGGATATCCGCTCCGGCATGAGTGGACGTTGTATATTTTCGATTCTGTATTAATGTTCTTCGTTATGGCCCTCTTCTATGTTTGGTATCCGGATGGGATCCAGCCTCAATCGTTCGAGAACGTAATGCTGGACACATAACGAGGAATTGGGAGTGGTAAAGCGGCGGGTTGGAACAAATGTAGAAAAGTAGAGCATTGAAAGTGAACGCACCATAGCCAGACCTTATATCGTGTCCGATGAAGGTGCCTGCAGGACCTGATTCGGCCAAATGAGCCACTGCTTCCAGTATGTTCCGAGGTGGTTGGTTATGGACTCAATCAAAATTCGGCCAGCACCACCAACGACCCATAGTTCGCGGCGTTTATGGAGTAGTACCGCATAATGGGCGAGAATAATGAGAGGTTCTGGCTTCCGCTTCAAAAGCAGGTCGGTAAACTCAGCTGAGAGTAGGATGGGCCAGGCAAAGATGAGACCTGTGGTTGATTGCTTGTCTAAGGCGTCCGGCTCAGACTCGAACACCCATTGCAGGTTCCGTATAGCGTCTTTGCAGACATTGAGCGAGGTCTCGCTCATGTTCACGGCTTCAAGCAACTCTCTCAATCGATCGCATACTAGTGCTGCTTCTTCTTGACATGGTCCCTTGGGTCGAGATGCAGCAGATTCCAAAATTGGGGAGAGCTTGGACTGGCGGAGGAATTCCCAAGAGCCATTAGTTACAGCACGGACGCCTCGATGGATATCAAGATAAACGATGAATTTGTCCAAGAAGTTTGCGTTATTGCTGTCAGATGCAGTTACGGCATCAGCGAGCATATGGATCCCTAGAAGGCTGGAAAACAGCAGCATTGACATGGCGTTTTCGGCGTTCATATCGACTGTGGTGCTGTTGAAGAGAGATAGTGCATTTGTTTGGAATACAGCCGCTTCCTCAGAGTAGAATTTTGCGCGAGCTGGACGAAGCTGACTCAGGTGCAAGGCAGTGATCGCAAGAATCTCATTTACAAGGTATGGAACTGATAGCGAAGACGCGAACATGAACTGGTAGGCGGAATGATGGATTTGCTCATCACCAAGACTGCGGGAAGTATCGAGAAGGAAGTGGCTGAGCAATTCCATGTGGTGCATATAAACGGGTTGAGCCAAGCTGCCATCCTGCAGTGGCGTCCTTGGGGAGAGTGCCGAGAAACTTGTTACTTGAGATTGCGGGGTTGGGATGCTGATATGAGGACCAGGAATGGGGTTGGAGACATATGAGCAGCGAAGCTGTCCGGTGGAGCAGTTGACACACACGGGATGGTTTTCATCGCACTTGAATGGTCCCATACGTTAGAATGGGTAAGGGGATAGGAGCAGAGTTATGAATTACCTTGATATGGCGTCGTTTGCACTGGATGCACCCAAGTCTTGATTTCCTATGGTGCCTGCGGCCCATTGTGGATACGAAGAAGCGAGGAATCCGGAAGTCTTCGGTCAAATAACGATACACGCAGTGGCCGTCCGGAAGAAGAGTGATCGGAACGTGCAGTACGCGGAAGACGAAGGAAGGCCATGGATGCGATACGCGGATATTTAAGTACGCGAATAGAGAGGGAGTGGTGCTTAGATACACGCGTATACGGTCTCTTAGGGTACCGAGGCTTAACCGAATTGGAACGTAGACATGCTTGGCGTGGCAATAGCACTCAAGTGCTCGAATTTCACCTAACCACCTTTACCACCTTTTTTTCACTCTAAATACATGTCAACAGCCATGTTCTACAATGAGTTCTCAGGGTGGTGCTTTCTGGCTCAGATGTCCGGGAAGGATTTACGAACCCCGGCAGAGAGGCTCGTAACGAGATCGCGTATTATTGTCTCTGAATATCCGCACATATGCGGAATTCCGCACCAGATCCAATTCTCGACACGCAGAGTCCTGCTGTCTACGTACCAACCTTGGAAACGCGACGCACTTAGTTAGACTTGCTTGGCCGTTTTGCAGGATCAGGCTAAGAAGATTCTCTCTACAAAGCCAGTGAAGCTATTCAACAGCTCGCTGTATCATCTACGCAAGTTTTCGCTCTCTATACGGACAGAATGGCGGCCCTTCAGAATACGCTCGCTCTTCACAACTGCTCCCCGCAGGCAATCCCCTATCCCACTGTTTTCGGTGCCCAGTTCCTCTCCGTCGAGGCTTCATTAGTCCAAAACTACTCGCAGTACGTCCCATCACAAATTTATCCCAACCACGACAGTATCAACGCTACGAATCTGAGGTTTTGTAACGTGACTGTTACCCACACGCACCCAGGCCAAAACGACACCTTAATCACCCAAGTCTGGCTACCAATAGCTCCGAAATGGAACGAACGAATGCAAGCTATTGGTGGGGGCGGATGGGTTGCAGGCCTTTTCTATGTGTCATTCGCTGGAATGGCGGGAGCCGTGGCCGAGGGCTATGCAGCTGTGACCACCAACGGAGGACTTCCTTCCCAAGACCCGTCAGGGTGGGCTTTATTAAGCCCTGGAACGTAAATCTTTATGCCCTTCAGGACTTTGCCTCCGTGTCACTGAATGATGCCATCATCATCGGGAAAAGTCTCATCAACAGCTACTACGGTCAGCCACCAAAGTATTCATACTGGAGTGGGTGCTCGCAAGGTGGACGGCAGGGTGTTATGCTGGCCCAGCGCTATCCCAACGCACTCGACGGGATAGCAGCATCTGCGCCTGCGATCAACTGGCCGGAATTATTTGGTGGAATGTACTTCCCTCAGCAAGTCATGAACGAAATGGGGTCATATCCGCACCCTTGCGAATTGGATGCTCTTACCATTGCGGCTATCAAAGCGTGCGATAGCAACGACGGTCTTGCGGATGGCATCATTTCGGACCCCGATGCATGCCACTTTGATCCTTATTCTCTCATTGGCTCCACCATAAACTGCCATGATTCGAACACATCTATAAAAATATCCAAAGCTGCTGCAGTTGCTACTGAAGCCGCATGGACGGGTGTCAAAACTTCAAACGGTTCTTTCCTGTGGTTCACCCCCGGCTATGAAGCAAATCTCACCAACCCGCAATCTAGTCCGGCAGTTACGGAATGTTCTACGAATGGAACTTGCACTGGCCAACCTCAGCCCCTGGGAATGGACTGGATGAAGCTGTTCATTAAGAAGGATCCTACTTTCAACGCCTTCAACATGACAAGACGAGAATATGAGCACATGTTCCACGCTGGAGTGCGGGAGTACCAGTCTATCATTGGCACAAGCTATCCAGACCTCACTGAATTTCGCGACGCCGGTGGCAAGATGATCGCGTATCATGGCTTGGTAAGTTCCTCAGACCTATCAACCGGATCAAAGCTGACATCCCATTACCAGGCCGATGAAGTCATCCCCTTTCGCAGTAGCCGCCAGTACTACGACGCAGTAACGGCCGTCGATCCATTAGTGCATGAATACTATCGCCTTTTTGAAGCTCCAGGTCTTGCGCATTGTAATGGTGGCGCTGGTGCATACCCAGCAGGGACTTTTGACGCATTGGTTGAGTGGGTGGAGAAGGGAATTGTCCCGGAGACGCTGCGCGCGACAGCGCCATCAAATCAGAGCAGGATCCTCTGTCCGTATCCGCAGATGACGAAATTGAATAGTTCGACTGGCGATGAGGTTGGCTTCGAGAGCTTTTATTGTTCTTAAGTGTTGGTAGCTACGGGACGGCAGGAAGTCATCAAATTGACTGTATTAAAATTTCTGCCTACCTATTACTTTAGTTCCTTGAACATATATTTAATTATTTTTGACCATTTTTAATTTCTCCTGATCACTCATTTCTCTTTCTTCCAATAATGTTGTTCTGTATCCTCAAAAACTGCCTTTCTCATACTGCGACTTATTTAACTTATATGCCGACTTAGACTCATATTGCAACTCAGTTTCAAATGTTACGGCTTAATCTCAACTATTACAACTCAGACTCAAATATTGCGACTCTGAAATATAGCGACTAGGGCCCAACATTTCATGCTGTGACTTAGACTTTCTCAGTTTACGACAATCGAACATTCTTATGCTATACCTAAACAAGAATTTCCTTATTATGACTGAGTGGAGTTCTTTTTTTCTAGAAGTGGCAGTGAGCGGGACAACCCAATCAATTCCAATAGGAGAGTCTCGCGATCAGTAAGGTAGGTGGGGCTCCTTCGGGAAGTTGATGGATGGCGACTCACGAAAAATTGATCAGGCGTATGAAATTACACACCAAATGTAACGTTTGCGTCATAGAAAGATTCATGCATTATAGTCGTAGCTTCATTGATGTCTAGCGACGTCATAGATAGTAGCTCCGCTTTAACTATTTACTACTAAGAACCTGGCGGTGTCTTGGCTTAGAAAAGTGAGTTTTTCTTAAAGCTTTGTTTAGGGGAAGTAAGTGACTTCTGTTAAGAGTCTTAGTTATAGAAAGGTACTTCCTTTTAGAGGCTTGGCACGGTAAGATGACTTCTTTTTGTACAGCTAAACCAACGGCATCAAAACTATAACGATATGGAGAGGAGGGAAAGAAAGAGCATTATGCAAACCTTTCTTGAGATCATCAGATGCTTGCCGTTTCCTCTCGCCTGCCTAAGCGGTTGCCGTACAGTTTCCTCCGCATGCGTGCAATGCTCTCCTGCGCACGAGGAGCTTTCACTCGTACACCCGATTTCAATCTAGTTCGGCCCCTGGGCGGTTATTTCTCTCCTCATCCCCGTGTTTTGCCCAAGTTTACCCAATTCTCCTAATTTCCTTGAATACGGAAGTTGAATGTTTGAATTTGACTCTATTGCGTAGTATTTCAAGAAGACGGGAAAGAGCATCCTACACTAACAATTCCCTCCCACTTTTCCTCCCAAACTCCTTTTTGCTCTCCAGGGGGGCGCATCTTAATAAAAGATACTCATAATCGTCTGACTAAAGGCAATTTATCTGTACTTATGCATATGAACGGAGTCTAGCAAGGGCTGCTCTGCAGATTCATGCAGTGGGAGCTGAGAGAACTAATATTCCCCTCTGAGTCGTGATCTAATGTGGTCAACCTAGATACCTTCACTTCATATCATAAATAGCCCAGAAAAGCACTAGAAGGATTGAAGAGGTGGATGCATAAAAAAAAAAGCTGGAACAAAAGGGGGTCCAAGATTAGTGTGATGGAAGAGTGAGAGAAGGGCAGATGGGGGTGTTAGAATCTTAGGAAACTTGTAAGCTGCATTGTATTGGCTTTGAGTTGGGATACCGTTCTATTTTGGGTTCTAAGAAAGGCGGTGGAAGAGCTTGGTGGTTGATGGCACATGAATGTGAGTGCGTCATTTTTGGTGGTCGGCTCGATTTTGCAGGCTAGACCTGGAGCTCTACGGTGCGAACCCAAACCTTTCACTGCTTTCCATACCTTCAGATCGATCAAGGAAAGTGTGACACCAGGCGGTATGGCATGGTTCGATCATGTGCTGAATGTAACTTAGAGGTCCAAACTGCCAACGCTTTTATTTTAGAGGCTTGTCTGATCCGTTTCGGCTTGGTTCAACCCAGTGTCATCTCCGCTTCAGGCATTTGCAGAAGTTCACAATTTAATCTTATCTGTATTCCCCAAATCGACAGTGTCAACAAGCTTATTCCCGCCGCTGTCGTTTACGACCCTACCTCAAGCGCCACGCCACATCCAGCAGCTCTAGATAAACCTCAACCCACCATAAGGGACCACACGCACACTCAAAAGTCGATGGACTCAGCCACACATAAACAAAAACCCGGTTCGGTATATCCTCTGGCGGTTTTTGCATGACCGGCTGCAATTATCACCAGCATAAATTTGCGATTAAGTCTCAAATAGATATTTCGACTGAGGCGGAAAAAGAATAGTTAATTTGTGGCTTAGTCTCAAACAATTATTCCAACTTCCCCCAAACTTGGACTACGATCATTTTGGTGGACGTCTTTTGCTTTAAATCCGGTCTAACATTGAGTCAAATTTCGTACCACAAATAAACCAACATTCCATCGCCCACAATTCGAATCTATGAAGATTCACACTTCACACCAAAATACTATCTCTCATGGCATCTAGTAATGGAGATCCCGATTCTTTGGCACTGTACCATGGAAGCACCACAGATCATCAAACCTGGTTTCCAGAGACAGCGAGAGAGAATCATTTCGCAATACAGCCGAATATCTGAACCTAGAGAAAGCCGAGGAACATATTGTGGTCCCCAAAGGCCATGTATTGGCTCAGGAGCAGCAATTGGGCAGACTATACCAACTAATCAGTGAAAAGGGTCTAGACCTTGGTATGCGCTATCTGGATTCACATTGGTTATCCTTTCGTTTCTGGCTGATGCTACCACATAGCGGATCCGGTTTTAGTTCGCGCCAATAGTGTCGCCCATGATAGTCCAAGGGGCACCAATGCAGCATCATTTGCTTGTTGGCTTGAATCCAACACTAAAAAGCAGATCTACGACCTGCTCGGGCACTTACCTATACCTCCCTCGCATAAATGCGGCAGCTCATACTTCCCCCGCGCACTCATGCCTCACGCGCATATTCATACTTCTATTTATACCTCCCCGCACACCTATACCTCGCTCGTATATTTATACCTCTATTCATACTTCGCCCGCACAATTAAACCTCTCACGCATATTCATAACCCCCAACCCCCGGGGGACATGTGCGACACCCTATACCTCCCCTGTATACGTGCGGCATCCCACACCGCCGCTTGCGTTTGATTAGGTATTTGGTGGAGGTGTAAGTGTAGGTTCCTTTATTAGATTTACATGTTATATATTATAAATGCGAGGAGAAGTGAACTGGGAGATGCACTAGAAGATGCGCTGGAACCATGCGAGATATACTCAGGAAGACGCACAGGAAGATGCAAGATGGAATGCATGAGATAGGGAGATATACGAGAGGAGATAGCCTCGTAAGTTGGGCATGTATAACGACAGGGCTCACTCACATGTTAGCATATGAAAAGGATCTCGTTTTCTTCTCAGAGATCATGATGGACCTAAGCTTCGTTCTACAAAATCGACTCGAGCATCTTTCGGATAAGAATTGTAACTATGAGCTCATACTTCCACCTGCAGATTAGGTCATTTCGGAGATCTTCCAGGGCAGGATTGAGGCTAGACAGGAGTAAGGTCTTAAAAACCACCAAACTATTTCTCTGCGACGGCGGGAAGAGCATAAAATCAAAAAGCTATTAACTCATAGATCTTGGAGTCCACCCTCACCTTCCGAAGACCTTGGTTGTGTTGGAGTTCAAGGGTGACGACATCAGCAGCGACGAGCACTGGGACTGACCACGGGTTTTGGTGGTACGTGTGTAGGAGGTGCCACATCAGCGACAAAAAGAGACCCCCGGTCAGAATTAGGGATACAATGCGGTTTAAGTAATATATTCCTGAAAAGTTCGTCATCGGAATCTTCTCCAAAAGCTTGGCTTGATGCTATGACACAAAAGCAGAAGAACCATCGGGTTATGTTTGCAAGAGCGAGTATCGAACAAGAGCGTAGCATGAAAAATTTCTGTCTAGATGCTTATTAGTTATTATTTTGTATAGAACGGATACCTTCTTGACTAGTTCTTGTGTCCCTTGGTTTCCGCAAGTCTCCAGGTGAGGATGCACTCATGATTAAGAGGCTTTAGCTCCCCCATCTCTAAGACCTCATTTTGATTCCTTCGATGACTCGAAGAATGCGTGTAAACCGGCAAGGCGATAGATGAAAAAGAGGGTTGATTGTCTGAGCTAAGACTTCAGAGCTGCCATTTATATCAGAGATTGTAGGCGAAGGTAATTGCCGAGTCAGCTGAGCGACTAGCCTATTTCGACATGCATGTCTGCACGGCTTACAATGCGTCAGCTCTAAGTCGTATTCAAAGTTAGGTAGAGAAAGTGTTAAAGTAAAAGAAGATGGGGAGACGTTCACATTAAGTCGGGATCGACAAGACGCAATATATTAGCGTCAGGGGTAGGGATCGACTTCAAGGTTCCCCACCAACTTCCGCCACATGATCGTATGCGGGAAGGGGCCTTCGTCGAGCCATAACACTCTAAGTCGAACTCTGATTTCTTACTCATGATTCAATTCCAGCTGCTTGACAGTTTCCTACATCAACTGTCAATTCTTAATTAGTCCTATTTTTCATCTTATCCTCCATCATGGCTCTCTCGACCCCACCACTCACAAAGTTGAGGAAAGCTAACATTCCATGGTTTAAACTCGCCACAGGATTCATAGGCCTTCTAACTTCCCATTGGTATGGCTTCGATGGAATCCAAATCCGGATATACGGTCTAGCCTACATTTCAATATTCCTCATCTACTACGCCGAAGAATTCCTCGCCGCATTTCAAGACTCACAAGAACCACCCCTGATCCCCTCTCACGGCATCCCCTTCCTCGGCCACGTAATTGGTATGTTCTGGTATGGCGCAAAGTACTTCGACTTAGTAAATCGAAAAACCAACCATCCAATCTACACCCTGCAAACCCTCACCGCGCGCACCATTATCGTGATATCACCCCAACTCGCCGCACCAATCCAGCGCGCTTCAAAGTCGATGAGTTTCTACGGCATGATATTAGAAGTCACAAAACGCCTCGTCGACTTCGACGAACCCAGCATGGAAATCATACGCTACAATCTCGACGGCGAGCATGGGTCCACCGAAGGTCTCATGAACGAATCGCACAATATGGTCGCATCCGTTCTATCCCCCGGCCCTGTCCTGAACTCCATGTCAACCATGCAGCTCGAGAAGTTCTCCGAGCTCCTGAACCCTATGATACCCGGCTCTGAAAGTCTCTCCATAAGCCTGATGGACTTCGTAAAACGAACCTTCACAACCGCAAACGCATTCGCCATCTACGGGCCCCAAAATCCCTTCGCCATGCATCCCGAACTTTTATCCAAATTCTGGGAGTACGAGGCTGGTATGATTGCAGTAATGGCCAATATATTTCCCTGGATTACTGCCCGTAAACCATGGCTTGCGCGCAAAGCGATTAACGCCGCACTCCAGGAGTTTGTCGAGAAGGAGTATTACAAAACCGCAAGCCCCATGATCCAAAAGCGTGTTGCTATAAACCTAAAACATGGACTTACAACTAAAATGGCCGGCCACGCAGAATTGATCCTTCTTTTCGGAATCATAGGAAATGCTGTACCTACCACATTCTGGTTTCTCGCAAACGTGTTCTCGCGCCCTGAACTTCTCGCTCAAATTCGGAAAGAAACCGCGACCGCCGTTACAACTTCCTCAGACGGGAAAGAGAGAGTGATCAACGTTACCAAGTTGAAGACAACGTGTCCGCTCCTGGTGTCGACGTATAGAGAAACCCTCCGCAAAATCGCAAATCTCTCCTCCGTCCGCCTCGTCACACGGACCCACGCCATCACCACCCCCAACCACCGCCCCTACCTCCTCAAAAAATCCAGCATTGTCCAAATTGCTTCCGGCGTAATCCACTCCGCGCCCTCCGTCTGGGGCTCCGATGCCACCGAATTTGTACCCACACGCTTCATCAGTACAACTACTACCTCTGAGCAATTCTCCTCCTCAACAGCTAGCGCTGAGCGCACCGCGACCGCCCTGCCCAAAAACGTCCCTAGCGCCGCATACCGCGCGTTTGGCGGGGGGAGCGTGATATGTCCAGGACGACATTTTGCGCAGAGTGAAATATTGGGGTTTGTGGCGCTTTGTGTTTGGATGTTTGATGTCGAGGATGAAAAAGGAGGGGTGATGAAGTGTCCAGAGCGGGATGATGGTAGGATACCTTTGAGTGTTATGAAGCCAGTTAAGGAACCACAGATCAGGATCAGGAGGAGGAAGGGTGAGGAGGACGTGGCTTGGAGGTTGGAGTTGTAGGGTGCAGGGAAGCTAGATGGGCTGGATAAGTGATAGAATGGGAAGGTGTATATACGACCGGTATTAGGATTGGGGATACATGATTGATGATAAAGTTGGAGACATGCATGAGGCCGGGAGCGATAGTTACCTTTTCTTCTAAGGAATTGATGCACACCGTACACACGACCACATTCTGTTCTTGGCATAGCTTCTTCATCCTTCGAGAAAATTCCCGGATCCATGGGATCGTTCCAATCGCCTGGTACATCTCGCGCGATGATGTCACGTGAGATTTAAGTGGGTCCAACCCCGGCATGTCAACGTCAACATAAGCTTAATTGACGGTCCGAAGATCGATCCAACAGTACGTTTAGACTAGTTCTAAAGTTAAAGGATATATCCAAACGTATACAAGCAAACTTTGGAGAGTGAGAGAAATGAAAACCAGGTAGACGCTTAGTAAGGTCTCCTGTCCAAAGATCAGGCGAGAGTCAAAACCAAAAACACTACAAGGTACAGAAAATCGTACAGCCTCCCACTTCTAAATATCTGACTCCCTGGTTGTTTCTGCCTTATTTGCCTTGGTGGCTGATGATGCTCGCCCTTCTCGCCTCCAATACCTCATCCTCGCTGGTAGGCGGGCCAGCGTAGTTCTTCTTGCCCCAGATGAAGTACCACGCCCCGGAGATGACAAAGAACGCGAAAAACACCACTGAGGCGTAGTTCATAGTAGTTGGTGTGACTGGAAGGGCAGAAGGCATACAGAAAAGCGGGATAGCAAGTAAAGACCAGGCTGAGCACTTTGTTAGTATCCGGTCGACGAGTGGAGGCGGAAACACATACCAATTGCGACGCAATTGCACGCAATTCCCACAGGACCGAGATTGAAGTTTCCTGCTGCAATGTGCTTTCGACCACCAATAAGCGAAATGGCGATTGGACAAGCGTAGCTCATGGTCAAGCAGATGACACCAACACCTGAGAAGGCGTTGAAAGCGGCCGTGGAGCCAAAATAGATAACACCGAGCAGAATCTGCACGACCATGCTCAACATCATAGCGTTCAACGGAACATCCAATTTTTCGTTCACCGTCTTCCACCACTTAGAACCTGGAATGGCTCCATCGCGTGCAAATGCCCAGGTACATCGTGAGGATGCTGTCGTGCATCCAATACCGCAGAAAATAGCGAGGACAAGAAGGGGTACGAGAAGACCGAATGCGCCACCCGAGGACCCTACTGCTGACTTCAGGATGGTGGGAACGGGCTGAGCGGAAATGAGAGCGACGAGGTCAGCTTGGGGTGGGAGAACAAAGACGAGGGGAATGAGGAATAGAAGACCGGCGAAAGTATTGAGAACGATGGTGCCAACCATTGCTTTCGGGACTTGGGTGGCAGGTTGCTCAACTTCTTCACACATCCTGTCGAAATGTCAGCTTCACACCTTGATCAGGGGGAGGGATACCGTGTATAGAGCGCCGCATGGGGAAAGAATAGAAGTTGCTTGGGAATCAGACGGGGTTGCGTAGGGATTGTTGCTTTGGCTGAGTAGGGCAGGCTCACGAGATGATCATGCCGGTCGAGGAAGTTGCATAGGCGGCGTGCAGTAATCCAACACAAAAGGACCAGCCTGGAACCCAGCCAGAGTTGCTTGGGTCGAATTCGGTGAACACATATGTCGCATTATGGCGGCCGTTCTTCGCGATGGCGAGCACGCACACAACAATACAGATCACACCAGCAAACGTCCAAAAGATGGCAAAAGTCTAGTCACGGTAAGTAAAACTGCGCTGTGGCCAGTGTCACACGGAATTCTGAACTCACATCCAGGAGTGGTAGCCATCGGTTCCCGAGCGCAGAAACAGCATTGCATAGAAGCGTGATAGCGACGAAGATGAGGAAGATCTGGTATGTTTCGGCCTGGAACACACCAACACCAGGGGCGCTTTCGAAGACGTTGACGCACGCGACCAAGAAAAGAGTGGTTCCAAAGTTCACAGCGAGAGTGATGGTGATGTTACCAACGACAAAGGCCCATCCACAAATCCAAGATGCGATTCTTCGATAGGACGGGGGCGAGAGCATGAATGTTTGATAATAGACACCGCCAGCAGTGGGATACACAGACGTGATTTCACCTAGCGAAATAGCAACGCAGAGGATAATGCACGAAACCGCGAACCAACCCCAAATGATGTTGACGGGCCCTCCTCCGACGAGCGGGTAATAGAAGGTTGTTGCTAGACCGTACGGGATAGATGCAAGGACGAAGGACATGAAGGCGACCTGGAGGGTTGATCTTGATCGCACCAATTCCGCCTTGTACCCCATGGCCTCTAGGAGGTCATCGGCAGAGTGGTGTCCAGCATCGTCTCCAAGTCCCTCTTTGCGACCCGTCAAGCTGAGTTTTCTGCCTTTGGTTGAACCGCGTCGTTGGTGAATGTCATTTTCGGCATGGTAGGCATTCGCCTGGGTCCCGTAAGCCTGGTTGTCGGATAGTTGATCAGCCATGGTTGGTAGGAATTGTCGAAAGGAAGGGTTGGGCAACGAAAGTAGCCTCAAAACTTGGTGTAAAGCTCTGAGAAGGTCGGGCACGAGGTGGTCTTTGAATGCTGTAAAGGGACGTCAGGCGACGCATGGTCCATGGCCAGCTACCAAGATTTAGGCAAGTCGATGCAAAAGATGAGAGAAGCGAAACCTGAAAGAGTATGCAGGCCGCGCCTTGGCGTCCCCGTATCACGGTCCAGATATCGGCATGGCCGCTGTTGGAGCATCCGCGAGTATGGCCGACGGTCCGAGGTTTGGCCACGAGCAGGGCTACTCGGGCCCTTCCGGCTGCTGCGCAGTTTTTCTGCAAAAAAGCCCGTGCATAGCACGGGCCTATCAGCTCAACAATAATTATAGGCTCAACGATAATTCTACCCTCACTACACCTATCTACATCAAAAAGCTGCCTTTTTCTATTGCGCAAAATGATCAACAGTACCTCAAAGGTCTCTACGTACGCCCTTGAATGCTAGCTTATCGCAGAAGGCGCTGTAGAGCTGCAGAAGTACAACAATCCGAATGTGAGTGCGTACGCGCGCGATCGAGGGCTCAACTATCAACGCCTCCTACGCGCTTATAAGGGTGGAAAAAATCGCTCAACGCGCCCATCTACGAACCGGAAGCTCTCTAAGGAGTAAGACCTTGCCCTTGAGCGATTTCTTGACGCGATTGACGATATTGGCTTTGGTATACACGCTGGACTGGTCGCTCAGCAAGCAGACGCGCTGCTGGCAGAATCCTACCCTGAAAGCGGCCCCCCACCTAAGGTGGGCCAGCTCTGGGCTAGCCGCTGGCTCTCAGAGCATGCAAAGTTCAGGAGAGTCAAAGCTAAGCCTGTTGACGTTGCTCGCAAGCTGGCTCAATCGCCAGATGGTATACATAGTTGGTTCCAGAAAGTTCAGGCCAAGATAGAAGAGCTAGGCGTCCTCCCAGAGGATATGTAGAATATAGATAAATGTGGGGTTCGAATTGGCGTCGCAAAAAACCAATACGTATACACGAAGCACGGCAAGGAGATTATTATACCGCATGTAAATAACCGCAAGCAGATTACCTTAGTGGAGTGCTGCTCTGCAGATGGCTAGTTTATTAAGCCTATGGTTATTATTAAAGCTGCCATAATCTTTAAACACTGGGTAGCTAATTTGCCTGATAAATACCTGCTCCATAAAACAGAGTTAGGCTACAGCAATGACTAGACAAGCCTGGATTAGATTCAGCACTTTAACGAGATGACTCGCCACTAAATAAAGGGCGTATGGCGACTCCTTATTGTTGACAGCTATGGCTCTTACGACACGAAGGAGTTTTGCGAGTATGTAGAGAATTATAAGATATAGCTTATTAGACTGCCTCTGCATACTACCCACTTCCTACAGCTGTTAAATGTAGGCTGCTTTCAGCTATTGAAATAGTACTATAGCCGGGTGCTAGATTACGCTACACGCTGTGGAGTAAGAGACATTAATAAGATAGATTTCTTAGCAGTTATTAACGACGTACGTTAAGAGGCATTTAAACCTGGCACAATCCGTAGCAGGTAGCGGCGTACAGGACTACGTCCATTTGATTCTGAGCGAATAGTTAGCCAGCTAAGCACTTAAGAAGCTGTTAATACTGAGTAAAAGGCAGAATCTATTCTTAGGTCTATATCCCAGGTCGTTACTCCTACTTTCAACTTATTAGATTTGGAGGGTGAGGATGGTGAGCCTGTCCTTGCTAACCCCTAGCTAAGTAGCTGTCAGCTATACGAGCATCTCTATAAGGTATAGAACCTAGCTGTAGCTGAGTCCTACATTCTTAATCCTGGAGATTTCGGCTGGTGTATACCTAAGAGCGTTTGAGAGCTTGCACAGCAGTCAGAGTAAGTTAATAGTACACTCATAAGGTGCCTTTTATACCCTATTGCTACTGACGTACTTTGTACGCTTAAAGGGATCTCAGTCATCACTAGAACTGCTAAAGGACTCCAGCGTCAACTAGAGAACTCTCAGGCAGCTAAACTCGCTAGAGAGCAACGCCGGAAGCGTAAAAGATGTGCTCTTAATATTGGTGGAGGTCCAATTTACGCAAAGGACGCCTGCCACATGGTACAACAACGTAAGGTGGATGACATTATAAAGCAGGAGAGACTTCTCCAGGCGAAGAAGGAGCAGGAGGTTACCTCACTACTTAATAAATGGAAGAAGCTCCGCTTAAACCTACGTAACTGGGGCAAGAAGTCTTTGAAACGCTAGCTTGAAGGTATCACTAGCTGGCGAGACGTGAAGCAGTAGGTATACTCTGCCGACGATGAGGGCGAAGAGATCGCTCTCCAGGCTCTCCGCCAGGCTAATCTTGAGTATATAAGCAACAGAGGAGAGTTTCGGCCTCGTCATGCGATCAAGTACGATTTGACGCCTGCTGTAGAGGCAGGAGTACTGGCCCGTGGCGCGCTTGATCCATACACCAAGCTTGTGTGTGAAAAGCCGCCATGTCCACCAGACATCAAAATACAGGTGCTAGACAGCCAGCAAGCCGTCGAGGAGACTCAAACTGAGCCACCTGAACAGAGCGACATCTCTTCTGTATTGTCTGCAGGCTCTGGGGGTGGCGCTTCTAGTATAGATGAACTAGTCAACCCAGAGCAGGCTGACTGGGGCATCTGATTCTTACGCACATCCTGTTCTGTACGGTCAAAAATGCAGTTTATATAGCAATTTGTATGGGAGGTTCATATTTTATCGTTGAGCCTATAATTATTGTTGAGCTGATAGGCCCGTGCTATGCACGGGCTTTTTTTCAGAAAAACTGCGCAGCAGCCGGAAGGGCCCGAGTATCGCATCTCACCAGCGTGGTGGTAAAGACGCTGACAAAAAGAGAATATTTTATAGGTACATGGCTCGAGTCTTTTTGGAATCGGTAACCATGTGGAGAATACTTTGAATAGAGACGATGGTGTTTCTATCAGTGGCTGAAGTCTTTGCGGGGTTCGCATGCAGCTTCCGACGAGATGCGCCACGAATTAAGTAACTCGAGGTCCAGAATCTCATGATCGAGCAGTCGCCTGGAAGTTTGGTGATGAGTAAATATGCGATTCGAAAGCATGCTGACGCGATTGTGTATAGGGAAGGGAAAGAGTTTTGATACAGTTAGTATTATGAGGGCTTGACAGGATATGTGCGGTCGGTGGGGTTTTTGGGTGTAGATACCTTACGTTCCGCAGGATCACGCCCGACAATTGATACCTAGAACACCTAAAGTTAGTGTAGAGATAGCAGACCTCATTCAAAGAGGAAAATTTATCTTAGAATAGAAGCGAGATCGCAAACACTCTGCGCCTCACGATTCTTATCTGATATCAGTAGCCTCGAAAGCTGTCGTCATGCATCACGAAATCGTCGCTCTTGAGCGCATCCGCAAGCCCCTCCCGCCCCAGTTCACCTTCTCACCACCCACGACATACAATCGCACCATCTACGACTGCCCTAAACCCGACAAGCTCCGCGAGCGGGTCCACAATGCGACAATTAACCTCGTTACGACGATCAAAATAACTGCGGAAATTCTTTCGCCCGATGTAACTCCGAATCTGAAACTCGTTGCCGTAATGGCGACGGGGACCGACCCGGTCGATCTGGAGGCATGCAAGAAGAGAAACATTCGGGTTACGAATGCACCTGGGACGAACCTGGATGCCGTGCCAGAGCATGCCATCAGTCTCTATTTTGCGGCCAGGAGGCGGACAGTGCTGCTGGATGGTCTGACGAGAAGGGAGCCGAGCGAGTGGAAGGAGAAGAAGACGCTGACAGGGCTATTTGAGGTTCACCGACGGGAAGCCTCCGTTGACGTGTGGTGATGAGGCCATGGGAGTGGTGGGATATGGAGGATAAGGTATGTGGAGTTCTTGAGAGGGAAGGTGTAATGGAGTGCTGATGAGGAGCGTCCTGCAGGCAAACGCATCGCACAGCTCGGCCATGCATTAAGCATGGAAGTGCTCATTGCCCCTCGAAAAAAAAAAAAAGCCTCGTCGAACTCGGTGCTGCCACCACCAAACCATGACGACCGCGTCCCCTTCGAAGATGTTCTTCGTCGAAGCACGGTCCTCGTGCTCTCCCTTCCACGAACGCCTGAAACCGAGAACCTCCTCTCGACGCCAGAATTCAACATCATGTCTCCGTACGCGGTCCTCATAAACATCGCGCGAGGGGGTATAGTGGACGAGGAGGCACTCGTTAAAGCATTGAAAGAAGATAAAATCGCCGGCGCCGCTACAGACGTGTTTGAGAAGGAGCCCGCCGAAGGAAGAAAAGGCAATCCTCTGTCAGGTGAAGAGGCCAAAGAATTGAATATCACGTTGAGCCCGCATTTGGCCTGGTTCTCCCGGGGGACTGACCAGTTTGGAGCAAATTTTGAGAGAGACTGTAGAGGCATGGGTTAATGGAGAGGGAAAGAACGTTATTGTTTAAGAATAAGAGCAAGAGCATAGGCAAATAGACTACACAGATCTGGAAAGTCAAATACGCAATAGGAAGGATTGCTGATTGAAGACTGCTTTAGAAAATGAAATACGAGAGATATCTGAAGTGGTTGGGGCGAAAGAAGCACCGAAATCCGAGTGGCCGCATTTCTCTTCTCCGATACTTTTATGGCTACTGATTCCTCTGAGCACTGCTATATCCTGTCTCCATATGTGTAGCCTTGTTTGACCTCTTCTGATTCGGTGGCACTCATAGACCACCAACTTTACTAGAGCGAGAGGAGCCTATAGTTGAGCCATAATTACCGAATGCGAGATGGTATAATGCTTGTTCTACGTCCCTAATCTGGCTCTGATCGATTCTTCCTAGTAGAGAGTCTAAGATGAAAGCTCTATCACGTGTCTATTTGTTTGATCCATGAACAGGTCCCACTTTTGTTCAACTGCTACTTCGGGACAGCGGGTTTTCAGTTTTCATGACGACTGCCACCGGCATAAAGAGGACCAAAAACGGACCAAAAACAAGTAGGGGATATAGTATCTAGCAGGTTCAAATTTGCAACTACCGCTTTTATTAATAAGAGAGAGATAAGAAATGCCAAAATTATTCGTCTCCCATAAAGAAAAGCTGGCTTCTATTGATGAGAAAGATAAGAAATTTCCAAACCATCCCTCCCCTATGAAGAAAAGCCAAGGCGAACACGCGCTCTGGGGAACCTATAAAAAGGTTTGCCGTGCTGCCCGATCTATATAGATTCCGTCAATTAACTAAATCTATATACCATACTTAATAGAATTTATTAAGAGCTAGGGAATAAACGCCTAGCCATCTCGGAGGATTACCCTGGAACCTTTGAACAAGATTAGATATTCCCGAAATAACTCAGTATGTATAGAGAGAGAAAAAATCAAGTCTGGGTGAAGGACTTCTTTGATTAATTGGTGAGGGAAGGTTCGTGTCAAGCACTCATACGCGTCTTTAGATGACTAACAAAAGTGATATAGTGCGATAAACCGCCATAAGAGGACAGATGGCTTAGAGCTTCTGAATTTACTACGAGAGTGTGGACAGCAGGATGCTAGTTAGGTCTGTAGGGACTGACCAGATTGGCTTCACGGCTTTTCACAGCTTCCAATAAAATCTCCTCGCACCACTGAAGCACTCCAGCCTCACCTATGACACCCAATATCATCTCTTAACACCACTTTAGACATTCAAGTTCATATATGATCATCCATTCCTATCCTAAAACCCAAAGGCCAGATTTCATTACCCAATCATAACCATTTCCCCCCAACGCCAAGCCAGGAAAATTTCCAGATGCTTTTGCCTAGAGTTCTCAAAACACGCCTACTCGTCAACCTCTATATCGTCCACCTGATCTGTCCTGGAGGCTAAGCCGTAAGGGTTTGGCACCCCCACGGCGCCTCCAGCCAGACTCAGAGCGCCCACAATCTCTTCCTTGCTGTGGATGACTTTGGAGTTGAGTTCTGGGGCGCGTTTCAACGTATCTACCCTCCACCTGCAGGCCGGGCAGACCCAATTGGCTACATATCCCAACGCATTAGCTTCGGTTCTAAAACCAGGACGAAAATAGGATCCTTTTGGCCATCTACCTGAATTGGCGGCTGAGAGCTTGGTGCTCTTGTTTATGCATCTGTAATGGTACCATTGGGCAACGCACTCCAAACCCGAGCATTGAAACATGATAGATCCGTCATCCTGTTTCCGGCATATTGCATATGCCGGGGGGGAATTGGGGATGCGCGAGCGGCTCTGATATCGGCCTGAGGCGTGACACGGCGGCGAGCCGATGCAGATTGAACTTGGGTAGACTGAGCTTGAAGCACGCCGCGGATATTTTGGCTCGCATTATCAATCTCAGAGACATATTCAATTTCGCCGCATAGGATCTGCGAGATGATGTGCTTGCCCGGGATTTCATGGAGAGCAGGAGCGCTGATCTGTTCTTCGGGGCCGTTGATGGCTAGGCCGGTCTCATGTTCGCGGACCATGCGGGCGGTGATGTCTTGAATGGCCCTCTTCTCCCTTTCTAGCCCATCATCAAATTCGTTCGCAACATCGGTCTTCTTCGGAGCCTTAGCCAAGCCTTTCAACGCCTTCATGGCAATCAACGATGAGTTTGGTGTACGCCGAGCACGTAGTTCCGGTTTCGACGACGTAGGAAGCAGTGGTATATTGGGGGAACCTGTTGGGCCTGACATATCTGGCGACAAGATTACCGAGTCCTCAGATACCGGAGAACTGTCCGCAGGGGCGCTGAAAGAGATCTTGTGGGGCGTGCGAAGATGGCAATACGAAAAAAAGTTACGCTGTTGGGCCGAGACAGCTGCAGTGTCCAGAGCCGTCTCAAGGAGCTCGTCGCGCATAACATTGTCCACTAGATATGGTTGGTTCGATATTTCAGCCGGGTTCAACTCAGTTCTATGGTTGAAAGGCTCGACTGCAGCCCAACTTTGGGGAGTCAACGCGGCAGAAGACAATGCTGGATCATTTAAACCGGAAGTGAAGCGCTCAGAATCACCTGATTTGGGACCAGCGGTCAGATGGGTCGGGACTGCCACCTTCAACCTAGCCACCGGAAAATTTGATGGTCCGGGCGCTGAATCTGGATTGATGGCGGGTTCAGGTAGAGGACCGGTATCCAATTGCTCCGTGATTGCATCGTCAAAAGCTCCATCTAGCTGGATAACATTTTGGGGTCCTGTATCGCTGTCGGAGGAGCTAGACGAGGAAGAGTCCTCAGAAGGTCGAGAGAGTTGTGATTCAGGTGCGGGGTCAGTGCTGGTCTCACCACCTTCGTTTCTAGGCTTGATTATCATGCTGCTGAACCTGCTTAGAACTGGAGATGCTGTGGGAGAATTGTTCGCCTCATCGGCCGCCAAACTTTCGAGGATCGCCCAAGCGATTGTGAGCCTCTCGAACATATTTTCCAAGCATGGGATGCAGTATTGCTTCTGCTCTTTCGATTTGAGAAACTTCTTGAGGTTTAGGTAGTCGTTATATTTGTCTTCGTTCCTCGTAAAGCAAAGAATTTTGCCGGTGAAGAGCTTCATATGGTCAATCGACTCAAGGATCTCCCACGTAATCAATGGTTCGATGAAGGCAGCCCTCGGTTCCATTGAAATGTTTGCCTCAGTGTGGACCTTCGCGCACAATGGGTTGCAGCAATCAGGTGCGGTGCGGTCACGAAGGACGAAAACCTTGTTGGCTAGATGGTCAAGTTAGCGAGGTCATCAGAAGGGTCCGGGGGTATTATTACCTTCGAGCTCTTCAGCAATGGATTTGCACTCCTTTGCCCACCATTGATCCTCGATCTTGGCACAACGCGCCACTAATGACTTGGAATAGTTGGCTCCTCGATGCTGAGCATACTCCTTCCAGACTTTCCCTTGAAGTGTTGCTAGATGGTGCGGGTCAATCTCGCCAATGGAAACTACCTTGCCATACTCGTCAGTAATGTAATCCGCTGGAAGTCGGCGCTTCAAGTAGATGCGCATTTCATTGCACGAATCCGCGGTATCGCTTTCTGATGGAAATCTAGCAAAGCTTGACCATTGGCTAGTATCCATTACGTATACAGCATCTGCTCGTTCGGACATTTCGACATGTCTCTTGCCGTCAAGGCCGAGCTCTGGTTCTTCATCCGAATCGGAGGAGTGTTCTGGTGGTGTTCTTGGCGCTGGAAATGAGCAGTCTCTGGGCCACGTAGAGTTGGGCGCAGAGCCCGCGGGCATTTGAGAGCCTCCATGAGGCCATGAAGTCACAAAGTTAGTAAATACATCGGAGTTAATAGTATGGAAATGGTAAGGATTACTCGAAACGAAAGAGGTGTCTTCCATTGGTCCTATAAAGCTGTCATTACGCGACATTGTTGCCAAATTCGAAACGGCACTTGTAGGTATTGAGGCAGAGTTGGACGAAGGAAGGGAAAGTACCAGGATGAGGGAGTTAAAGGATATTGTCGCACCGAGATCCATATTGCGGTGTAAACATTTACCGTGTCAAAGTGGAAAGGGAATTTAAGCGCACAACATGACCAAAGAGAGATCCCCGGCAGTGACGTAGAACATTGATGTAAACCGTCCTATTTTAGTCCAGAATCTTCCAACCTTGCACCGACAATCAGCCTTCTAAAGTTTTTTGTAGTCCTAAAATCCCGGGAAGCGGAATTCTAGAGATGTTTTTGGAAGGGTTTACGACTTGGGTGCCATCTTTTTGATTCCCAGCGTGGTACCATGGCCGAATCATGATCCCCCAAACGAGATCTGCGGCATTCGATGTAGACTTGTGCTACTAGGTAGCAGAGATGCTGTCCTAAGATTATGAGAGGACATTGATTCAAGATTCGAATTATCAGCAGCATTGCTAGAGTTCCTAATATCTCTTGAACTCTTGACAAGACTGATTGACAAGATGGCTCAGAAGAGAGCCATAACGGACTGAGGACATACATTGCCCAGCAGTGAATAGGTGAATAGGTGGATGGTCGACCGCCTAGCAGGAGATATTCAACTGCTAGCTTTACTTCAACATTTTCTTTCAGTTCTGACCCATTAGACGAGCTACTGGAATGTGTATGGAAGTTTCCCCTGTTTTGTGATGTGATGGTATGACGGATCAATTGTGGTGATGTTTCTCCTGTCGGATCGGAGAAATGAGTCTCCGATCTCTGCCGCCCCCGCCAAAAAATTCCGTCTGGACCGTTGACAATTCCAAACTATCTGTACTACGCCGTTGCAGGCCACCATTGTAGGCCACTATGGGGAAGCGCAAAGTAGGCGCTCTGGAAAAAGTTGATGCCGACTTGTATGTATTATTCCAACCCTTTTCCCTCCCTTTTAACCACTCTTTCCTCCCTCCAACCGTGCTCTCTTTTTCTTTCTAACTTTTCACAGATCTAATCTCCAGTACAAAATTCGGCGCGACCCCCAATCTTACAGAGACGATTTTCTGAACCAGTATAACCAGTATGAGACATTCCGAGAGTTGCTCCTGCAGAACCCGGCGACTACGGATGACAATGGAATTGTATCCTTGAAAGAACTGATTGATTTCGTGGCCCATGTCGCGGAGTGCTATCCTACTATCACTGCGAGGTACCCAGAGGACCTACTGCAGATACTAAGTCTGCACCATGAGGAGTTAGAGATCGAGCTTAGAGACAAGATTGTAGGAAGCTTGGTTCTGCTGAGAAACAAGGATATTATAGACTCCTCAACGTAAGCCAATCTATTATGATCTTGAGAGTATACGCTAACCTAAGCATTTGTAGACTTCTGAACACTTTATTCCCGATCGTAATCTCTACCCGTAGCAAATCTCTTCGCACGCTGCTATTCTCCAAGATTCTATCTGATATACGAGCCTCCAATGCGAAGACTACGAATCATAAGCTTAACCGGACGATCCAGACAGTGCTCTACAACCTCCTCACTTCTGATCGTGAGTCCTCGAAAGGCATGTGGGCTGTAAAGATAACGCGCGATCTCTGGACAAAGCAGATCTGGTCAGATGCTAAAAGCGTAGATATCATGAAACAAGCTAGCTTAGGGGACAATGAGAAGGTCGTTACGGGCGGCGTAAGATTCTTCCTCGGTGGCGATAAAGAGCGCCAGGAAGCTGCAGAAGAAAGCAGTGGTGATGATGATAACATCGATATGAACAAGCTCCGCCATCAAGTAGGCATCAATAAGAAGACAAAGAAGAAGGAAAGGGAGTTGAGGAACGCAGCGGCAACAGTTAAAAGAAAGGAGCGAAAGAAGAATGAGCCTCATCCATTGAACTTCTCTGCACTACACCTCCTCCACGACCCTCAAGGACTCGCCGAAACGTTGTTTTCAAAGCATGTTCAGAATTCAAAGTCGAAACTCAGCCTTGAGTCGAAACTCCTAGTCCTTCAACTCGTTTCGCGCCTAGTCGGCCTTCATAAACTTACAGTAATATCTCTCTATTCATACTTCCTAAAATATCTCACCCCGCGGCAAGCCTCCGTAACCTCCTTCCTAGCCTGCTTAGCCCAAGCGACGCACAATCTCGTTCCTCCAGATGTTCTCGAACCTTTAGTACAGAAAATTGCGAACGAATTCGTCTCCGAGGCTGCCGCATCCGAGGTGGCAGCTGCTGGATTGAACGCCATTCGAGAGATTTGCGTTCGGCAGCCTCTCGCTATGAGTGACACCCTATTGCAAGATCTTGTCATGTATCGGAAAAGCAAGGACAAAGGTGTCATGATGGCAGCCAAGGGTCTGCTGAGTCTGTACCGTGAAGTAGGCGCTGGATTGCTCAAAAAGAGAGATCGAGGTAAAGACGCAGCGATGGGGCTTAGATCCGGCGAATTGAGAGAGCGGAGGTATGGGGAAGAAGAGGTTGGTGGGATAGAAGGAATCGAGCTCCTGGAGAAATGGAAAGAAGAGGAAAGACGGAAGAAAAGAGAGGAGCAAGGTTTACCAACTGATGCTGCAACCGACGAAGAGGAGGATGAAGCCGAGGATTGGAAGAATTGGGAGGTGGAAGAGGACGACAGTGATGATTCCGGAGGCTGGATCAATGTTGAAAGTGATGGGGAAGACATCAACATTAGTGATAGCGAGGACGAGAAGGAGCCGCCAGCAAAGAAAGCAAAACTCAGTAGCGAAGCTCTGGCGGAGGATGCTGAGAAGGAGAACAAGACAAAGCCTGAGCAACCCGAGGTCAACAAGATATCTAAATTGGCTACAACCCGCATTCTCACCCCAGCGGATCTTGCAAAACTTCAGGAACTCCGCCTTGCAAATTCTGTCACGTCTTCGATGCCCTCAAGCAAAAGGGCACAAGCGTTCGCAGGTCGACATGCAGATGATCCGTTGACTGCAGCGGAAATCGAAGCTCCAGGTCTTCTTGGGAAGAAGAAGACTAAAGAAGAGAAAATTGCAATGGCCAAAGCGGACCGCGAAGAACATCACCAGAGTACGACTGCCAGGCGGAAAGAGAAGAAGTTGGCGGAAGGCAAGAGCACGACCAACAAGGAGAAGGCGCGGAAGAAGAATTTCCTCATGACATTAGGTAAAGCGAAAGGAAAGCAGAAACGGAGCTTGGTGGAAATGAGAAAGACATTAAAGGGTCATATCGAACGGCAGAAGAAAGGAGGCAGGCGAGGGAACAGGTAGACACTGCACGATGCGAATATATGACTTGATACCCAGCAAAATTGCCCGTCTTGCTCACCCAGAATTTACTACTTCATGCAGAACTGTTTCTCACTTAAGGTTAATTTTATCCTACAAGAGAACAGTCCTAGACATGGGCTATGACCCCGTCACCGTTGGGCATTTCGTCAGCTCACCATACCCCGCGCACCCCGCTTCCACTTTTATGGGTTCAAGATGAACTCATCTTCTTCGGCAGGCTGTGCAAACACTGCTCCAGTGCCAATCTTACGAATTCCGCAGCGCTTTTCATTTCGGTCATCGTCCGGTAATTCACAAAGGATACTAATGATGAATAATCACCCTTCTGTCCACTGGAGGTTGTGACCTCTAGGGTCCCTTGCACATTAGATTTTAGTACATTTTCCTATTCAAGTTAGGCCTCCTTCTGGCTTGGGTATAGCTCTCTGAAGAGGTCTTAGACTACCTGAATCGAAATGCCAACCAGTTTGCTTGAAGAAGATATCTACCAGCGAAATTCCCTATTCGCACGTCAGTCATCAAATATCTACTTCCAAAGTGCTCCCCTGTGGCTAGAGTCTTGTCATTTGCATCACAAGTTTTCTCCTGGACACTGCTGGTGTAGGTAGAGGGCAATTCTTCACAGGCACAAAGACTTCAATATTTGTTGGAAAAGTTGACGACGTGCAATCGATTTACAGGAATTGCTTTTTAGCCGCTGAGCCGTCTTTCGGTGTCTTCCATGGTGGCAGGACGCTTGTCCGGAGAATAGCGAATAGCACACACAAGTCTGGGATCAAGAATTACTCTTTTGGGACTTGGAGGATGAATTTCACGTTTGTACCCCACAAGGGGGCTCGCCCTGAAAAATCGGAGCTCGTCAAATCGCATGTTATGCGAGAGTCACAAAGAAGGCGGAGAGAAGCTAAGCTTCGTCGAAACGGTAAGAAAAATGCCCTCTTCCCTGACTGGAAATAAATTCGAGACCTCAGCTGCTGACTCCGCAGAAACTGTCCTTTCCGTGCCTCCATACACAACCACACTCACCCACCAGCTAGCTCGGACAGACTTGCACTTTATCACCCAGCCACAAGCATCCGCTCCTGCCACCTTTCCTCCAACCAGTGCAATCCAACTGGAAACATCATCAGGGAACCCTACGACTGTCAGTTCTTTCGACAGTTCCTCAATATCTTCGGTTAGCCCTGAAGTAGTTTGCTCAAGGCCAGATGAGACTCAAGGGTCTTCGGCAGGAAGGCAAGACCTGTTATTCGCTGATGCAGATCTAATAATCTTGCCGTACCGCCCTGAACAAAATTCACCCGATGTACAATGTAGTACCCTTACATCCATTAATGATCAGACTGCATTGAGCGCATTTGAGAATCAAATAAACAAGTATTCGCATAACATCTTACCAGCCTTGACACGCCAGCCATCACTTCTTTATCCAACATTAATTGGGCAGAGCAATCCATTGGATTTGACATGGATTTCACAAAGCTTGTTTGATCGGGTTTCTGAGTTGGTATCATATTGTAGGTAACCTTTTCTCCCCCCTCGCATCGTTCACTAGAGTCGAGACGATCACTTTGGGACACCTCGAATAACTGCTCACATTGTCTATCTTTGATTAACTTGCTGACTGTCCTTCTCCTCAGACGCCACGACTCTATACGTTGAAAGACCCGGTTTGCCACCGATCAACCCTGTGCAGTACTGGCAGCAGGTAGCAGCCGTCAATCCGAAGATTCTCCTCAGCTGTGCGCTATTCTACTGCGCCTATCGAGATGTAGTCAGAGGGATATCGGGCGATGACCATCATTATTTCAAAGATAGAACTCTCCACCTTATCAACAGCGCTCTGGACGACCCCAATACGGCTGTTGCTGACGACAATATTGCCGCGGTGATATCAATGTCGATGTATGAGGTTCGTGCTCTGGCTATGAACTGAACTCCGAGTCGAGTGAGGCTGATGATTTCCAGAACGTCCGAGGTTCTGATCTGATCGTTACGCACTTGAAAGGTTTGCGACAAATGGTTGACATGCGCGGCGGAATCAACATTCTCCCTTCCAACCTAGGTCAGAACATGAGCGAAATGGTGATAATGTGAGAGTCAAATGCCCATAATAATGTTCGCTAATAAATCTCTCTTTCAGCCAAGATGTCATTCACGCCACCTGCACAAATGTGCCCCCGTACATGACCGACTTACATGGACCCATCTTGAGGGATACTGTTCGAATGCCTGGCTTGGAATACTGCTGTTCCCAATCACCTCTACGAGTCGTCAACGACGATGGATTCTTTCGACCAGATTCCCAGCTCAAAGCTGATTCTGAGATCCTTAAAGATGCCTTCAATGGAACGGAAATGATTTGCATAGAGGCACTCCACCCGGAGACAGCGGCTGATGAGGCAGAGTTCTTTAACATACGTCGAGACAAGTTCTGGAATCGACTGACACGTGGTGAGCCGACTACGACGGAAGATGTGTCGCCGTTGGTGAAAGACAAGGTTGTAGAGTCTATTAGGTTAGCAGGAAAGATACATTTCCGTGCTGTGGCGATGAGGATACAGCATGATGATCAGATCAACACGGAGGATATGAAGAGATTGCATATGATAATACGGAAGGTTGATTATGGTTCTTGGAAGATAGCGCACTACGTTTACCTGTGGATGTAAGTTGAACACTTCTATCTTAGAAGACGTAACCTTTAGCTAATTTGTCATATAGATTGTTGACAGGTGGCGCCGCAGCCCACGGCCATCCTGAAGAACGACCATTCTTTGTGAGCGAGCTCATGCGCTTTGCATTGAGTGTCGGGCTGCTTGACTGGCGGGCTTTTAGACGTGAGTAGGATCATTTACCATGCTTGGTTGAAAGCGATTGCTTACTGAGTTGCACAGAAACACTGGGAAATTTCCTCTGGTTGCAACACTTTTTACGACGAGATCTCGAGCGGTCTACAAAAGAGAATGGGGAAGGTTGAGCGGCAGGCTGTAGTAAATTTGGGAGAGCTGATTGGAGCACCAATATTTTGGTATGGTATGCGGGTGTGTGCGGATGTTGAATGAAGGAATTCACGATGTCACGATGAGATGAAGGCGGGCTCATGAAGCAATGAAATCTTAGTATTCACCTGGTCATCTAGATTTAGTAAATGCTCCATAGGAGAACCTTAGGTGAATCATCCTATCAATTCATATTCCCCGGCTTGCTGAAATTCGGAAGAGATCACGCTTTACCAGATCTGTGTTTCTGCCAAGTACCTGGTCGGCGGGCTGCCACCGCTGGTCGCCACATCGGTGGCTTTGCATTTGCATTCACCAAGGTTTTCTTTTCAACCCCGCTGCTGGGCATTTTTATAGAGGCCCATTGCAGTTCCTCTAACCGTCCTTGAGCAATAGCAGTATCGTTATCCATCATCATGAGTTCCGAACCCGACCTCCATAGGGCTATATCCATGAAACCGAGCCCGTTCCATAGCCACCCGCACCGATCTGACCGAACTGCAAGCCCTCGCCCGGAACCGGCAACTTCCGACCGCACAGCAGCCAACAAGACAGACGGCACCAGCACCGCTATCGAGACCACCGCCTCGCACGACGACCACGATCCCGTTGCGCGCCATGTTTCTACTCGCGAGAGTGACCTCGAGCGCCAATCGCCTCCTCAGTACACACCAGACAACGATCCATATAAGCTCGCAGCAGCCATCAAGCCCGAGAGCGAACTCGCACAGATAAGGGCAAATACCTCGCGGAAACGCGATGGATGCGGGCCAATTTTACTGAATAAGGGCGCATACCGGGCAAGGAAGCTGGAGAAGTTCTACGAGGCACAGAATGAGAATATTGAGAGGCTGTTGAAGCCTGTAGACGACCACCGCCGGGATGCGAAAGAAGAGGAGGGCGCCAACCATCTGAAATACAGAATCGCCGTTGTGGGAAGCTTCGCCGCGAATATCATTCTTGCGGCGCTGCAGCTGTATGCTGCTGCATCCTCGCACTCGTTGTCTTTGTTTACGACCATGGCCGACTCGCTGTTCGATCCTATGTCGAACCTCACACTGATTCTGTGCAATCGCGCTGTCAAACGGGTCGATGCGCGCAAGTTCCCCTCCGGCAAGGCGCGTATCGAGACTGCTGGAAACATTTTCTTTTGCTTCCTCATGTGCACCGTATCTATTGTGCTCATTGTTGAATCGATCCGGGATCTCGCTCAGGGCTCGACATCAAGTACTAAGGATTTCTACCTTCCCTCCGTCATCGCAGTTGCCATTGCATTTGGCACCAAGTTCTCACTTTTCCTGTACTGCTGGGCTCTGCGAAACAAGTACTCCCAGGTCCGGATTCTCTGGGAGGACCACCGCAACGACTTGTTCATCAATGGCTTTGGTGTAATGACATCTGTTGGTGGTTCGAAGTTGGTGTGGTGGCTTGATGCTATGGGTGCCATCATTTTGTCGACTTTGATTATTTTCCTTTGGACGCGGACGGCATATTCAGAGTTCCAATTGCTTATTGGTGTTACTGCTGATACCAACATGCTGCAACTGATTACTTATATCTGTAAGCTCACTCTCCCCCTCATCCCCAGCGAGCACTATATTGATAGTGCGTTAGCAATGACTCACTCCCCATTCGTCAAACAAATCGACACCGTCCGCGCCTACCACTCCGGCCCTCGCCTGATCGTCGAAGTTGACATTGTAATGGAGCCCGAGGAGTCACTCCGCGCAACGCACGACGTGGCCGAGGAGCTCCAGATCAAGCTCGAGAGCTTGCCGAATGTTGAACGCGCGTACGTACATGTGGATTATGAGACTAGCCACGCGCCTGAGCACTTCTTGAAGAAGGAATTGTAAATATGGGAGTGAGTGGAGCTGGCTTTGCCGAAACCCCACTGTCGGAGTATTGACCTGGTGCACATTGCGCAAACGCGCAAAGCTGACCCTAGCATCACAGCTTTTGGTTGTCTTTTTGGTGGCTCTTTTGGTGCCTTTCAATTTTATTTTTCATTTTCGTGCATAGCAGCGGGCTTGATACGAAAGCACCTTTGAGAGGCAGTTTGCAGCATTGGGATGGAACAGAAGAGTTCCATCGTATGGATTGGATTGGAGCGTTTAATTATTGCATTGCTATTGTCACTGGCACTTGGATCTGGTCCCTCAATCCTAGAAAAATGCATTCTTAATTTCTGGCCGTCGATGGGCTTCGGATTTCGGAAATAATGATTACGTGACGAGGTCTGCACCCCACACTGACATCCTTCACGTGGCACTCTCTAGCGAACCAAAGTGTTTTGCCTCCCTCCACCTCTTCCCCCAACATCTGACATCCAATCCCGCGCAGGCAAGGAACGCACTGCATGACTTGCAGCTTATCGTCCGAGTTGCACGACATGCCTCCTCCCCTTTCTCGATTTGCCTGAAGTTGGAGTTTCTTCATCTCCCTGCCTTTCATTTCATGTCGTCGAACTTGCAATTGAGTTTTTGGGAAATGATGGGAGTGGAAGATGGATGGAGAGAGGGATGTTTAAGAGCTGTGCGGGACTGCCATGTGGGAGCGAGGATTGAAGAGTTGGAGCATCAAGGTGGGTGTAGTTTTACGGTTTTGATAGTAAGAGCTGGGTCGGAAAGGGAGGGGAAAATTGCGGATGCGATATCGCGGTCAAGGCAAGAGATCGATGTGCCCGATGATGCCCATCCAGCCGTCCATGGCTCCGACGAGGATGACTCGAGCGACTCCGTTCAAGAGCGAGTTTTAGATGGCGATGCTTTGCCACTCTTCCGGGGTTCTGATGAGTTCAGTTTGAGCGATTCCGTCCGCAGCGATCGGGCACCTGAAACTCGCATCATTCAGTTTCGTCCTGAGAAGCATGGGCTGGACCTACGTATCGCGCAGGCTGCTACAGAAACCTATGGTCACTTCGCACCTAAGAGCCGAGGACTCAATTTCGGCCTCCCGAATGGACTGCAAGCATTCGAGCTGGAAATGATGCGCGGAACTCCATTCTCGCGCTGTCAAAGGCGTTCGCTCCGCCTAGACCCAGAGGCTTGGGGTAGGCAACTGAACCTGATCCGATCCTTCGCCGCCGTGATTGCAAAGGCATGGCTAGCATCATCGCAGACATCACACTCACCACGCAGGACCCGAGCCGATTCGCCCATTATCGACGATTCTGATACTCTGCTCTCTCAGTGTACTGGGAAGGTGGGTGCGAACATCACCTCCAAACTCCACAGACTAGCTCGATATCTACCTGATGCAGCGCTTCGGCGTAGAGCAGCGAACACGCTCTCGCGGTTATCAGAGCTTAAAGGTTATCCCGTTGTCTTGAATCATGGCGACCTAATACCCTCCAATATCCTGATTGACCCAGATACGTGGGAAATCACAGGTATAATCGACTGGGCAGAGGCGGAGTGGTTGCCATTTGGGATGTGTCTCTATGGCCTCGAACACTTTCTCGGCTTCCTTGACTACACGATCACTTCCGCGCCAAAATTTCAGTATTATTATGGCGCCGAAAGACTAAGAAAATTCTTCTGGGAAGAGCTGTGGATCCACGCGCCCGCGATGAAGGAGAGAATGAAGGTAGTTAGGTTGGCAGGAGACATTGGCGTCTTTCTTTGGTATGGGTATGCCTGGGACGAAGGGGCTATCGATCGAGTCGTCAATGAGGTGGACGACAAGCAAGAGCTAGACTGTTTGAGGAGATTTTTGGAACGAGATGTGCGCACATAAGAATCGTACCCCCCTTCAAGTAATTTGGTGCCGACAGTAGTGAGCCTAGGTTGACATCCTAGTCTGACTCCAAGACTCCACGGATATTCCAACATACGAGAGAATATATTACGCATTTGTGAGTTAGGAGGGGGTTCCTATCGCACTTCGAATTTATCGATCCTTGCCGTTCTTGCAACTTTTCACTCCATGATATTGAAATTTGTCACTCTGTCTCAACGCAATGTCGTTCTTTGGAACATTATGTCATCATTTCACCATACCACCCAACTTTACCACTATTTCTCGGAGATTCTGAATGCATGTGGTTCCTACTTTTCGCCCTTTTCCCTGCAGACGGACGATGACTGGTATCTTTTCTCTTCTCCTTTTTAGTGCCATCGGGCTAGCCATTTCTTACATTCTGCTGCCCTACGTGAGCCATCCCACAGTTCCTTCTTATTTTACCTGTCAAATTCAACGGTAGAAATAGCTCCTTCCTCTCCCGTCATTTAGAATCCTGCTTCTCCCTCATTTAAACCCTCTTTCTATCCCCTAACATCCAGTGTTTATCCATCTACCATCCGCGACACTATACGGAATAACGACACCGCAGGCACCTCTACCCTAACAGAAGAACTGAAAGAAAAATCATATCATTACTACGTTATCTTAACTCTACAATATGTCCAACCCAAATGAGTCCACCCAGCCCTCGCAAACCTGGGACGGGAATTCTGATTTTCCTCCCATCTCCATCAAGCCAAACGTCCAAGCGGAACAAGACTTGAAATTATCCCTTATGGAACAGGATTTCAAATCGACCCTTCCTTCCGAGTTTCGTTTTACTGCCCCGGAGATTTATCACTACTCGCAGCAACTGGAACCTCAATACCAATACGTCGGGCAGCCTCAAAACCGATATACCGGGCAGCCTCAACACCAATACTTCGGGCAGCCTCAACAACAATACTTCGGACTGCATCGGCATCAACACTTTGGGCAAGGTGGCGTCTATCCCAATTCATCTGGGATTTTTCAAAACTAGAATCAGACCTTCGGCCAACCTCCTCTGCATCCATGCTCGAGCGCGTATCCAAACGCATACACTGCAGCAAATGCTTATCCGTACGACGGCTTCGCAACAAGCCCTGACATCGCACTAGCGATGGAGGAAAACCAGCAACGACTCGACTATCATATGAATAAGATTCTCGCCATCTCGAGAAAGTTTTTGGATTCCTCTGATGAGAATGATGCTAATGGTAGCTCCGAGTCTGAGACCGAAGACGAAGGGTCACCGCATCTATCTCATGTATCGAAACTTACCAATGGAGCTTCCAAAGTCCAAGGAGAGTGCCATAGGCGGGGCCAAAAGTGTCGGTTACGGCGCGAGCGTAGGGACTCCCTGCAACCACTCGCAGCTCTAGCTCAGGACTTACACAATTTCATCGAAGCGGTTGAAGCGGGCGAAGCCAACCTACATCTAGTATCCAACCGCGCGCACATCCACACAAACCTGGATTACATCGCCGTCGCCGAGAAGGAGCTGGATAAAGCAGTAAACAACTTATTAGCAACACATCCTTTTCCCCTTCTCCAATCTCGAAGCTTAGTCACAGCGAGTTGGAGATCGATGTTTCTAACCCGCCTGCCCAAACTTGGGGAATGATCACGAAAACTCCAACGATCTTGATATGCCGGGCTCTATCGCAAATTTGGAGGATGTAATCGCGTCGTTTGAAATGCTTGCGGACGGTAAGCTTGGCGAGGGCGCCAGTTGGGATTGCTAGGACTTCAGCTGTAAAGAAGAAGTATTCGCTTCCAGCGATCGAGGTGGAGCGTACGAGGAGTCTAAGGCAACAGAAAGCTCGGGAACAGAATAAGACGGTACGAAGTTTGTAGTGTGCTCTAGGATGAAGATGAGGCTTCAGTGGAAGCCAGATGGCGTCTCGACTTCTTTTCTTCTTTTTTTTGGGGTGATTTAGTCAGGCGATAATTATATTTTCTATAAGGGTTTTTAGATTAATAGATGGTGGTATTGTGAAGGTCCGAGCTATATATTCCTCCCATGGATCCTTACCTTGCTATGGAAATGAGTTGTAGAATGGACTGAATAATAATGCAAAGCAAGATCAGAGCCTAAACAAGCCGAAAATTGAAATTAAGTGGCGCCAATCACAGTCGACTGCTGAAGATCGATTCCTTTTGTACTAAGTTCATCAGTACCGTTCCCGTCAAAGGCCCGTACTTTTCTGCGGCCGTTAGCCTCAAATTCAATCTCATATTCTTCATTCATTTGGTTCGCATCGCTCGATGTGTGGAATCGTGAAGAAGGTACTCGTTCGAGGGAAACAGGAGCTGGAAGTGAGAGATACCTGTTGGGATGGTTTGTCCGCATTTTGATTCACGTTCATCCCATGTCACGAAAGCCTTGGAAATAGGGACGGATTGCTACTAAACTATATGCAGTGCCCGCTGTCGTTACATACTTCGACCGAGCGAAGCATCCTAATCGTAATTGGGGCACTGGGCTCGAGATTCTTTCTCTCCTTTCAAGAAAATCTCGACACGATCTCGATGGGGACGTCATGATATGAGAGCTGTGGACATAAGCAGAAGCTGACGATTTTGTCTTGAAGGAACTCACATGCGAGCGCTCCAGTTGAATCAGACACGCTGTCTTAAAAATATCCTCTAATCCTTGCGGGGATAAAATAAAGAGAGCAAAAAAGAGCGGTCGAAAAGCGGAGTTATATTGGGTCCGACATTCCAGAGTTGAGTTTGAGTATACGTGAAAGGTTCTCCTCGGAATATCACGAGAGGCACCGGTATAAAGGATGTCGTGCAGAGAGAACGAGGGAAGAGAGATGAGAAACCATAAAATAAGAAGAGAAGGAATGGGAAAATAAATAAGAAGGGGGAGGAGGCCGCCGAGGCACGTATTAAGGAAAAGGAAAGGAAGAGGCATGAAAGGATGACGCTAAAGAGAATAAAATATGAGAGAAAGGCCCGGAACGAAAAAGAAGAAGAAAAAAAGAAGAGCATCCTGTGCCCAGGAAACCTCAAGTTAGGGGTCCCATAAAAACCTTTAAAAAAATCGATGGAGTTAACAGATACTGGGGGTTAGATTTGAACTAGAGTTTGGTAAGAAAAGGTGGTTAGTTTGAGATACAATGCCCTGACACGTTTATTAGAATAATATCTTAATTAACTAATTCGTATAGTTAAAAAAGGACTGTATATTGTAAGCGAAATTCCTGCTTCTTCCAAACTGTCTTTTGATTTGGCTGTCCCGGCATATTAGTGTTGACGTTGAGGGTGCGGCTTATCTACGAATTTCACACATCCCTCGCATTCAATCTTTATAAAAATTATCTGAATTACAATACCGGCCAGTGTATCATATTAATTGGCAAGCGCAAGGATGGGCGGCAAAGGACTATTCCGCTTATTTCTGCGCCAAGAGCCCGTATGTTCACCTCAGATATAGTGCGGCGGAAAGAGTGCTGGGCTTTATATCGGGAGAAGTTCGCAAAACGGCATTGCTGGCCACTTATGGCTATTTTTCAATGAACTCACAATGAAATCATGTCTGACGAGAATCCATATTTGCATAGCTGACTATCCGTAGGATGAAATATTCAGAAACGCGTCGCTTCATGAATCTCGGGGAAGATAGCAGACATGAATGGTGATTGTCAATAGAAAGCGTGGAGTATATTTGCTGAATTCTTACGAAACACTGTTTGACGGGTTTGAGCCCCTGCTTCGGTGTGGCTACATGTTGAAAACAATACTTAGACATACATATTCTCCTCCAAACTCATGGATGTTTAATTGTGAGCCATCTGTGCTCAGTAGCACATCCGCCGCTTGACACCAAGGCCGATTTCGGACTTAGTTAATGTGCAAGGTAGAAGTTGATTTTTACATAAGACGTCATTTACATTCATGTATGCCATAAGTGTAATAAGCGAAAATCCAGATCATCTCTTATATATATTTTCCCTCGCAGCTCATATGCATCCCCGGCATATGTCAGTTACATTTGCTCTGTTCTCATCTACCTCTCATCTCCTTGACTTAATTGATAATCTGTAAAGTAGTAGTAAAACAGCCATATAGAAAGGAGTTATTATAGATAGGGTAGGACCCACAGTCGATTATAACGCATGTGGGACTAGAATATTGGTACTCCGCTTTAATTACCTAGAAATTTCTTGACTTTGCGCATCTGGAGTGCTGGACTGAGCGGAGAAAGTTTGGATTAGTGCCTAAGAGGCAAAAGATCATGCAACGATATTGCTTAAGTCGCAAACGTTCCATCGGCTTATGGCAAGTACTAAAAGTCAACGCAGTATTGCATATGTATCGGTTCGTCAGGAGAAAATCTTTTAATAGTTACATCAAGACGGTAACTTGATGTTTTAAGAGGTCCAACTCGCGCTAACTACCTTGACACGGAAGCGCACGTCCACAACTTCGATCAGTAAGCAATAGGAGCACCCCTAGATCGCCACCAATGAGCCCCACAAACGGTAACTGATAATCTTAGCGGATGTGGCGCTGCATGGCCCGCTGCAACCATCTGCCATTCTCCGAGATTCGATCTGCGTACGTTGCATCATAACCTGGATCCAGGCCAATCCGAGCATCGTGCAATACAAGTGCGGTTGCAATTGTGTGAAAGTGAGCCTCGATGGAGGTTTGATGTTACGATCGTGACAGGTGGAGAAAGAGGCTGTGTCCGTATTTCATGAATTCATGAGACGTGTATGGTCATTTTTAGAAGCCGATTTTAGAAGTAACGAGCTTTGGTTAAGAAGATAGAAGTATAAAGGGACGGGACAGTAGCAACATATTCTCCTCATCACACTCGTTCACGACAATACCATCAATAACATACACTTTGCACTTTGTACTTCCCGCCCAACAAAGTTTTTGTTTTTTGAGTACTCCGCCTCCAACTTATCATGCTCTCCAAGATCTCCGCCTTCGCTCTCCTTGCAGCTACGGCTGCTGCCGTCCCCGCAGGAGCCAACTCGCGCAGCGCCCAATACTCATGGGATGTCCAAGGCTTCACCAGCACTTGCACCGCCGCAACATGCCGCTATGACTTCAACATTTCTGGTCAGACAGGCCCAGCCGGGCAGCCTTCATTCGACGCAACCGGCTGCATTGGTACCAGCGTTCAGGGAGAATACAAAGCTTGCAGTAAAGTTGGCATTGACGTGCCTGGGAATGTCGAGGTCCAGGAGTTCAACTCTGGGCGGGATATTGGGGCGATCATTTCGGTGAAGTATAGTTTTGAGCAGTAAGTTATTGAATTGAGATGATGTTGGAGATAGAGAGAGGCTGACGGAGTGTAGGAGTGGAGTTCGCTATACGTACACTGGGAATAACACGGTTGCGCATACGAATGGAGGGGGTCCGATTGGATTCACGATCGTGCCTATTGAGGTGTATGCCGTACCCGTGGAGGCTTAGGGCTCTGCAATGTAGGTTTAAGGTTTCTTCAGAGGGAGATGAGATAAATGGCTGTAAAGTAGATGTGAAACAAAATGAAATCCAATAACCTACTTATATAGCCCGACCCAACTTTTGAGAAAGTTCTCGATCGAGCCTTCCGAAGTTCCAAAAAAGGTCCTCGGTCAAAGAATTGATCCTTACGCCACTTAATACCATACTATTTCGCAATCCAGTCGTCGCTGCTCACACATCTCGGCCACCTTCCTAATATACTTAGACGCAAGCGCGCGATCCTTTTCTACTCGATCCATTTTCAAATTCAATGTGCGCAATTTCGGCGTCACTTCCTCCCAAATCTGTAGAAGCCGCCCGATCAGCGAGATCATTTTATCATACACCTGTTCCGAAAAGTCTGTCGACTCGGCTAGAGTAGCAAGGGGTAGAGGCTCGGCATCCGCACGCATCAAACCCCATTAGAATATATGTAAAAAATGCCCACCAATGGCAATGAATTGCTTTGATGCCTCTAATGCTTCAAACCACCCCAAAAATTTTTTTTTGACTCACACAATCTAGCCCGATTAGGCAATTTATACATATTCTAAAAGTAATAGCCATGGGTCCTAAAAAGAGGTCACTTACTGCCTCTGTCACCTCTGTTGCCGTTATAAAGAGGTCCTCTGCGTGTAGTCTCCAGGCCCTTGTTAATGCTGCTATTGCTCATCTTCCTACTACGCCCTCTCCAGCGCTATATCAAACTCCATCCGCGTTGCTGCTTAGCTCTATTACCCTCAATTCTCCTGCCGTCGAGTCCCTTGCCCCTAAATCGTATCTACCCGTGGAAACAATTGAACCTTGTTTTGACGATAATCGTCAAAGCTCAGAGGAAGAAGGTGAGGGCAAAGAGGCTCGGCTGGAGTCTACTCAGGTGGCTCAATGCGAGGATAGGAACACTCAAGGGTTGCCTCTCTTTACATTTAGATTTCGCTGGCGGGCTTGTACATTCGAAAGCAGCAAAGCCAAGGCTATTCCTACTATGGCGGACTTAAAGAAGTTCCCTTCAAACTACATGTTCTGGGCGGATGTCGCTACTTAGAGAAATCGTGTTCCTAGATCGCTCCAGCCGGTAGCGTACTGCGTGGTAAAGTTTGAAGTCTCTTTGTAGGCACAAAATAGAGTTAATTAGGGCTGCGGACTACAAGCAGATTACTAATATTTACGAAATTGTAGAGAAGATCTTAATTCTACAAAAACGTAAGCGCTATTAACACGGGAAACAACAAAAGGAGTGACTTATTTACATTGACTTGTGGGTAGAAAAGGTGGAGCAGCTGCTAGCTTTTAATACACTTCTAAGCTCTGCGCTACTATCAAACCCTACTTTAAAGAGAGAGGTAGAGTATCAGCAACTAAATGGTAGGAAGCTGAGCTTGAGAAAAACCTAGTAATAGAAAATATTACTCGTACGACCCGCGTTGCCCTTGTTGACCGCTGGGTCCGCCGTAACGAGTAGTGCTACCAAGAACCTAGAGAAAATACGCTCTGCTAGTACCTAGAAAATAAGAATAGAGTTGAGATACACTATCCAGTTAATAATAATATTATTTGGTGATAAGTTAAGAATGTTAACAAGAAAAAGGCTACAATTAACAAGCCGTTAGAGCGTACTATAATCGCTCTCCATAAGATTCAAAAGTGTGCACAAAAGGAGAAGCAGAAAAAGAAAGTTATCCAGCCTCTATCTATAACACCAACTGTATCTAGTCTAGTAAGCTAACTTATTAAGCTTAAAGCTTTCCGCCTTATACGCTTAATAAGGACTTAATATTAAAAAAAGGAGTAGAACGCTCGCTATAATTAAACTCCTAATTCTTAGTCACTTTTATAGCCTCTACCTATTAAGCAACTTTAGTTAAGTCTTTTACAAACTAACAGTTTATACTCAAATGTCGTAGAGGCTTTTTTTTTTTTAGTAAAAGAATCTACCTAGTGCACCTCTCTACACATGTTAAATAATAGATAAAGTTTATAACGTTCTTATTAACAAAAACTAAAGTATTAAAAAGCTTAAGAACTTAAATATAATAACAATAGAAGTGTAAGTAAACTATGAAAAAATATACTTTTAAAAAAGAATTTTATATAATATAAAATTAGAAATAAAAACTATAAGTTACATATATACTATAATAAAGTAAGTAACTTTAATAGTAATATTTATTTACTTTAAGTAGCCTACTTTTAAAAATATAACTTAATATTTTTATAATAATTTTACTATACTATATACTTTAAAAAGTTTTTATATTTAGTATAGTTTTTTACTAGTGTATAGTTTTGTTATATTTATACGTTTAAGTTTCTAAGAGTAGTTTTAATTAAATTAAAGTCTAGATAGTATAATAGTAAATACTTAACTAATAACTTTTATTATTATAATGTTTTTTTTACTTAGTTACTATAATATATACTAGTATTATTAAATATAATAACTAGTTTTAGCTTTAAGTAAACATGCATTAAAATAAAATTTAATACTTATAAAAGTATTCAAAAATTTTTGTACCTTTTATACTTTAGAAGGTATATAAAAGATAATGTTTTTTATAAGTAAGTGAGCTATATAAGTGAGTGAGCTATATAAGCAAATAAGCCACTTTTACCAAGAATTACCTTTTCTTTAATAACTTTACGAAAACCTAATATTATTTAGCTAAAATTTGAAATTGTCTTTTTAGATATTAGATACACCTAGTATTAAATTTGCATTATAATATTCTTACGTAATCATAAGTTATTAGGCTTAGAATGTATACTACTTTAAAATAATGTTTAGCTATTTATATTTATAATATTACTTAATAATAAATTATAAAAACTTAAATACAAGGTATTAGTACTTAAATCTATAATATATTAGAATTTTAAAGCTATAACGTATTCGATAAGCGAGTGACTCAGACAAGCGAGTGACTCACCTTAAAACTCACCAAAAAATCAAGAATTCGCACATGAATATCTCAACAACCACTTAATAATAAATTCTATAAATTGAAATTTAGGCTTTTCTACATGCATTACAGCTTCTATGAAGGTTACATATATATTGGTTTAGTAGTTTTTGAGATATAGCAATATGGCATCGTTTTAGCCCCCAAATTGCTATATCTCAGAAACTACTCAACCAATTTTCATGCGACCTTCAGAAACGCTGTAATGCATGTAGAAAAGCCTAAGTTTCAATTTATAGAATTTATTATTAAGTGGTTGTTGAGATATTCATGTGCGAATTCTTGATTTTTTGGTGAGTTTTAAGGTGAGTCACTCGCTTGTCCAAGTCACTCACTTATCGAATACGTTAGTATTAGTAGTTTTTAAGATATTAAAAAGTGGGGGCTAAAATTTTCCCTTACCTAAAGATCTTAAAAACCTACTTATTTTATTACTATAAAAGCATAATATAGTCTAAATTATATGTAAAATAGCTTAAGTTTAATATCTATAGTTTCTTATTTAATAGTTATTAAGATATTAATAGCTAAAAACTAAATTTTTAAAAGGTAAATTCTAAGCTTAATAACTTATAATTACGTAAGACTATTATAATGCAAATTTAATACTAGGTGCATCTAATATCTAAAAAGATAATTTTAAATTTTGGCTAAATAATATTAGGTTTTCGTAAAGTTATTAAAGAAAAGGTAATTCTTGGTAAAAGTAGTTTACTTACTTATATAACTCACTCACTTATATAGCTCACTTACTTATAAAAAACATTATATATATTTGAAAATTTTTAAAAAATATATAATTATTAATTAAATAAATTAATAAGTAATTATAAAGTAAACTAAAAGGCTAAATAAAAAAAATTTACTATATATAAACTTTAATATAAGTTAATTAATAAACTAAAAATAAATAAGAGGAATTTTTTTTAATATATTAATTATAATTTACTTAAAATCCTTTAATTTATTATAAAAAATACTATTTTACTATTATATTTTAATATATATATATTTAAGTATATTTTTAATTTTCAATATAATTTATATATAAAATAAAATTTAGAAAATATAATAACTAGCAAATTGTGTTAATAAATTATTTTAAAAAAAAATTATAATAAAAATTAGTATTTTTTATAAATATAAATTATAATTTTTTTATTTATAATTAGTAATATTTATAATATTACTAAATTAAGTTATTTAGTTAAAATAAATTTAATATATTAACTTTTTTAATAAATTTTATTATTTAACTTTATAATTTTATTTTAAAATATATTAATTTCTATTTAAATTATAATTAGCAACTTTTTATTATTTTATAAATTAGTTAATTTAAGTTAATTACTTTTAGTAAAATTATATTTAAAATAATAGCTATTTTAATAAATAGTAATTTAATTAAAAAAAGTAAACACTTAATATTAGTATTTATTTACTATAAACACTTTTTTATAAAAAAAGTAATTTAAATATATTTAATATTACTTTATTATTAACATTTTATTTAAATTAAGTAATATAATTAAAAATTTTTTTTTTTTTAATAATTATAAATATATTTTACTTTATATAGCTTCTTAACTTTAGTACCTCTGCTTAGCTCTATATTTAGTGGATTAGCTATTACTCTAACTAGTTGAAACAGGTGACACAAGAACTAGTAGTTTACGAAAAACCGTATACGTCAGTAGGTCCTAGTTTACAGACTTAAGCCGGAAAACTAGACCTTTATCTAAGTAATAGCGGCTAACAGATATAGTTAGTTGTAAAACTACCTTCCCTTTCAAGCCTGCAGCTGAGATTTGCGCTGCAGATCTTTTAGCAGTCGCCTTACTAAACCAAGTGTGAATTAGTGGCTCGTGTACAAAACTGACTTAAGGACCACCCGTTAAAAAAATACGGTTAATTCGCAAGTAATTAAGTAGGGTTCTTTAGATACTGAGCTCCGCTACCTGTGGACCAGCATCCACCATTTTCTCCCACAGTAATTACCATCTAATCAGTACATCTCGACACGGGTATGGCCTAAGCGGGTCGGCCGAGCGGCTCCCGGAAGAACGTAATTCCGTACCCCGTGTGTGAACCACACTCCAATGAGATGCTGCCAAGTGTCAGCCTTCTCAGCCTTGTCGAGCGAAGATGGACCGCAATCCATTCTTTAACACAGTGACTGCCTCGCAGTCTCGCGCGTCCACGAGTTGTGTGCCTGCAAATTTATCACCAGGCCCGGTCCCTTCGCTGGCGCTTGCACTATGGATGGCCTTTCTGGGGCAGCAAGCGTTATCACTGTTATCGACATATCTACCAAAATCGTGTCGCTTTGCTACCAGTATTCGTCTGAAGTCAAGAAAGCAAAAATAGACATTGAACTCATTCAGAGGAAAGTTACCGACATCAAAAAACTCCTCGAACGAATCAAACAGCTTTTAGATGGGCCAAACGGACCGCGGCTTCCGGTCACTCACGAGTTATGTGACTCGCTCCTAAAATGCCTTCGGGCGTTACAAGAGCTGAAGACACAGCTGGAGCCGGGAAAGACTCGTAAGGCGATGAGCCGGTTTGGAATGCGAGCCTTAAAATGGCCATTTACGAGCAAGGAGGTGGAAAAGATGGTCATCAATCTTGAAGGATATAAGCAGACCTTCTCTCTAGCGCTCCAAGTTGATCAAACGTAAGTAATTAACCACCTATGTTTTACTGTGGATGAGTTTTACTGATAAACGATATAGAGGCCTGATGCTGGAGTTTGATCAGAAGATGAATCTTGTTGACAATAAGGCTGACAACTTTCATCAGAAGATCGACTTAGCTAAAATACCCGTCGCTAAAGGGGCCTCTTACGATGCGCATGTTGACGAGCACAATGCAAGATGCCTTGCAAACACTAGAGTGGAGCTACAGCGTCAAATTATGGAATGGATAGAGGATAGAAACGGTAAACCCATATTCTGGCTGAACGGCATGGCTGGCACGGGGAAGTCCACAATTGCACGAACGGTTGCTCAGTCGTTTTCCGATAATGGCCAGCTGGGCGCGAGCTTTTTCTTCAAGAAAGGCGAGGGTGAACGCGGAAATGCCACTCGGTTTTTCACCACTATTGCCAATGATCTCACGATCCATGTGCCGGGGATAATACCGGGCATAAGAAAGGCAATCGATGCTGACCCTCGAATTGCCGAAAAATTTCTAAAAGAGCAGTTCGAGAAGTTGATTCTTCAACCGCTTTCGGAAGCAGACCAACATGGACTAGTGGCTTCAGAATTAGTTATCGTAATAGACGCATTGGATGAATGTGAGCGAGACGGCGATGTACGAGCAATCCTTCAACTACTCACGCAGGCTAAGAATATTAACCCGGTATCATTACGGATTTTGGTGACGAGTAGACCGGAGCTCCCCATTCGTCTCGGTTTTAAATGTATGTCGGACGGAACGTATCAAGATGTGATTCTTCATGAAGTACGAAAGGAAACTATCGAGCATGATATAACCCTTTTCTTGGAGCATGAACTTGGGGAGATAAGGATGCAGAAATCGCTATCCTCAGACTGGCCTACTAAAGACCAAATTCAGAGACTAGTCCAGATGGCGATCCCACTGTTCATCTTTGCTGCCACAGTCTGTCGATATATTGGATCTAAAGGAAGTGATCCTGAAGAATACTTGAACAAAGTGCTGGAGTATCAGAAATCAACGTTCTCCCAACTCGATCAGACTTATCTCCCTATTCTGAACCAGTCACTTGATGATCAGGAAGGAGAAGATAAAGAAACGTGGCTTCGCAGATTCCAAGAACTAGTTGGAAGTATCGTTGTTTTAGAGAGTTCTCTCTCTATTACCTCACTTGCACACCTCCTTGAAATTCCACAAAAGAAGATTAGGTACATGCTGGACTCTCTACACTCTGTTCTCAGTATTCCGGTTAACGAGCATGTGCCAGTAAGGCTCTTGCACCTATCATTTCGTGAGTTCCTCATCGATCCCCAAAAGCGTGGAGAAAGCCCGTTCTGGGTGGATGAGACAAAAACGCACAAGACGCTAGCTAGCAAATGTCTTCAACGGCTAATGACCAGTCCAAAGGGTTTGCGGCAAAACATGTGCAACCTTCCAATGCCTGGAGTTTTAAAAAGCGAGATCGATAAACGGACCATAGCCGGTTGTCTGCCACACGAAATTAGATATGCTTGCCGCTACTGGGCGCATCATCTAGAGCAGAGTAAAAGCCGTATCCATGATGGTGACCAAGCTCACCTTTTTCTCCAAAAATATTTCCTTTATTGGCTGGAAGCTATGAGTCTTATCGGAGAAGCATACAAAGTTATTTATATAATTGAGAGTCTACAGGCGTTTACAGATGTAAGACCGTTTCAGACGCGTTATATCAGTTACTATGCTTACTTGTTACGCAGTCAGAGAAGAGTGCTGTCTCAATCTTTCTTCATGATGCAAAGCGATTTGTGCTACGGTTCCAATCTATATTAGAAGATGCACCTTTACAGCTCTATTCTTCAGCCCTAATTTTTGCACCAGAAATGAGCATAATACGGAAGACATTCGCCGACTATATTCCAGAGTGGGTTAACATGTTATCAAAGTTAGAAGAGGATTGGACTGCCTGTCGCAGTACGCTCGAGGGCCATTCTAATTCGGTCAGGGCCGTAGCCTTCTCGCCGGATGGCCAGCTGGTAGCGTCTGCATCCGAAGACAAGACTGTACGGCTATGGGATGCGGCGACGGGGTCATGCTGCAGTACACTTGAAGGCCATTCCAATTCGGTCATAGCCATAGCCTTCTCGCCGGACAGCCAGCTGGTAGCGTCTGCATCCGAAGACAAGACTGTACGGCTATGGGATGCGGCGACGGGGTTATTCCGCAGTACGCTTGACGGCCATTCCCATTGGGTCATGGCCGTAGCTTTCTCGCCGGATGGCCAGCTGGTAGCATCTGCATCCGGCGACAACACTGTGCGGTTGTGGAATGCAGCGACGGGGACTTGCCGCAGTACGCTTGAAGGCTATTCCGATTGGGTCAACGCTGTATCCTTCTCGTCGGACGGCCAGCTGGTAGCGTCTGCATCCGGCGACATGACTGTACGGCTATGGAATGCGGCAACGGGGTCCCGCCGCAGTACGCTTGAAGGTCATTCCGATTCGGTCAGCGCCGTAACCTTCTCGCCGGACGGCCAGCTGGTAGCGTCTGTATCCAGCGACAAGACTGTACGGTTATGGAATGCGGCGACAGGGTCCTGCCGCAGTACGCTTGAAGGCCATTCCAATTCGGTCAGGGCCGTAGCCTTCTCGCCGGACGGCCAGCTGGTAGCGTCTGCATCCAGTGACAAGAATATACGGGTATGGGATGCGGCGACGGGGATTTGCCGCAGTACGCTTGAGGGCCATTCCGATTCGGTCAGGGCCGTAGCTTTCTCGCCGGACAGCCAGCTGGTAGCGTCTGCATCCTACGACAAGAATGTATGGCTATGGGATGCGGCGACGGGGTCATGCCGCAGTACGTTTGAGGGCCACTCTTATTGGGTCAGCGCCGTAGCTTTCTCGCCGGATGGCCAGCTAGTAGCGTCTGTATCCGGCGACAAGACTGTACGGCTATGGGATGCGGTGCCGGGGTCCCGCCGCAGTACACTTGAAGGCCATTCCAATTCGGTCATAGCCATAGCCTTCTCGCCAGACGGCCAGCTGGTAGCGTCTGCATCCAGTGACATGACTGTACGGCTATGGGATGCAGCGATGGGGTCCTGCCGCAGTACGCTTGAAGGTCATTCCGATTCGGTCAGCGCCGTAACCTTCTCGCCGGACGGCCAGCTGGTAGCGTCTGCATCCGGCGACATGACTGTACGGCTATGGGATGCAGCGACGGGGTCCTGCCGCAGTACGCTTGAAGGCCATTCCGATTGGGTCAGCGCCGTATCCTTCTCGCCAGATGGCCGGTATCTAGAGACAGATAGAGGACAAATCCTTTTTTCTTCACCTCTTTCCATTGCTTCTTCCTCTCAGGAACAACACCTTCCCGCTATTTTTATAACTGACCAGTGGATAATAGTTAGTAAAAAGGATATACTTTGGCTTCCTCCTGAATATCGACCAAGCTATACAGCTGTTTACAGGGATGTGATCTGCGTAGGGCATTCATCAGGCAAAGTTACCTTTATTCAATTGCATCTAGATAAGATTAGGATGTCATTGGTACTATAAGCCTATTCTATAGGGATAGTTCAGAAGCTTTAATCCAATTCATAAAAGTTAGTTCTAATAAGTTTTGGTGTTCTATTCCGGGTAGTGGTAATATTGTTTTTGTAATTATAATCACGTTTCTATAATCTCTATTCCGTAGAGAGGCCTAGGAGACGACGTATATTTATATCGTAAAAGGGCCCTTTCTAGTAGCTTCTAATGTTTCTACCTCGTTCTTAGCCTAGCTTTAAGAGATTTAGTAGTATTCTAGAAGAAGTTGCGGATAGAAAGAGTGGGCTACATATGGCGGAGCTTAGTATCTAGAGAATGCCACTTGATTATATGATAATTGACCGTATTTTATAACGAGATGGTCTCTAAGCCTATTTTATACATGAGGCATCGATCTACTCTTTAACGCTTGACTTGGTTTGGTAAGGTCGCTGCCGAGAGATCTGCTCATAGGGCAGTGCATAATCTGAACTCTGGGCTTAGAAGGGAAGGCGGTTTTGCAACTAACTATATGTTCCTCTACGCCTTAATCCTCTGCTTTAGTTACTGTTAAAAATACTATGTGGTTTGGTTTGGTTTGTTTTTATTTATTTTCCCCCCGACCCTCCCTTTTATAGAATATGCAGGCTACAACTACTCGGCTACTAGTTATAGATTTCTGGGTGATACTAGCTACGTGCAGAAAATAATCTCTTATTGGCCGTTTATTAAGTATTTACGCTCTTAAGTAATTAAGGTTAACAAGGTCTTAGGAATACAAGATCTAAAGAAAGCAAGATCTAATCGTAAGATCTTGAGAAAATGACCGTCTTAAGAACATAGCCGTGTTGAGAATATAGCAGGCCACTCAGCACCGTGCGTGCCCACACGAAATGCGACGGCAAGTCCGACCTGAGTGCTAAGCAACTTGCCTGGGATGATTTACTGGCGTTTGATCTGAAGATGGTTCGTATCCGAAAATATGAGAATTTTGGCGCACTGATACAGCTATACTGGATCTACCTTTACTGGTGGTTGAAATAAAGATCGTCCGGATGCGGAAATGCAAGAGTTGTGGAGCTGGCGTAGCGGCCCGTCCCTAGTCGCTAGCTGTGACCTCGGACGTCCAGCCTTACCTGTAGCAGACGGTGCACCGTCCACCTTCTGTTCACAATATTTGAGCTGGAGGACGACGGCCGCGCTGCTGTTCGCCATCGCGGCTACCTGATGGCTAATTCAGTGGCGGCCGTTCCTCTCGAGGTCTCCACGCTCGTCCGCGTCTTGTCCTTTCCCAAACCGCCCACCATGGTCTTTAATTTGCCTGACCCGACGCAATGGCGTACCTTCGCAACCGCACCTTTGACTTCCCCACTGCTGGCGGTCCCCACCTCGCCGTTGCCGTGGCCGCGGCTAACGCCGACCGCCTCATCACCTTCTACTCGCTACTGGTCAAGTTGGCCGTCGTGCAGTTCTGGTCCGTCGTCGTCGTCATCGTGGGCGTCTACCTGTCGCACCGGCGGCCGCCTCGTTCTCACAACACAGCCATTGCGTAGGTTGGCGTGTTGAACGTCAACAGGCCCCTCGATGTTGGCAAGTTGAGTCTCGATTACTTATGGAAGCTCAAGCATAGGTTGCCCGGGAGCCTGCTGGTCTGGATTCTCACCTCTGTGCTAGCTGTGGCCATGAGCGCTAGCATTCCTACCCTCGTGGTTCCCTACATGGTTGTTGGCCACAGTGCTCCCGTCAATCCTGCCAGGATCTACGTCCCCTCCAACCGCGATGAGACCAGGGAGCACACCATCAAAGTCAAAAATCTTGAAGTCCCTTCGGCGCTGCGTACGGCGGGAAGTGTCCAGTCAGCCAACCTCACCAGGTACCGGAGTCTGGTGCAAGTCTACGATCCTGAAAAGGCCCAAGACTTGGACGATGGTGGGTTTGTCGGCCACTACCGCTACAGCTACAACGTCACGGCCAAAGACTTCGAACTGCATTGCTACGACGGCCTCACCTTATTTGTCCACAGTTTCTGCGTTACCGAATACGTTGGCTTAACACCAACTATACCGAACAGGGCTTTCCTGTAGATGGATACCACCTGTGAAACAACGAGAGCAACGCTGTGAATGTTTCCATCTTTAACACCCCGATGCCATTAGCATACTTCCGCCCCGGGGAGAATCTCCCTGATGACGGATCGCAGTTGAACACCTCGTTCGCCATCGTCTCCTCCTCCTCCACTCGTAAGAGCTATACTCGAGGCGATGATCCTTTCTACCTCACCGACCTCAGGTCATCTGAGGGAGAGGAGACATACTGGGTCCTCAGTGGAGACCAGCGCTGTCCTGTTGGCAGTGCGATACTTGGGTGTACAAGCAGCAGAATTTCTCAGTTAGAAGCCTAACTGCGGCTAAAGGTTCCCGTGCCGACTTTCCCAAACCGCTGAACACGCTGAACACCGTCTTCACCCGCTTTCTTTCCCTACCTAAAATAGTTTCGCCTGGAACACGACTGGGCGCCTCTGCTTTGCTCTCCGCCGCCACGTCGGTTGGCGAAATCTTCGATGCTGGTAGCGCGAATATGCACTCGGATCTCGCCCGCCTGGTGCTCGCATCATACATCGCAACATCCAATACCCTCGCAGACACGACCCTCTTCGCAAATAGCAGCGGCGTGGCGGTTAACAATGTGCCAAACCTTGTCCAGAATGGTGAGCTTCACAATGTGGCAGGATTCGTCCTCTATGGTGGCGACGTCAGGGCCTTGTCCATTCCGGCGCTTGCATCCATTCCGCTGACATGGGCTGCTATGTTGGTGATCGCATATCTCATGACCTCTCGCACGTGGTTTCTGTGGTATCGCGTCCAAGGTTTGCGAGCAACCCTGCTTGACAGCTTTCTAGATGAGAGATGCTTCGGGACATCGTCGTCTCCTGCCGCGAGTGGCGGGGAGGAGGGCGGCGCTAGTGTCGATAATAAGAACAACAGCAATAATGACCATACGTGGAACCGGGGATTGATCGCTTGGTTCGAAGGATCCATGGATAAGAATAAATCTCTAATCCTGGAAGGCGGCTCAAGCGCGAGGGCGACGGCGACGGCGACGGCGACGGCGACGGCGACGGCGACGGCGACGGCGACGGCGACGGCGACGGCGACGGCGACGGCGACGGTTATGCAGAAATGGTGGCGGGTTCGTAGTTCTTTCCATTTACCCTTCCCTCTTTCTCCCCCCCACAAAAAAAGAGGTACCGGTAGGTTCTTTAATTTGTTAATCTTATATTCATTTTTTGTATCCCACTGTCCGCTCTCATTATCCCCACCAAGCTTTCGACATCAACCAGTTTGTCTGTAATTGTCTGAGTACTTCCTGAGGGTGACTAACGTAGCCATACTCTGTAGGAATGCCGATAAACCTCCACCAAGTCAGGCACAAGCAGGTATGTTGGAGCAAGTATTGCCAACTTAGGGTACGATGAAATGCACTTTTAAGGAGGAATGCATTTGGGGAGTGGTAAAAAGCGGAGACTTGGTTTGAATAAATGTCCCGACCTTGGTGTGTTCGTGTCTTTAAGGAGGAGTTTGCTCAACACTGTTCTACTGATTGATTTACTATACCCTAAGCCTTCTTTTTTGATAATGTATTTAATTACTGATTACTGCGTACATATTTATAAGGTATATTTTATGGGAAGTGGCATCAGGCGATTAAGGGTGAAGTTCATAGTCATCCTTGTTCCACTGTTGAGGATCCTCTTGACACTCTGCTGGACACTTCTTTATATGCGTCCACTCTCGTGGCTATGCAGAATGGCGTCATTTCGCCAAATTGTCTCTCACAAATCTGTTTGGGGAACTTATAAGCTGTCCATTTTGGCTCATTCAAACGGATCCGAAAGTAAATGGTATGACTCAGGTAGATATCTCCATTGGAGAAATTGGTGGGGTCGCGAAAGGCTGCATCCGCCTCACGTTGTAAGAAACCAATTGGCAAAAGCAGCCCAAATAACTCATGGCCGTAACTAGCCTTTCCAGCCCGGAATGTGGCGTCTTTGGTGCTTGTGCAGTTTCAGAATTCCCCTTTACAACGTAATTTGCATAAAGGCCCAACCCCTACATTTCCGCTGCCTACAGAAAATTTATAACCAGCTGTAAGTGACAATAATCCAAATCCGGTCAGGTGCGTTGCATGCGGCATTTGGGGGCCTTCTCGGCGAGAGGTGGAGAACGGACTGGAGCTGCCTCTTCTGCCATCGTTTGATACGTATCTGCTTACATGAGTCTTCCCTGCCAACCCACATTTCCTGAACTGAGGACAATCGGTTAGGTAGTGATTGGCTTGCAGATCTTGATGATCTCCAGCTGAGGTAGTGATGCTCCGGGAACAGGGGGGTTAAGGATCCATGCCTGCTTCCGCCTCCCTTCATCAGCCGCACCATTCAATGAAGATACATTCTGTTATTGCATTGAGTTATCACATTTCATTTGGACTTTACCACCAATGGAACGATCCGTGGCATTCGTGGCGCCATTCTTCAGGATTGCCGTGACTTTGAATTATCAGCCAACCATGACGCGATGTGATGGGATGAATAACTGTACGAAAACGGATGCTGCCTTGTGATCGGTGCGCCCTGAATATAGCTCGCAGCAAAGCCTAGCCAGCCCTTTCAGCAGCAGCAAGCTGGGAAAGACGTATGGAAGAATGTGGACTGGGGGGATGGGAGAGTCCATGGCTCGCTAAGTATAAGGCTGGGCCGACACCAGCGTGGGCAAGAGCATACTGCTAGTTCCTTTTTATTTCTGCTAGCTACTTGTCAACCAGCTGTGCCGTGGTGTCATCTACATAATCCCCCTCTACCTACCAGTCCTTTGTTTATCTCTGAGTGAACAAGCCAGGAGCTCGTCGAGTGCAGGAGGCATGAGAATATCCCAGAATGACTCGGAACCACAGTCTACTTTGGGACTACTAAACTATTACGGTTTAGGACCGCCTGCTCGGTCCTCCAGCTATCTGGAAGCTTGCAATTAGCCTCCCAGGATAAGAGTTATATCCACGACTCCTTCTAATTGATTATATGGGTAAGTACATACGCTCACTAAGCTTGTTGGGCCTATCTAACCTCCCTTAGCACAATGTACAAGGCCTGCGGTCTATGGATGAGCTTGGCGTTGCGACAGCCGCCACACATCGTCACGCTGTTTCTCCTTGCGCAACGGTCGCTTGCTGTGCCAACGTTGTTGGACATCCGCAACGCCGCAGGATTTACCAATGCAACTGGCAATGCTACTACTATCACCAATGGGTCCACAACGACTGGCTAGTTCGAGCCCACGTGGGTGGCCGATCCCACTTCTCGCGGCACCATGACGCTAACATTCAGTTGCGTCATCACGCACTTCTTGTGTGTGTGGACGACAGTTCAGCTCAACATCGAGCCGGAAACAATATTAACATGACACTGTTCAAAGTCTTCGGCGTCCGGGAGATCGAACAACAGCGTCGCAGAGCAACGTGGGTGGAGCGGCTTGGAAAATTTCTGGCGAAACGATGGGTGTGAAAGCTCGGGTGGAGCTGTGTCACTACTATTATCCCCGAGGCTACTTTGGCCTTTGCGATGTATGAACGCAGAGCAGCGATCCTTCTCAACAAGCCCATGTCGAAGGCCATATCACCTGCGGGCACTGCAGGGAGCGGCTCGGAGGAGCCCAAAGAAAAACAGGATCGATGGGGCATCACTCTTTCTTACTATACTGCCATGAACGGCATATCCGTGTCAGACTCGAATCATGGCCAGAATGATATCAATCGACAGGGTCTGCAGTACGTCAACGAACGGTTCACTTTGACGCCCTAGCGTGTCTTGCTGATTCAGAAGCAGAACCTGTTGCCACCCATTAAGCCAATCGATATAATGGACAAGAGTAAAGCGAACAAACTAACCAAAGTGATTGTCTTCTTTCAGACATTATGGATGATTATCCATGTCATCAGCCGCACGGCAAGCAACTTCCCCGCCACTCTGTTGGAACTCCACACTTGCGTTCACACATTCTGCGCCCTAGTTATGTATGTGACTTTGTGGGACAAACCCATTGATTTTGGCTTAGCCACCACCATCCCCGTCGACCCTGACACTTTCAGAGCGCTTAGAGAGGGCCGCACAGAGGCTGGGGGCGAAGAGATTGGCATTGTGAGTCCATTGGGCAAAGGTAGTGGAACAGCCTGCTACCTTACATCGGGGGGGGGGGCTAGGAAAACTACTATACATAGACCTCTGTAGCAAGGCACGCATGAACTGCGGGCTCAGACAGGACTACTTCGAAATGTTGAGCAGTGGCTACGAACGGTTCTGGGATGGCTGGAACGGGCTATGGAAGGAGGCCCTAGTGTATGGAGGCCTACATCTGGCGGTATGGCAAAACGAGTTTCCTACCAGAGCAGAGATGATCCTGTAGAGCGTTGCTGCCGCCATTACCGCTGTGGCCTGGTCCGGTTTTGTGCTGTCGGTCTGGGTGGGTAGAAAAGGTTTTATCACGATTATGCAGTGCTATTTGGCTTGTCCGTCTTTTCTTGTCTGTCTATTCATCTCTACCTGCTGTTCGAGTCGTTCTTCTCGCTCCACAGACTACCTCTAAAGTCATACGAGGTCCCATATGGTCGGAGCTCTGGCCTCACGCCTGCTGATGTGTTATTTTATTTTTACTGGGTTTCTGGAGGCACTCAAGACGGCTTCTCTCGGAATTTGTTGCCAGGCGTAGGCATTGCTCAGGGATCCATACTAGCCCGAACTAGTTGATGATTGTTTCAAAGTATTTCCTTGTCAGTTTTATCTTTAATCTTCGAGATATTGTGACTTTCTAGGCATTCACGGTCGTATCTCGTGTATGTAAGGACTTTTTAAGGACCTATGGGCTCCTCAGATTGACCTTGAAGTTCTACGACTGCATTGCACTCGGTGACGGACAGTGTTCCGCATGGGTAGGCGGGATATGGGTTATAGGCCATGGACGGCCTATCCATGGGCTCATGGGCGCCCATGGGCTGGTCTTGGCAGGTGTTATAGGGTAGGCTAATTCGAATTAGGCATTGATAGGTGTATTAGTAATAGCTTAATCGCATGCGGTCTATCAAGCCCGAAGATGAGGCTATTCGCGCCAATAAAGGGTGATTAGTAAGCATTTTCGGGAGATGAAATTCTACCCCAACCGTACGTATGCACTAACTTTTATCATTTTTTTCATCAAAATACGTTAATTTCATTAGAAACCATATTGTACTAAGCAACGTTGCAGGTGCGTGCGCAACACCAAAAGATTTGAGGTTGGTGCAGTATAAAATTCCAATTTGGTTGACAACTTCGGCTGACGACTACTACCACCGAAAACTATCTAGCACTTCCAATTAGGTATAGTACGGAACGCCCATGAGCCCATAGATTATAGTCCATGGGCTAAAACCCATCCATGCGGAACACTGGTGACGGAATTGGGTCTTCCTGAGGATCCGGGAGCTCAGCGGATAAATACTATCGACCACCTCCAGCGGCAGTTTTAGAGAGACCTGAGCAACAAACAGAAGAATTAGAATCTTTTATCATAAAACGTGCATTATTGTATAACCGAGAGTCGGTTGAGATGATGGAACGAGCGATTTAAGGATTGAATTGAGGACTGTCTAGGTGTTTAAATTCACAAAAGGGGTAAGGCACTAAATTTTCGAAAGGTAGGCTATGCAGAACGAACGTAGCTAGTAGGAAGCCAGGTGGGGCTGTTCATGAGGCAGTGTAGTGATAGTGCCTGGTCGGTAACACATCGCCTACCTTAGCCACAATATGACCGTGCGGAGGACCATGTCTCTGGAATTCCACAACCGTGATCATGTAGAGAATCTCACCAAAGCGTTGCCTCATGAAAAGCTTAAGGTACACCAGCCGGGGATGAAAAGCTTGGTAATAGTAGGATCATTCGTGAAGTACTGACCAGGTTTATTCCTATCAGCGATCTCCAGCCAGTTGGGATTTGACGTTATGCTGATAAAGAGAGATAGTCCTCCAGTTCCCGTGCGCGTGCCAGTGCGTCAGCATCCTGATCAGACGCCCATGTTTGGGAGCCCATGTGTCGCGAGCATAGCCTGCCTAGGGTTCCATACGAGCTTCAAACCAGATGCTACTCTTTCCTATGAATTTCTATATAAATTGTATCATCTCTTCCATTTAATTTACGCCCTCTGAGGTCTCTACGGCCTTATGCGGTGTATATAAGGCCCCATAGTTTTCTCAATAAAATCCCCGGGTTGGCTCTCGATTCGCATGGAGTGCGCTCGGCAACATCAACTGCGCAAACATACCGCCCACCCAGAGTAATTTAAATCCAGATGACTTCATCACTATACCTTCATCATTAGTATAGAATACGAAAGGCCTGTTTATAAACATGTGCTCAAGTAAATAAACTTCGTCGAGATATCTCTTGTTACAGAGTACAGGAAAAAGATGGAGCAGCAACCTGATCATGAATTGATTGGTAAAAACTATTCTATATAAGCCATAGAGAGTAACTACGGATGTAAAAGAGTCCGTACAAGGCATAAGAAATAGATCTAAAATAAAGCAAAACATGAGGGGAGACAGTGCTCAAACGATGTGGCTGTACCACCATTGTGATGCCTGAGTGGCTTGCAACCTGTGACATCTCTAGTACGAGATTCGTACTACATGAATACAAACTCTTTCTTAGAGAACGATTTATCTCCCAATACTTAACCGTACATTATACAATAAACATAGCACTCCCCAATAAACTCATGATTGCTGTCGCCATGTCGTCTCACCACCTGTACTGATATACTTTGGACTATCTTGCCTATTTCCATTATAGAACAAGTGGAAACAGTACAACTTGGCTAGCGATATTCCTTTTCACATGTACGACTGCTAACGCGTGAGGGATTCTAGTCGCTAGTGCCTGGTAGCTTAAGAGCACGACCTGGGATGGAATTTTGCAAGTTAGTACCTTCAAGAATTCTATGGGCAATACTGCTAATTATTGCGTAGATTGTAATTATCTGCAAGCACAGTTTATGTAGGTTAATAATTCTTAGCCTAAGAATGGGAGCCTAACTTGAAGATGCAGATTCACGTCTTCAAAGTAATAGCGCGAGCTCCGCAAACACTTCAAGGTCGTATCCATGGTAGATTTAAAATCGTTCCATACCTATTCAATAGGGTATATCTACATCGAATTTCTCTTAAAGATTTTGGCCTTAATGTTCCAGCCTCCTAATTAAAGAATTATTTAGGACTATAAATTGCACCATCGTAACTAGTAGCTGTAGTTTACGTTTCCCTACTTTAACACCAAGAAAGATCTTGTAAAAGAAGCTACCCTTAAATTGTTCTTAAATAGACTCTATAGTCTTGTCACTAAGTGCAGGAAAGGAAATTAATGTGGCAGCTCATGATTTATTAAATAAATGAAAAGTCAATTTAAATACACAATAGAAGGAGGTAGTGCGTTAGAGGGTACGAAGGAGGGAACGCAATTAGCTAATGTAGGGAGGGCCTAATTGTAGAGATGTGACGAGGCGCTACTTAGTAGCAGGTCTTGGAAAACCTAGGTCTCTAAATCTGCTATTGAAAATTACTATAAGAAATACAATTATAGTACGTCTTTAGTAAAAGGCTTTATACGTCTTTTCTAGAAAGCTATATAGTTAGTTAACGCTAAAAATACAAGAAATTTTCTAAAGTTTATTAACTTTAAAAAGAAGAATATAAAAAAAGAAAATACTAAAAAAAAATTATAAAAATAGTAGACTATTATACTAAAGCACTTAGAGTTAATAAGTATTAAAACAAAATAAAAAGCCTAAATTTATTTCTATTATTTATAAAGTTCTAGTAATTATATAATATTTTTAGTTTTATTAAAAGTACTATTATAATATAAAACCTAAATATTTACTTTATTTGCAAAAATTTAAGTAAAAACTAAAGTTTTAGGTATTTAATTTTAAATAACTAGCTATAAATATTTTAAACAAATTAACTTTTAAAAAGTATATTATTAAGTAATTTATTAAAATAATAATAATTTAAAGTAATATTTTATACTTAAAAAAATTATATTATTTTAACATAATTTTTATTTTAATAATTTACTTATTATATTATAAATAAAGTATATTTTTATACTTTATATATTAAACTTTTTACAACTTTTTATTAATACTTTATTACAAATAACTTTTAAAAAATTTAAAACCTAAAAAGTAACTTATAATAAAGCTATTAATAATATTTTAATACTTACTAATTTTAGTATTATTTTTACTAAATTTTTTTATTATTATTTTATTAGTTTACTTTTTTAATATTAGTTTAAAGTAACTAAATACTTTTTAATATATATTATATAACTTTAAAGCTATTATATTAAAAATTTATAAGCATTTAAAATTTTATTTCCTTTTTTTTTTTAAAAAAAAATTATTAACTACTAATAATTTTTTTTTAAAAAATGTAGTAAAATTTTAATTACAATAATACCTTATTTTAAAATTAGTAATACTATATTTAATTTAAGTAATTATATATAGTTATAAAACCTTAATAAAATTTTAAACATTTTACTAATAATTAATTAGTTATATTAATTAGTTATAGTATAGTAGTTTTAAAGGTTTTTAAAACAAGTTATTACAAGTAGTAATATTATAATCTAAAAGTAATAGCTTAATAAATTAGAATACTAGAAAATAGTGTAATAAAGAGATAAAGATAAATAATACATTATTAATTTGTATACGGGTTACACTAATACAAACGAAATGTCGAGATGCTTACTCAACTATTAGAGCAAGAATAGCTAGTCACAGAACTAGCTAGGAAAGTAATCTGTGCGTGGAAAAGCCAAGAAAAACATAGTACAAGGGCAAGCGATCTGTGTAATCCACTAGAGCCAACAAACAAAACAATCAAAGCAAGGAAGAGTACTCTATAGTGCTCTGCGGTAATTCGTGGTAAAACAAGGCAAATTAAAACCAAGTTGTTAATAGATGATTGGGCTAGTTATGAGCGATGGCCTCTGGAATTTCAAAGTTTCGTTCTCTATAGTTCCTTACTGTTTTGACCGACGCATTAAGATCACGCCTCATCAACACTCGTCTGTTAATGTAACCGAGTGTTCAACTACATAAGCCTTCTCAGCTATTCCGGCAGGAGGGTTGACTTTTTGCTCGGTGATAGTTAATGCTCTCAAGTCTCGCACAATGCCAAGATCAATGAAGCATATATTCTTTAGACACTTTTTACAAGCCTATACCTTACACCAAGATTAAGAATAGTCCTCGGTTACCCCAGTTCATCTCAAATTAGGTAAGAGTATGACAGAGCGAGCTGTAGGAAAGTCATGATCAACCTGATGAATTAAGAGAGTTATCTAGGTGACATATATACATAAAAGAGTGACTAGGCACATGAGTGCCAAGCAGGTTGCAAACAGGCAACGTAGGCAGTAGAGAGTTGGCGTAGGCGACAATAGACTAGTGTAGGCTACAGCACCAATCGTGACAAAGAGATCACAAACGTAACACTCTATGCGGGTAACTACACCAAAAACCTACTATTTTGTAAGCTTCATGTACAAATTTTGAGCTTCAAATTATGTGTGTATAGGCTAAACACTTAGTTACGCATCTACACCTTACACAATACATAATGGGCGTTCCAAAACACAGTATAGTTGGAAGCACTGCATCCCTCAGCTATGTAAAGGGCACTAAGAGAAAGTATTTGAGTATTGTGGCTCAAGCCATTAGGGAGAGTACATACCGCAAGCAGTGAAGCTATCACTATGAGTACATTAGCGGAAACAATTCACGGAAATAACATTAGGCTGAGTCAAATTCGCCAATTTCTGCCTTCCGCCCACTCTCGCTCTAACATTGAACGTACCAAAAGTGGCTTTAGGACTGTTTTGGAAGCTGTTCTTTCTCAGGATGCATCAGTTGTGTTCGCAGCCGAACTCTGTCGGCCACAATTGACGGTCTCCTTTTAGCCTCTTCTCATCGAAGGGAAAAAGCTTGAACACCATAAGCTAAATTGAGATATGGGATCAAAACTCACTCACCCGTCTACTAAGAGGGAAATTAATCTTTATTACGGTAAGTGGGCAACAGTCCAAAGTCTGAAGAAATGCTCCTCACTGGAAAGCGGCTGCAGGCCCCGTTCATGATCTATCAGATAAAGGCTGATGACCAAAGCCTGGTGGCTTGAGGCAAGAAAATCATCTACAATGCCGTGAATATCCGGAGAGGATCATCCCAAAGGTGGCTTGCGGCCTCGCATGCGTGTCATCGTCCACCAGGATGATGCACAGCCCTTAACCTATTCCACACCCGCGGTGATAATGTGTGGCTTCATCAATCGCGAAAAAATTCTACGCCTTTTCGTTCAACTAGGAACTACGTTGAGTCAAGTGTGCGGTCGAATGGTGAAGACGTCAGACCGAGCCCGAGGCAATGAATTATGCACGGTTTCCAGCCTGGTCGAATGATCATCCCAACTTCTCGCCGGATCCGGTAACTGATGGCGACCTGGGGAATGTTTCATGGCGCTCAATGGCATCTTGTGCCCAGATAAGGTGCTCCTGTGACCCGGGAACCGGCATCATTAGAGAAGAAGTGGAAAAAGGAAAGGAGAACGAAGAGGTTGGATGCAGTTGGTCTGCATCACTAAGTGGAACGGTCCGTTCAGAAGTGGGCCAGCACTTCGATCTAATTTCTCCAGGCTCCAACCGAGGACGAGGGTTGTTGTGTTGGAGGTCATGTCTGACCGGACGCAGGGAAAAGATGTAGCAACCTCATGAATTGAAAACTATAGATGGCTATCCTACTTAAATAATGAGAGAGATGGGTTGGAATGAGGATCCCTAACCTTCTGACGTTTGACAAGGGAGGATTTGCAATCTCCTGACGACAATAGAATGAAAACAACCGCGGAATGAAAACAATCGAGCATTGCTCAGTTACAGCAAAGAATGCTGCTACCTAAAATTCTAGCACTCGGTTACATCATGTCTTGGCAGCTGGAAGTACTCATAAATATTGTCTTAAACATCATTGATTGAATTGCTTGAAGGTAATGACTGGTTCAGTACATAATAATCAAATGTGCAGTAATGACAGTACGTATCATCAATGTTTCACGATGAGGTAATGGAGTCTCACCTTTGAATGCTGCTATTTCTAGCGCAAGGTAGCAAGGTAGCATGCCTTGGATCTGCCAACATGTTGCTTGGCGACGAGTGTGATGAAAGGTGATAATAGATGTAGTGTTGAGCGAACCATATGTGGAGGTTCGGACGCTAAACTGTTTTGGGCGAATATTAGACTAGGCACGTGCTAAGGAATGGATAAGCATCAACATCCGCATCTGACCAGGACCAAAGCATTTCCCATAACGTCAGTACCTAGTGAGGTCAGAACTTGGATTGGGGAGGGAATGTTAAGGTCACGTGGCTATTGGTCAGTTGCCGACGCTACCCAACCTAGTTAGCCGCCCCCGCTTAACCTACGCCGATGCCGAAACCTTAAGCTGCTCGAAACTTCTTCACACTAATTCCAAGAAACATGTTTGATCCAGACAAGATCGGGAGCGATCATTATCAAAATCGCCCGCCATGGAGAAGATGAAATCGCGAAAACCCCATACTAAATCCCGCAACGGGTGCCTGCCATGCAAGACCCGACATGTCAAGGTGAGTATACATGAATCATCATTAATTGGCCGTATGTGTCGGTGGCGATATTTCAGTATTTTTGAACCTGACCGGCGATTAGTGCGATGAGACCAAGCCCGCATGCGTGAATTGCGATACGTATGGCAAGATATGCGAATATGCTCCTCCGAAGACTAAAATTGCGATAAACAATCATGTCTCCCCGTATCCACCAGTATCTACCCCTTCATCAACGGAGGGAGGAGCCTTGAGTCAATCATCTCCTCATTCAGGATTGAACCCATCGCAAGATTTCACTCTGAACATTCTTGACCTCCGTCTGCTCCATCATTGGTCAACCGTAACTGCCTTGTCGTTGAACTTCGACCCTGAAGCTCAGGAAGTTTTGCGCTCGTACTTCGTGAAGATTGGATTCGATCACCCGTACCTCCTTCACGGTATCCTCGCTCTCGCAGCTCTTCACCTAAGCAGACTCGACCAGTCTCTTTCCTCGGATTACCTTCTCCAAGCAGCAAGGCATCACGACGCAGCTCTAAATCAATTTCGAGCAGCGGTGCAGGAGCTTGATCATTCCAATTTTGAGGCCGTGTTTTCTTTCGCTTTTATTTTATTCCCCTACTCCTGCGGTTTACCAGTCGATCTAGAGAGCGGGGCCGAGCATGTCCTCGGGGGCGAAGTTCAGCATCTTTCCTTGGTTAGAATGGTTAGACCAATGGTTAAGCAGTTCTATATTCCCATGTTTGAGACTGAACTTGGTCACTTAGTCCCGCGAGATACGCAAGGAATCGATTTCGAACGAACACCGTCCGGAACTGGACTCGAGAATCTACAACGTTTCTTCCGAGCTACACGTCACCTACACACGCCTGACATCAATGAGGCATATTATAACGCAATTCACCCGCTTGAAATATTATTCGAGACCGCTAGTCATGGGCCTGATCCACCCTCCGCTTCTCTGGTGAAAATGTGGCCGCATGAAATCTCTCAGCAGTTTCTAGATCTCTTATCGGAGAGGCAGCCTGGTGCTCTGATCATCTTTGCGCACTATGGTGTCCTCCTTAGTCGCACTCGGCATTTTGGTTCATGGAGGGGTGTGCGGAGAGGATACTTTCGATCGCACAGGCGCTACTGGATGACGAATGGAGAACCTGGTTGGATTGGCCTAAGGAGCAAATAGGCGCAATGCAGGTCATGAAATGAAGAATATGAAGTGATCCCAGATTCCAAGTACGAAAACGGCAATGTTTGCGAATTGATATCGAAGGAAACCTCACTGTTAGTACGTCATTTCATCGTCTGATTCACGGGGCTAATGTCAGTCCTCAGGTATCAAAGTTTATACTCAATGACTACTTACCAGGGGCTTCAGAATCTCATCAGGAGCAACTATTTCAACTGGGTTTTTTATGGCGAACCATTGTTCATATCTCTTCTGCGTCTCCACCGTCTTCCGCGGGGAAGAGCGGGGGAAATTCGGCGCTTCCGGACTGTCTAAGGGATCTAGGGATATGCTCCACTTTTCTGCAATTTTCAAGCTCAACCGTACCAGGAAATAGCCGCATCTACAATAGTCAGGCATGAAAGAGTCGCTCGCTCTTACCTGTGTCACGCATTGGTCCGTGCTATTCACCCCAACTTAGCGAATACGCGTACTCGGCTATCGTTTTCGCAAAGATCTGGTACGAAACCGAATCCCGCCCATTGAAACCCCTTAACCAGGGAACGGGCACGCAATCCGGTGCCGCACTTGCAGCCTCATCATGCTTAAAATGCTGAAGATGTCGGTGCGTTGCTTAAAGAACTGTCGTATTCGCTCTTTCTTGTCTATACTGGCCGCTTCGCTCGCAAGGGCAGCCGTATTTGGGTGGGCAGGCAGTCGTAACGATTCTATACGCAGGCCCATATAAATGGCCTCTGTTGTCCTTACTGCCTTTTCACTTCTGCGTACAGATAGAAATTCAATTCTTCTGCTCTCTCGATCAATTAGTCTCCTATCATCTTGAACCCACCTCAAGCACAAACACAAATCCATTTCCTCCCACTCAAGGTCACCATGGCCGACCAGCAACCTGTCGAATTCAAACTCTGGCTATACACACCATCTCTCGCTGGAGGTATCATCGGTGCACTTGTCTTCGCTCTACTCACTGGTCTCCATACTTTCAACCTCGTGAGAAACAGGACATGGTTCTGCATTCCGTTTGTGATTGGTGGTCTCTGTACGTTCCTCTAATTTACACTTTCAATACACAAGACACTAACTCCTGGGTGTTTAGTTGAGACGATCGGATATGCTGCCAGAGGTGCTGCAGCAAATAACATGGAATCTAAGATGCCCTACATCATCCAGTCCATTCTGATCCTCCTCGCCCCAATCCTCTTCGCGGCCTCCATTTGCATGATACTGGGCCGCCTCATTCTGCGCACGAATTCTGGTTCGCTCTCGATCATCCGACCGCAATGGGTAACTCGCATCTTCGTCGCAGGAGACGTTCTCTGCTTCCTCATGCAATCGACTGGTGGTGGACTCCTGGCCAAGGCAAAGAAACAAGATGACGTGGATATGGGAGAGCATATTATTCTCGGCGGTTTAGTCCTCCAGATCTTGATGTTCGGGTTCTTCGTTGTGGTGGCGTTCAAGTGGCATTGGCGGGTGGATGCGAAACCGACGCCGGAAGCAAAGTCAGGAGAGGTTCCGTGGAAAAAGTATATCTATCTTCTGTATGCGGCGAGCTTTTGCATCACTATCCGAAACCTCTGCAGGTGTGTCGAGTATGGTATGGGTCGGGTAAGTGTTCTTCACATATTCTTCTTTCGATTGGGTTGTTCAGAGTTTGGGCTAATGGAATGAACAGGATGCATACCTTCTCACACATGAATGGACTCTCTACGTATATGACTTCACACTTATGGCTATCACGCTTCTCATCTGCCTCCAATGGTACGATCCGAACATCAAACCACGCACCAAGAGTACGAACGTCGAGATCGGCCCGTGGAGTTAGGATGATGTCTCAGCGGCTGATGTGCTCGAGGAGAGGCAATTAGGCTTAGAATTATGGCGGGATCCGGTGTATCTCTATCTGGGATGGCGGGCATGAGGGTGCTGCATTTCTCTCCGGTGACACCGGTTTCTTTCTTCAAATTTTCAGCGGTCACATCGACATTCGATCGATGCATAGAAGGATGTAGCGAAGCTTCAACAAGCAAATGAGGCTTCTTTCTGGTTTTCTACATTCTGAACATATGTAAGCTCATGAGGGTAAGGTACCTAGATAGCATCTCAATTGCTGTTAGAGAGTGTGTTTGTTCAATAGATGGTCTCTTTTTTGGCCAAGCTTTTAATGGAAAGGACTTTTTCGACAGAGACACTAGTCTTCGAGCTCTCCGCCGGTGTTTTTCATCCCATATAGGCTAGATTCACGCTTACTCAACATCACCGACCCGAAAACCGGTAGCATGTAATAGGAAGATACATGCGGGGTAATCATTCTCGTACCGCGGGCGAGGATCCCTCCCAAGAAAAGCTATTTCCAACCACTTACAAATTCCCTATCTTCATATCTTGTATAAATTCTCAAGTATCGCACACACAGATCTAGATCCAACACCCTGCTTCTGAACATATCACCCTTGGAATCGCTCAACTCTTGGCACGTCAAATTATTACTTTCATATCACAATGGTAAAGTCCTTCCGCCAACTTGTCGGAATTCCTGATTCGACTGCCTCACCAGCGGATTCCGCTCTCATCGTCATCGACGCGCAGAATGAATACGCATCCGGGGCATTGACCGTCACAAACGCAAAGTCCTCCGGCGCCGCCATCGCCTCTCTCCTCGACAGGTACCGAAAGGCAAGCGGCAAAATTGTCCACGTGCTCCACAAGACTCCGGAAGGTGCCCCAGTCTTCACTCCCGGTACCGAACTAGCTCAAGAGTTCAAGGAGGTGCAAGCCCAGGATGGCGAAGAGGTGATATGGAAGCTGTTCCCTAGTTCCTTCGCCGAGACGAGACTTGATGAGTTGCTGAAGAGCTGGGGAGTTAAGAAAGTGGTTTTGACGGGGTATATGGCGCATGTCTGTGTTTCCACAACGGCGAGGGAGGCGAGTCAGAAGGGTTATGAAGTTTTGCTTGTTGAGGATGCGATTGGGGATCGGGATATACCTGGGGTGAGTGGAGGTGAGGTTACGAGAGTTGCGTTGGCGGAGTTGAACGATTGTTTCGGGACGGTTATTACGAGTGCGGATGTGAAGTAAAAGTAAAAGTGGGGCGAAAGGTTAGAAAATTTATGCTGAATTAGAGGGTATCTTTGAAGAAACGGTCCGTCTGTGTGAAAAGGGAAGCTCGACATTAGGATACCTTTTAGCTGTACATGAACCCTCCAGGTGATGTCGGCATATGTACGATTGTTGAATGAGATGCAGTTAGCGCTGCGTGAAGTGCTTCACAACGCCAACAAATATGCCCTATCCTCAACGCCATGTTCCAAAACCGACTCCCCAAACATCAATCCTCCTTCCTTGCACCCAAAATTAAACATTACTCCCAGTCCCAACAGCCCATCCCCCTTCCCTATCTACTCCATCCCTCTCACAGGCTCCTATTCCTGCTGTGAAACAGCACAACCTAGACCCCCTCTCCCCTCTGGCCCTCCCTCAAAACCCCACCCCTCCTATCCCCTTCCCATCCCATTCCTCAATGTATAAACCCAACTCTCCCAAACCTCTCAACAACAACCGTCCTCAAATCAGACCAATACCCCTTCGCCTTTCCCCTCTTCCCTCTCCAATCCTTTTGCTACGCCCACATGAACCTCACCTTGAGTTGCTAGCATAGAAAGATAGTCACCCCATTCGAAGCAGATTTCGCGGTTGTGGAAGTTTATGAATAGAGAGGTTGAGTCGGTAGAAGTAAGGGAATTACGGGGAATGCGTACCCATTCCCCTTTCAAGCGCTCGGGACTTGGGATCCGGTGCCCTATTTCTAAGTCTTGAACGCCTCATCGCGAACCATTTTTCTCGAATACGGACCAGAAATTGAGGCGGGGTTGAGAAAGAGTAGAAATTGGCTTCTTAGGAGAGGAAATTGAGTGACGTTGTTGACGAAGCGCTAGTTTGTCGTGGTAGTATACGCGATTGCTTCCTAGGGTGCTAGAATAGCGACTGAATGAGAGGGTGTTGTAACCGTGCTCATCTGGGCCGTGGAAGACGTTTCCTAACGTGCGACGATAAGACTCAATCATGACAAGTATGAATAGGACGAAGTGTGAGAGTAGGACAGATTCTGAAGCAGAGTGCAAGATACGTGAAACTAAGCACGTGAAAAAGAAGAGCTCCGCAGTGTCCAGATTTGCCAGTATGTGCTGCCACGTGGTAGTGAGGAGGTTGGGCGGCGGCGGCAGGAGACATGGGAGGGGCTTCGGACGGATGACAGGGTTGTGGTGGTGGTGTTGGTGGCGGGCTGGTTTGCGATGGGGGATTGGAGGTTGAGGCTATAATGGCGGTCTGGGGTATAGTTTGACATCCAATTGGCTGGGTATGACATATTGCGCCATAGGCAGATGGCGGGTAGATGCTAAAGGGGAAGTAGAAGTGAGGAACAGGGTAACAACCTTTGAGCCAGATTCAGGCATCTAGAGAAGATCTCATTGGAGGGCTACGAAAAAGTAGGAGTAGGGCGAAAGGATCTTGGGATCTCTGCTCAAAGGGGCAAGGCCGGCTTCAGAGGTGTATGCGGTGATGCTTTGGATACGGATAGGAAGGTGAAGGACTACAGGGTGGGTTGAATAACCTACGGTGGGTGGAACCGTTTTGGGACATGATTTGTCATCGCTGGTCAATGGGAAACTTTTTCAGAAAATTGAGCGCGTGAATAGCACAAATTTACCGATTACCTCCGTCTCGTTAATAATTGTTGCCGTAAAGCGACCTCCTGCTGGTCGGATATACAATCAGCCGGCTTGGCACTTCTCAGCTGTATATAGCCTCTGCTCGCCCTCTAAATTCTGAGGTCCTTAATGCAATCTTGTTCAGTCTCTCAATCTCCACAAGCTCTAATCACGGTAACAATAATCATCAAGTTTCGGCGAAGAATGGTAAGACATCAGGCCGACAAGAAAGGTTTCGGGCATGGCATTTGTTCCGCCTGGCAGAATCGAATATATGTGGCAGTGCAGTTCGAGGGCGTGGTAAGCAAAGAATGCCGCTTAGTATTATAATCCACTCCCTCTCATGGTAATTGAAGGTGTACTTGCACCTCTAGAATCCTGCGTTAAGAGTATGGATTCAGGGAATAGCAATGCCATTCTCCTCGCGTTTCTGATAAGCGTAACAGGATCATAACTATTTCCAATAATCAAGAGCCAAAACTCCGTCTTGTTTCCTCCATATTTCTCTGGGAATTACTAGCTTGGAGGTGGTAGGAAGGGGCTAAAAGCAACAGCCAAGCGACGTGCCTGCCCAGACGCCCCCAAAGTATTCGCTCAAGCTCGTAACAGTATTCATATGCTCTTCAAGCTCTTCCACTGTAGAAACGTTGTAGCGTCCGTTGGCATCAGCACACTGAATGCAGTTCTGGCTCATGTCCTGCTTATAGGCTAAGTCTTTCTCTGAGCATTCGTAGCAGAGGTTGCTTCCAGTGGAATTCAAGGCAGTAAACAGAGGTGCCATTGCGGTTATCGAGATCGCTCAGGGTTTGAGCCAACCTTGGGAAGAATGCGACCGGCTTGGATTTTGCCTAGACGAAAGATATGACATCGTCATACTTTGCAACGGTTGGAATTTGGGTTACTAAAGGAAGCCCGACCGGCACTAGGTTGTCTTCAGCCTTCTCTAAGAGCTTCCTGAGGCGTATTTCGATATCAGTTGGGGATGATTCGTAGAACGGGCATCGATCCGGCCTAGCCTGGTGGCAGGAGGTGAAGAACGTCCTAAATGATTCATCGAATTGGTACAAATTGATGATCTATTTTCCGCTATAGTACTCCTCACCATCTGCGATTGCGTCGATGATGATTCGACCCACACGGTTAGGGAAAAGTGTGGCAAATATCACGCCCCAGTACGCTGCCATAGCTGATCCCATAGTACCATAACCCCGCCCCCGAAGAGGTTTTGTCAAGTGCTCTTGCCTAAGCTTCTGTGAAGGCCAGCATGTTGTTTGCAACTGCAGGAGTGTTGGCGTACCTCGATATATCGTTGAGAGTATTAGCGGACCATTTCTCCAGTGTTTCACCAGCGGCGAACTTGGAGATCAAGGCTTCATGAGAAACAGAGGGATTTAATGGAGTGTAGGCATAGATAGGTTATTTAGCGGTGCTGCATGTCTGAGAAAACAGTCGATATTGGGTCCGCTGAGTTGTACTCCACGAGTATCGAAGCCTATGAGATTGTACTGAGGTCCAAGTGTCCGCCTGAGTTCTGCGGCAGAGTTAAGAAGCATATCTATGCTCTGCGTGCGATATTATCATCGATGGCCACATACCTGGGTTCAGATGTACATCTTGGGCATGCTCTGTGGAATTTGCCTCGGTAGCAAACTTCATGAATGCAATCGCCGTCGTTCCAGCGCTTTGATTCGTATAATCTAAGAGGACCTCGAGACGAGTGCGTGTATAATTATTAAAGCATGGCGTCCAACGGATATCCACAGAGAGCGTCAACTAGAAGGCTTATTAGCACGCAGGACAAACCCCAATGCAGAGAACGGCATCACTTCACCCTAGACTAGTCATCTATCATTACGGAGCTATTTCGTGATTCTGCGCCAAGGACATCCGAATAGAGCCTTTCGATGCTGAAGAGAAGCCATGCGAGTCGGAAGGCTCGAGAGGATTGTAGCTTTGTTGGTGGAGACGGTTGAAGGCCGTAGGAATGGGCGTTAAGAATGTAAAAGGATTGAGCTTGAACGGGATTGAAAGAATACTGTAAATGCAATCATCTCTGCAGCCGTTGGTGACTACAAATCTGAAAGGATCGATTCGCAGAATGAGAGGGAAAGGAAAGGGCATAGATTATTAGACCGAGATACACCTGCACAGCCCTGTTTCCTCCACCGAGCGAAACAGTAACCAAAGGTCGCAAAGTTGACTTCTGCAGGCAACATGACGTTATCCGAAAGCCCGATCATCATAAAACGCAGCTCGCATTTTGCCTTGCAGGCTCCGCAGATCATATTGCCAAATAACTAATGCGCAGAGGTAGTCATCACGCATTTCCTATTTTGGCAACCATCTTCGAAGACCATCAGCCTTCTTCAAGCACAGTGCCACACTCATCTAAGGAAGGCAGAATGCGGACAAGCGATGGTGAAATATCTAAACATAGATATGTATTCAATTCGATATCATAGGCTTGAAATCAACAGCATCATGCAAACCGGCAGGGTGGCCATCAGTAAGTAGGCAGTAAGTAAGTAGGGTTTTGGGAGGTTGCTACTGTAGTAGGGGAGGTTAGCTACTTACTTACTGGCCAAATCGCTTCCTACTTACTGAGGTTACTGCAGTAGTACTATACAAAGTCTTGGCAAAATCTTCGGTGTTTAAATTGATCGTCAATTTAGGATTCCTCTATCTGTAACTGCTGCCACTGCTGCTCCTGCTCCTGCTCCTGCTCCTGCTGCTGCTGTTGCTGTCGAATCTCCCTAGTTGTCAACCTCTTTGCCAGCGTCACTAGATGACTATCCACTACGCCGTTGAGCAACCAGTTCTTTTGTAGCTGTACAGCCTCAATTGTACTACCACCTAGGCTATTTCGCTAGTCAGTAATCGTTCGTTTAGCTTGACTAAATACTCTCTCACATTCGCAGCTCGTGGAAGGAATCGATAAGTAGTCAAGGGCCATCTTGTAGAGCAGAGGGAATCGTTGCTTGCCAATTCGTTTCCACCATTCCAACGGCTGCGTAATTAGCTCGGGGTGGGCATCTGTGTCGCTCTTACGATTATCAGGCTCAAGGTACTGCTCTAGCTCAGTAAGTAGTCGCTGCTTCTTCGCCTGCCTTCTTGAAGCCCTGCCAGCACCGTACATATAGCTGTCGTCTACCTGGAGGATCTCATCCTCCATCTCATCGTAGCCTCTATCACCTGGCCTCTTCCGTCGGCGTGGGCGTAAATCTGGCTCAATTAGGTCGTCGTCGAGATGCTCAGCCTGTAGAGCCTTATCAAAGATCGATTTAATGCAGGCGTTCGCTTGTTTGACATAATCAGGGTATTTTCGCCATTTATCTTGGAACCAGTTCTCGCGTAGTTTGGGATGGAGGGCCGTAGCAACAATGTAAAAAGATCAATTGCCATCAAAGATTAGCCTCTGCCAGTAGCTTGTAAGCTTCTTGAAGCCTAAAGCAGCGCCTGATTTGATGTAGCTATCATGACACTAGCTGCTCGTCGCGTCAATAAGCTTACGGAGATGCTTATCAAGTAGTTGTAGCATGGGAAGCGTCTTCTAAAGGGAGCCAAAGCCAGCGTTACCTTCTAGCTTGAGCATAACTTCATGAAATGGCCGTAAGAACTCTATAAGATGCTTAACGTCTTGCCAATCATAATTTGACAGAGGTTCTTCAAAAGGATTATAGCCCTCTGCGGTCTCCCTAGGCCCAGGCGTAAATCGTTAAAAGAATAAATTGATTGAATCCCGTAGCTCGTAGCAGCGTAACAGCATAAGATAAACCGCGTTCCAGCGAATTCCACCGTCTCTAACAAGATTAAGGGCTATATATCTTGATAGCTCTTCTTCATCTTCAAACTTTCTTCTTTATATGTCCATAAACAGCTCCCTACGCTTATGAGAAGCTAGCACTGAATTAACGAAGTTATGAAGCCGCCCGATTACGCCGTGTTTACGAAACATCTCGAATTGCTTCCGGGGAGCAGCGTGAGCAAGATCTCTTTTAAAGCCACTAACGCCTCTGCCATAAATAACAGCTTTAATAACGAGATTGATGATGTGGTCTACACAGCAAATCTGATTATCCATTATTAGCTCAATTCCTAAGAAATCGGCTAGATTTTTGATGAGCTTGCAGTCATTATTTAACGCATTATCTCCTACAAAGCAATTAAATTTATCCTTAATTTCGTAGTCTTATATAACTCTCACAATTGTTTGAGCTTGCGCCTCGCCAGTATGATCGCCATATAGGTTTTAGAAGGCTATAAGAATATCGCGTTAATAAGAATCGTAATCTAGGTAAGTAAGCTACTTTAAAATGAAGCATGTTAAAGCAATATTAACCTACCAACGAAATGGGCCACTACACCTAGAAAAGATAGGTGGTTTAGCAAAGTCTAAATATCAGCACTTAAAGAGATCTTGCTAAAAGCAGATTGTAGCAGTTTGGCTATCTCTACTTTACGCTCAGCCATTTTCTTATTAACGTATTCGGATAGGGTCGTATAGGATGAAAGTAGGGTAGCAAGTAGCTGAGATCAATTCCACGTCAAAATTAACCTCAATTCAGGGGATACGGCGTGACGAAAGCTTTGATCTTAAATAATTATCTAATCTATTAAAGCTTCTTGAAGCATTGATTTCTCTCAAGACGTATAGGCGATGGCTTCGCTAGATCCAGCTACTCTAGGCTAGCTGCTATCACCATCTAAACCTTGCCTGATTGTAATCTTATGGCTCTTCTATAGGTGCTTAACGATATGCCTATTCGTAGAAATATTGAACGCGTCACTGTACGTACGCCGTAGATAGCAGGTCTTACAAAGCCAGAGCCTTTTAACCCTGTTTTTTGAATCCTTCCACGATAGCTCTGCTCCATATTGGAATATTATTGATTCTTTCTGCCCTCCGCCATGCTTGCTCTTGTGCTGAACTTGGTAGCCTACCTAGCTAGCAGGCACCTTCTCGCGCTTATAATAGATGTGATTCTAGTTAATCTCGAAATCTAGGCCATTCGTCTCGTTAGTAGGTGTATGGAGAGTGCTTATAGCTGCTTCTAATAGCGTTAATTCACGTGATAAGGAGTCACTAGTTGATAGCCGCACGCGTGCTTTGGCAAGTGTTCGAGAGGCCGCAAGATAGTGGGAAACGCCAGTATCTTGGCTAGAGGACGCGAAGGTAGGTAGGTTACGTTGGGAAGAGCGCTGTACGAAGCTGTCCATAGTGGATTTAACGCGTTGTGGATTAATAGAGGTAGTTAAGTAATAGACTTGGGCATTGACATTGAGAATTCGAGCAACACCGGGTCGGATTAACAATCTTCCAGGGGGCTTGCTTTAAGCGAATCTCTTCAATAATCACTTACCTGGCAACTTTACGTACCCACTTTAAGCACAACTAAATCAACACTAAAACTATGTACAAAAGCTAGTACTACTGCAGTAGGGAGGCTTCCTACTTGCTTACTGACTGGCCAGCTGGCTACTTACTTACTTTTTGGCGGAGCACCTACTAGCAGTAGCTACTGACAGTACTACTTACTGTTGGCCACCCTGCAAACCGGAGGGGAATTGGAGGGTGGAGTAGGGGCGGAAAACAAAGGACGTACCTTCTCTTTCCTGTAATGCCACCGCCCAACTCCATCCCATCAATTCTTCCTACGCTTCCACCCCTGGATTGCCCACAATCCCCTCACGACAGGCTCTTCCCAATCGCTCCCCCTCAAACTAAGCTTCCTCAGCCCCCGAACCTGTCTCCATAACTCCTCATACACCTCCACCAAGCTCTTCGTAAACCATAGCCCCGGATAGCTAGTCCAATGTCTCCCAATACCATTGACACCATCGTAACAAACCGCCGTAACAAAACGCTCCTTAGTATTCTGATCACTCGCCCAAGGGTATTCACCGTAGAATTGGAAGATCTGTTGAGACATCACCATCGTGAACCAGTGCAAGACGGGGAACAGGTGATCGCTTTCATGTGCTAGCAATGACGCTGCCATGAGATCTGCCCATACTAGTGTGCGGGCGGACGGGTAACTGCAGGCATTCATCTTCCAGAAGAGCATGTTCGCTCGTGCGATTGTTGTAACGTGCAGTGGAATAATATCAATCACATCCTGCATTACGCGGACGAGGCGAACAAGAGGAAGATATGGGCCTCGTGTGACGCTTCCTGTTGGTGGAAGATCCCTGACTGGTGCCCAGTACTGTTGGAACGCGCCGCCACTCCTTCGAAGCTGTCCCAGGCTTGGGCGGATGACATTGTGAATGAGTTGGTAGTCAGTGACAGCTTGCTGGAAGTTCCCTTTAAAACAATGTCGCATGTGTTGCCAGAGAAGTCCGACGAATTCCGCTAATCGTATTGGATTCTCTTGGCATAGAGAGTGCCAATGCGGATTATTGTTACCAACGTTGGATTTGGAAAATAGTTGATCGCGACAGGTGGGACAAGTATTGGCTCGAACCTGATCAGAGCGAACCCATTGCAATAAGCAGTGGTGGCCGAATATGTGCTTGCAGTCGAGTGTAACAGGCACATGATTTGTACCAAAATCCTCGTGACATATTGGACATACTTCAACTGGTTGAAGCTTGGTATTGATGAACTCTTCCATGGTGAGCGGTACGAACGAGTGCTGCGACTGTTCGGGAACTGAGAAGGGATAAAGAAATAGCTAGCAACGAAAAAAAAGCTTCCCTTATAGCCGATGCGTGGAGGTGATTGCTTGATGCCGCGTGTTTGAACTACGTTTGCGCTGTGCACTGTCGACGCAGCTCCCAACACCAAAATGATGGCCATCGTTCAAAAAGAGTGTGCGAGACAGCGTCACTTGCGTTTAACACATTCATTGTTGAATGGCGAACAATGATGCCAACGGACAGTGACAACCCAGATGGAAACTCACGCGCGCCATGTCCAGCTTCACCCAAGGACTCCTAATACACGTATCTAAAATTCGGATTCTCCCAGTCGGTCATATCACCAAACGCTGTCGCGTCTAGGTCTGGTCTTTCTTCCTGACTCGACATCATTCTATCTCTCCTATTGTTTTCGCGGCTAAGCAGGAGCCGGAAGGAAAGGACGAGGACAATTTCGCATAGATGACAGAAGATCATGCTCCACATCCCTAGCGGATACTCAGGCTCTTGTTCGGTCTTGAAGAAGAATGGTCCTGCGATGTTACCTACTGTACGTCAATCCAACAGGGCTAGAAAGAGCAATTACGGGAGAGGATTCGATACTTACCAGCACAATACCCGAGGAACAAGAATGCGTTAGTAACGACTTTCTTAGTATGTCCTGCTGTATTGCCGATCGCGAGGCTTAGAACGAGAACAAATGCCGCGTTGTAAGGACCTGTGAGGTAGTAGCACCACAGTCTGGCGACATGGTGATTCGTGGGTACATAGCGGAGACCAAATGCCCCAGCAATGTTAGGCATTGAGTAGAGTAAGATAAACCAGCATCGAGTATTTTTCTTCAGCCTCGTTGCAAAGTAGTCGTTCAAGTAGACACAGCTGAGGATGAAGAGCGCGATAAGAACTCCATAGGGAACCTGCATTACCGTCGTAACCAAGGTGCTAAATCCAAACCCTTTGATTATTATGGTGCCGAAATTGCTGATTCCGCCATTGGGGGTATTATGAACGAGCCCTAGGAGGAAGAAAAAGTAGGTTTTGGGATCTTTGAACGCTTCGATGACTTGGTACTTTTTCAGGTGCTTATTTTCGACACCGGTTTGATTCTCTCGAAGGCGCTCAACTGCGATTCGACGTTCGCGTGAGCTTAGAATAGACGCCGTAACCGGGGAGTCCGGAAGAAAGACGAAAAGAACAATACCCCATAAGCTGCAAAGGGTGCCGATGATGATGAATTCGTACTTCCAGGATGGAAGAGCGCCTTTAATGTGACCTATTCCATAGCCAAGAAGCCCGCCAAGCGCAATCCCTGCCAATTTGTTAGCGACCGTTACTATGAAAAAAGTACCTAGAAATCTTACCAAAGCCATTGGCGGTATACCAGAGTCCAATGCGGACGGGTTGTTGACGTCGCGTATACCACATGGACGTGATGAGCATAAATGAAGGGTCGGAGCATGCTTCCGCAGCGCCCGAAAGCGCTCGCAGGACAGCCAGTGTGGCAAAGTTAGTTGCACCAGCCTGGGCAATCAGCAAGACGCCCCAGAGGAAGATGTTGAATCCCAGGTATTTGCCAATAGGAAGTCTCTGCATCAAGAAATTCGTTGGGAAAGCCCAAACCAGGAAACCAAAGTAGAACATGGAGCTTAACCAGTTGTAGTCCGCTCCGACGAGGTTCAAGTCTTCACGAATTCCGAAGATTGCGGCATAAGAAAGAGTAGTTTTGTCGATGTAAAAAAATGCATAGCAAACGGCCAGATATGGAATGATTATAAAATCGATTTTCCGAACAAGCCTCTTTTCCTCGGCTTTGTCGTAGGGCTCATGGACTTCGTCTGGGCTTGAGAATAGAGTCATAGCAGTGTCGCCATCGCCGCTTCGAGATAAAGTCCATTTCTTCGATGGGGGTGGTGGAGCCTCTTCCTGATGTATGGCATTTTTGTCGCCGTCCTTGCCTTCAGAGCTGGAAGCTTGGGAGGGGTTAACTTGATGTTGCGATTGTTGGAGACTCTCCTCCAATGCTTTCGGGCTTCCGAAGAAACGCATGATGCAACCGACTTAGAGATGATCGGGATTGGAGAAGGAAAGGCGATAAGGACATGAACAAGAACAAAAATATGGGCTTGAATAAAATGGAGGGAAAGGGCTCTAAGATCAAGTCTTTGCGTAGCATTCGGACTTCTCTCCGCCGCGGAAGCCTCCCGCAGAAGCTTCGTTCGGGCAAGCTTTGCCACGAGCGTTCATGCGCGATAACACTTTAGGTGATAGGTTGCTCTGCAGTGGTGTTTAAAAGATCTGCATCGACGTGCCATCTAAACGCGGGGAACTGCATGCAACCGTGCCGATCCCGGAAAGTTATCTCGGAAAACCTGCAAGGAATCCGGCTTCCATTGTCGCGAGCAGGGCGTGTCGACTCCCAACTGGGGGCTGGTGAAAGTGATTAATGAGAAGAGAAGGCAAGCTGGGAATGTGTGTTGAAGAGAATAGTGGCGATTAGTAAGCGCATGCTTTTGGTTTAGTGTAGAACCTGGACATCTCGTCTGTGATCGAACGTTCCTCCAACTTCATCAATCTCTTCACTTCGTCAGATATTGATCAAAGTTTCGGCCAAGGCTCAGGCTACATCGTCATTCGTTCAAGTTCTTCCAGTAATGGAGGCACTATCCAGTCTGCGAGGGTAATTTCCCGTGACTTGAATCCTTTCTTGACGTTCACAAATTCCCGAAATCCATTTGTTGGCCGACTATTCGCCGAAAACGAAACTGCATACCTCCTCCTCCGCCGCAAGATCCCATTATTCCAGCTCCAGCACTCGCCAGATAATGCGGGGTTACCGTCATCAAAACGAACGATTTCACTATGCATGACGCCGTGTAGATAGCACTCCCCAAGAACGTCAAACGTCGCGTCCTCATTTTGTCATACCATGAAGGGAAGCGGAAATCCCAAGAAAATACATATCAGATCACCGGGCTTTGCTCTCCTGGGAACCAAGGCGTGACGTCCATTACTAGACATGGTATACGCCCACCTTCTAGTATATCGATTCGAGGCTGTCATAGGTCCGATCAATCTCCCTTTCAAGAACTGATTGAAATTAGCTGTGATAGAGGAATCATGGAACTGAGCCGAGTTGATCTCGTTGTGAATCTCCAATTCGCTCGATTCTTTAGTTGCATTCTCAGCCAGCAAGGGACCGGGCGGCAAGGCCTCCTGAATTGCATAACTATTGTTCGTTATGGAGTCGACGATGACACTTGAGACCACAGGGCGAAATGGCATGCCCTGCTCCCAGTTCCATCGGATGTCAATGTTTGAACTCCCAGACGCGAAAAATACTCGGTTCTCTCGGTTCCGGCCAACTAATGACCTGAATATCCTTTCAAGTTGTTGAGTTTCTTCGCTTTCGAATGTTCCCTATCGGAGCATTCGAGCCAGAACGTCGGCCGGTGGATTGATGTCGTATGCTGAGTGGCATAAGAGCCTAACAGCCACTTCCTCTACCGTCAGAGCGTAATCAGGAGCATTTCTGGTTGCGTCACGTCTCTTCGACAGTCCCAGAAATGCAAAAACCCTATCCCGAGGATCAGAACATTGAAGAAGGAGGTAAGTATTTACAAGGTCTGGCAATGTCGACCTTGCGTCCCCAACTGTGCTCCTCTGGTTTCTAATGAGCGCCAGCAGCTGTCCCAGGCAGACTGAGCCGGAAACCAATCCCGATGCACCGGAGGATAGTGTGTCTCGTAGCGCTTCTTCTAGCTCCACCAGATCGTTGGGTAGATGCGGCAAATCTAGCCTATCCGGACCGCAAAGAAATGCAAGCTTTCGTGCTACAGCGGCCTCCTGGACGACTCAGACTCTGCTCCATCATGGCCGCGTGAATATATCTCGGAGACCTTCGCTAAACCCTTTAAGGTCGGAAAAGAGGTATTGTGCGGTAGCATGCATGGGTCTCGTATTGAAGAGGTTACGAAGTTCTCTTAGCCCAACACTAGCTTTCGAACTGGTCTCTCCTAGCCAAATCAAAACCCGAGGAGCCGCGCCGTAAATGTCGCGCATCAACATCACCTGCGTACCTCTTTCCTCGTCGTCATGCTGATAGATGCATACAGTATCAACACATCCGAAAACAACCATCAAGTAGGCGAATTTTCGGTCCACCCTATATTGATTTCCGCTAAGTCGTGTCCCTGGTGTAAATATAAGTTCTCTCGTGGTCCTTGTCCAAAACGGGCTCCTCGTCCAAAACGGGCTCCTCGTCCCAAACGGGCTCGTCCTTAAGCGGATCTTTCATCCTGAACGGGCTCCAGACATCCTCTAAATCGACCACTCCTTTTATAGTAGCCTCAAGATTCACAGAAAATTAGATTTAGGAGAGGCGGGCCATCGGAGGGGAGTGTTAGTTTCCTTCTCATGTGTGAGCATCAGAATTTGTGGAGACATAGATTGAATCAATTACGAAGTTCTCAGTCGCACTCACTATCAGTTTGCACCGGTTAACAATCTCTTCGACTATCCGTCGAATCTTCTTCGCCACCGTAAATTTCATACTGAGTATCTCGAACAATTCCATCGCCGACTCAAGGTCGTTGATCGCCTTTGACTGCTTCAGAACCACGACGAGATTATCCGGGAAAGCAGTGATTGGATGTCCAATGTGACCGTGTACAACGAGAAGGAATTCAGCCAGTTGCAGGTAAATCCGTGCCGCCGTTGCATTCGTCGCCGTTGGAGATGTGACACTGTAACTGAAGAAAGGCCAATAACAGTTACGGAGTGGCTCATCGAAGCCTGTGCAACATGTGCGTTGCCTAACGAAGCGGTGTATCAGGCTGAGACTGCATGAGACACGCATCCGGCAAGGCCTGGATTTCCAGAAGTGTTTCAGAAGTCGGGCGAGATAACGTGCTCGCGATTAGGCAGCAAGCGGCAGAATACTTGGTCAGGGGGTGGCTCGAGCTAAATTATGGGTTCGAACGGATCCAAATGTGTCATAAGTAATGGAGATCACACATGAGACTTGGCCCTCGAACGGGTGCTGGCGCATGGCGGGGGTCTCGGGCCTCCTCTTTAATCTAATTGCAACTGCATACAAGGTCGTCGCGCAACAAGACTTCCGATATTCACATCGCTTCACCTTTCCTTCCAAACGCAGTTTACAACCCCAATTGTAGTAGATCCTACAAGCCATCTTTACCAGAAATCTTTGCTAAAACCCTACGCTAAATATGCCTCCCAGGGAGTGCTCCGGCACAAGGCCCAAAACTGGGACGCTCATCAAGCAGCCTAGAATCGGGCCACGCAAACGAAAACTAGCTTTCTAAGGCCATTTCTCTAACTCCGATGGCACCACACTGCGCTCTGTTATGCCTTTGTTTAATTTTCTTAGAATCATTCGGACGGGCGGCGCTGACGGGATTCACGTTGACGATGCTGGCAGGGTTCGCACAGCCGAGGAAGATGGGATTGTGGTGAGGAATCCAGGCGGGAATATCTTGCGTGGCGTCATTCCAAATGCAAATTTAGCATTCGCAGGCGATGTTCGAGGGGTTCTCGAACGGATGCCCTGTGCATAGTTCGGCTCAACGACACAATTGTCAACAGTACAAGCTCTGGTTTCAGCTGGCACATATTTAGGAAACAGTGTCGTGGTGGCTCGTGCGAAAATTTTGACTGAAAAGGGACTACCTAGGTGCTAGCGCCAGCCGCGCGTTTCTAACCCTGGTTCAGGGTTAGCCCCCTGATTTATCGCCGGACGGGCGGCCTCTGGTGGGCGTCCTCTCCCCCTAACTGCGCCGCAATTTCCATCCAATCCTATCTTCGCACCTTATACCAGGTGAGCTGTCTTCATGTTTGATCTGATCGCAAAAGATCAACCCCATGGAGATTTAGAGTTTGTGGACTGCTAGTACCTGCAGCATGGCATGTCCTTGGTCTCGTCGGATTGGCTGGTCTCATGGCCGGCGTACGGTCCACAATGATTTCGAAAGAAACGGCAAGATATGAAACCTGACATTCAAGCGGGAGCCATGTCGAAAAGATGTCCAAGTCAAGATAAATAGCTCTCCGATTCTGCGTTGGAGAGCTAAACATCCGACTACGAACAGCTTTCCAGCGCTCACCTCCATTTTTAATTTCCCTTCTAACTATTATTCCTACCAATGTCTGCCAGCAAGCACAGCCAACCGTCCGCAACTGGTGATGATATCGGTGACCCAGCACTACAGCAACTGCTTTCTACCGACCGAGGAGAGCTACTTGACATCATCGATGAATTACGCAACAGTCTCTCTAAATATAAGAACGAATTGGATATTTCGCTCCCTCGGATCGTCGTATGCGGAGACCAATCTTCCGGAAAGAGCTCGGTCATCGAAGCTATATGCCAGCGACCATTTCCCAAAGGCCCCGGCGTTTGTACCCTTTTCCCTACCGAGCTCAAGCTACGCAGGGGCGCATCACCCAGCGTCGAAGCCAGCATCAAGCCGGCAGAATCACGAACTACTGACCAGACGAAAACACTCTCCAGCTGGAGACCGAAGCCTAATGTCGAGCAAAGCTTCGAGTCCATAATTCAGGAGGCGATGGAATTCCTTAAAAAGGTGACAGAACGTCCCGACGACTCACTTTCCTACTTCGAAGACCATCTTCAAATCGAATTAACTCATACCTCATTGCCACCGCTCACCTTAGTCGATCTCCCCGGCATCATCCACGCACACAGAGAGCATAAGCAGGGCCCAGAAGACGTTCAACGTGTCCAGCAGTTGGTTCAGAAATATCTCGATGACAAGGATAGTATCATCCTACCGGTTATCTCGGCAGATATTGACCAGGAAAGTCATGCGATACTTACTATGATTAAGAAGGCGGACGAACACGGACAGCGGACTCTCGGCATCATCACGAAGCCAGATAGATCTTTACAGACAGCAAGACGAGAACTCTACCTGAGATGCGCACGAAATGAGGAGCGGAAGCTTGAACTTGGTTGGCACGTAGTCAAGAACCAAGAAACTGGTGACAAGCCCTTGAAGCTCGAAGATCGGGACAAAGAAGAAAGCGAGTTCTTCGCGACCGGAGTCTGGAAAGATCAGCTCAACTCTAACCAACTTGGGATTGATGCCTTACGGACTAGGCTAAGCGAGCTCCTCGATGAGCGTTCACGTCCTGCGCTGGGAAAGATTTCGAAAACCCTCAAGACTGCATTGCAGAATTGTAGGGATGAACGGGACAAGATCGGAGACCCACGCTCGACCCCAACTCAGCAAAGGACTTTTCTCATCAACCTCAGCCAGCGTTTCCAGCAACTCGCCAAGGAAGCAGTGGAAGGCCCGTATAAAGACAAGTCATTCTTTGAAAAGGTGGAAGAGCGGGGAGATGGTGACACCGATCATAAACGCTTAGGTGCTGCAAAAAAGAACCTGAATGATGACTTTGCGACAGAGATGCGAACTCGGGGGCATGAAAGAGAGTTCCTGGACGACACAGGCTCTGGGTCGGAAGACGGACAGAAGGAACAAAGTCTGTCGACCTCTGAAACTTCCAACTCGAAGAAAGATCCACAGGTTATTCGCCGAGAAGAATATATCACCAACGAGATCGAGCGGCAAATGCGACGGGATAGACTTGAAGTTCAACCGGGGCTTGCTAACCAGTGGATTATCTCTGATGTTTTTCGAGAGCAGTCCAAACGTTGGGGTTCCATCGCTACGCAGCACATTGAAGACGTTCGCGCCGTGGCAGAGAAGACCCTGGTATCCATTGCCAATCATATCACGACCAAGGAAACAGCTATAGCGCTGAGTCGCCATCTCATTCACCCAGAACTCGATCGAAGGGAAGAGAAAGCAAAAGCCATGTTATCTCAGGTTTTACAACCCTATCGAAGGACTCAGTTAATCACTCTGGACGATGAGTTCTTGAAAGAGGTCGGAAAAGGTTCGATTCAAGGGGTGCCGCAACGCTATATCAGCGACAACGCCTCTGAAGATGAAGATCAATCGAGCGATGAAGATCAATCGAGCGACGAAGATCAATCGAGCGACGAAGTTTCTTCGAACTCGTCATTCATATTGGACTATGTCCTAGGGTACTATAAAGTAAGCTTTGTCCCTGTTCTCAATTTGGCCTCAATTTTCTTTATCGCAAACTTATAAGGTCTCAGGTGGCCATGCGGACATTTATGGACAACGTTGCGAACCTCGTTATCGAACAATGTCTGTTTGATGATCTGACTGACATATTTATGCCCAATAACATTTCCAAGATGGATGATGACCTTTTGGACAAGCTTGCCTCAGAGTCCGACGAGCAACAGAAAACCCGCAAGAACCTCACTGTGCGGGAGCGGACCTTAAAGAAGGCATTGGAGGTTTGCGGATTGAGTAGTTATCAAGTTCCTGGGAGTAAGTCCTGACCAATGTTTCGATTGATCTGTACGTAAGTGTGATTTAATTAAAACTCTCGAGGTCCAGGCGGGCTGAGTTCAACGTCGTTTACTTTTCTGAATTGAGCAAAACATCTAACTGATAGATTACTACCAGCATTAACAAATATGCGAATGACAACTACTCCGAATGTAGACTCATCTAGGCTGCACAAGCTCCCTTCACAAATTAGCGCGAACCGTATCATTTTGCATCATCGCAATCCAACTCCAGGGCAAGGTGAGCGGTTGAAATTGCGAAAGCAGTTGCCTGTAACACCATCCCAAACCTCTCGTCAATCCGTGCCTCCATCTCAACTCAAGAAGAAGGAGAATGAGAGCGTGGCCAGCCAGCCCAATACCGGGCCATCCACCACCTCTTCTGCACAAGTTATGCAATCGAAACCGACAAATTCTACCTCGTCGACCCAGTCTGTGTTACCTTCTTATATTCCAAATTCCTCTAAAGAGGACCCCAGGCCAAAGTCTATTTTTGATTACTCGAGTTCCGGCAAGTCTTTCTATTTCTACACGCGGCAATCAGGAGAGGCCTGACGTCCAGTGTAGGCAACGCTATAAGCAAATTATCAACTACACAGAGCTCGTCCGTAGCATCTGCAACCCCTTTTTCACTGCTGTCAGATCGAAATAACACCAGCTCTGGATCGTGGACTAGAGTTTCGGTGGATTCCGTTCAAACGAGCAGCAATGCACGGAACGTCTTTGGGGTAGGAACGGCGTCGTTCAGCTCATATACTTCCACGTCCTCCGTTCCAGCTTTCGGGCCATCTGGCTTTAGAGCGAGCACTCCACCGCTAGTCAGCTCCTTTGGAGGGTCTACTAGATTTGGATCCAGCTCTACCGCGTCTACAAGTCGAGGGACTCTTATCAAAACTCCCTCTCAGCGGAAACCGCCGTTTGTGGGAGTGATTCACAAAGCAGACAATCCATCGGTCCGTAAGCCCCTCTCTATATTCCCTAGCCGAGTCCTATCGGTTTTTGAACTCGGCTAGATGCTCACCTGCCAACAGTCAGGAATTCCTTTCGAAGACTTCCAGTCCATCACAGCACATACTGATCACTCTCAGTTGTCCTTTGAGGTGAGCAACTCCTGGCGCAAATCATTCAAATAATCTCTTCACACAACTTCGTCTAGGAGCTAAGGCTAGCATTCTACAAAGCATCAACAGATGATGTTATTCCGAAGTGAGGACTAGCGAAGGAACATTGGTGGAAGAAGCTCTTGTGGTAAGGTGGGAATTATAGCGGAGACGGTTGAAAAGAATACTTCTTATGTCTAAGTGTAAGAATAGGCTTGTTTTCGCTCGTAAACTCAACGTTGCCTTGTCTTCTTCCTGCATCAAAGTACATGGATATATCCAAGCTACCACTTCAAGTGCCGTTAACTGCTCCCTTACGCTAAAATTGATGCTGCATATGTCTGGTCTGGTACGTCCCTGCCTAGAGGAGCCGAAAACAGCGCCTGCACCAAAGCCGCCTACGTCGGCAAGAGTGTAGGCCGCGCGAGTGTGGGGGTGCGCTGGAAAGTTGGAAGCGGTAGGTGCGTATGGATGGTGATGAGTTAGAGCAGAGAGGGTGCGTGAAGTGGGTGAATGTTGCGATTGAATACATTGGGGTGTGGTATCTTTAGGGTGCTACTGGGAGTGCTATCGTGATAGATTTATAGTAATTTAGCTTCTGTGAGAGTGGTGATAGTTTTTGCTCATCCCAGTGCTCTCCACCGAAGATCCTCCCAAGCTGGCAAGCAGAGCAAATGACCGGTGCATCACATTACCTTTCCATGCGCTGAGCCGCCCCTTATTGGCGACGCCGGCGGAAGCGACACTCGCGCAGTTTCAAAGCAAGGATACATGATTATATTAAGATGAAAATTAGCAAGGCGGGGTTTGAGGATAGACGTAGAAAGCGATGCATTGATTGATATATTTCCATTTTGAAAACGCGGAGAGTAACTTTTCCCAATGTGGCATGCTAGATGCGCAAAATCAAACACCTCACAAAACAGAGGTCCCAACCTCAATTTTCTGCAGTGTTTGATTCGGGATCGATTGAGATATATGCATAACGAGTCGCCCCAAGAGAGGGGACACCAAGTTGAGCTGATGGCAGATCCTCGAGACCACTGGAAAAGAGTCAACAAGTCAGCAAACCATCGGCACATTCAGCTAAGCTACACTTAGTCTGGTCAGGGTAGGAATTGCTACGAGACCTAAGAGTACAAAAGTTAATCCAAGACATAGCCGTTTCTGAGGAAAATTCATAGATATATATAAGGTAGGGAAGAAACCTTGTATTCAGGTCAAACGGGCTCCTTATCCCAAACGGGCTCTATCCCAAAAGGGCTCCTCGTCCCAAGCCGACCTTCCGTCCTAAAGCGGCATCATAGCCTCACGGATTGTATCTGCCCACTGGTAGCCCCAAAGTACAGTCGCTTGCAAAATCGGCTTCCTCTCCCAGCGCGCTGCGAGAATTTCTCCGCGCCACTCTTGGCAGCCGCCTTTACCGGTACTGAACTAAGCTAAGCGTCAAACAAGGGTGGTACCTGTGACTTTATCAAGTGGCGATCTCATGAGCTACGCCACATGTGGCTCTACTTTCCCATAATCAACACTTCACACTCCTACAGTATGCTTGTACAATTCGAAACATCCACAAGGGTGTGGCCGGAGCGGGTCAGCCACATTCCCTGTTAGCGGTGGCGACATGAAGTGCCAAACCACCTTCATTGCCTTTTGATATCACTTATTGGCACGCTTATGCCGCCACGTGGTGTTGAATCTTTGAAACTCAGCCACTTTCCACTGCCACATGCCCAGCTATCATCATGAATCTACAAGGCGTAAAATAGGTTGAATTCCTGGGGTGACTTTGATTTTATACTTCCGTTCTTGTCCACGTACCCGAGAAATACTGCGGTAACGCCGAAATCGGTTGATTGCATCCTTTATGCTTCTAGCACGATATTTACCTCATTGATCGCCATTGTGGAGACTATCATAGCTGTGACGGATATGTTCTCACGGTCCTCTTTGAAGGTCCTTGAATCTCTCAAGAGATTAACAACCCTTTCCACGGCTTCTGCCCAAGCTTAGATATCATTGACCGCTTTTCCAACACAACCAAGATGTTTTCGAACCAATAGACATCTGAAGCTAGAGGGTCCCAGGTAGGAGCTGCGTGCGCCTCTTCGCTCACACTCAGCGCTTACTCGCCGACCAGGCGCTTTTCCTCCTAATTATGGCCATTTGTGTAGCTATTCCAGCGGTTTTACTCACTCATTGCATATTGCTATCCTCATTTCATCCTTTATGTGGTAGCTGTGCTCGTCAAGGACTTTACCATGACACTTCTGCATTTCCCGAACGACAGCTGGGCCGTTATTTCCATCGCTATTATTATCTCCGTATTCAGATGCGTTGAGGCGGCGGTGGCGTCGTCGAGGGAGGAGGGTAATGATCAGGAAAGATGACGCGCCAATGCTGGAACTGCTTCCGGGCGTCGAGGATCCAATGCTACTGCCAAGCCCGCTGTCCTCTGGTGCTGCAAGCTCCTCACCTTCTTCATTGCCTGGTTTCGGGTGGCCGCGCTCAGGGAATATCCACTTGTACCTCTCACTTCGACCAAAGATCACCGCTCCATTAGACTCAAGAGAACCTGGGTGTTTCTTATGGCCCAGGGATGGTGGTAAGAGAACCTGAACCCTATCACATTTGGTCGGCCACCGTAAGGGACCCAAAGCTCGTTTGAGAGGCTGTCGTTCGCATTCGCAGGGTTCGAAGAGCTTGCCAGCTTTGTGCCAGTAGATGCCGTCAGCAAGCTTCATCGGTGTTGCAGCTACGTCACCCTTCCTCTTCATCATCTCTCGAAGGTCGCTAACGTGAGCTGCAAGAAAGTCCTGGCCCTTTGGCACAGTGATCCAGTGCTTGCAGGGCATTTTAGGGCCCTGTACAGGTTCGATGAGATCGCCGAAGCCGCAACCGAACAAGGTGATTGCCTGGATGGATCTGGAGAAGTCCACCCAACCCCTTCCGCTGGGCTTGAGTTCCGTCATCCGCGGAATCACTGGGTGCTCTCCCACAATGATATGCATGAGGTCGAAACCCTCAAGCTTCTGGCGCGGCGTTGTCTTCAGTGGCATGCCCGGGCCGGAGAGTTTCGCTTGGTGGTCGTAGATCTGCTCGAGGACGTTGTACATGTCCTTGACGCGGTCCTGAAAACGGACTTTGGTTTCCTTGCGCTTTGTAACTTTTGTAGTGTTCCCGGCCGCGTCGGTAGTTTCTTCATCCCATGTTTCATCTTCGCAGCGGTATATCGCTAGATCCATGTTGTGCCGATTTTTTAGCACTTTCACCGCGCTCTCGGCTTCTTGTAAATCACCAGCCTTGAAAAGAAAGTCATCCCCCTCTTCGTGTAGCTCAGTACGGGCATAGTCTAAGGAAGCTCGAACCATGCGTAGCATAGCATCCGCGCCGTTGATGAGCCATGCCCGATGGTCGCCTGTGTCGTAAAATACGACATATCGGCTCCGCGCGAAGTATATCTGCTCTGGGTACGATGTATTTCACTTTAAATAGAGGGGAGTATCTTTGTTTCCTCGACTGAAGGAGGCACCAACGTTGATAATCTTGCCTCCGGAGATTGTCACTTTGTCGAAAGCGCAGCCTGGACCAGCAGGATCGAGGTTTGTCCAGCTGGTGCGGTAACAGGCGTCCGCTGTGCCTACATGAACAGTCAGTATAACGTCAAGATCCTGAAAATCAGCACGATGTGCTTTTAAGGAAAAAAATAAAAAATAAACCAGCTAAACCTCTGGCGTTTGGACACCAACCTACCACATGCCTTGCGATTGCCAAGAATGATTCATCTATGCTGTGCGATGGTATGGAGGGAATACTGCTCAGACATTCAGTGATATAGGGAATCCGACTCCCGTCCTCGTCGTGAAGCATGTGCCAGAAGACCAACTTTTGGCCCGAAGAAACCTTTGTTGGGACAAGCATCGTGGAAAATCCTTTGACGAAAAATTGTCCGTCGAAGGTGGTGACACGATTCGCTTCAGCCAGACCGGCCATAATGGAGAGAGGGATCTCCACACCGGTGTCAGATTCAATCCGGGAAAGAATAGGGAAGCCCCTGACGATGGCGGGATTCCTGAAAAGATTCCGCCAGCATTCGCCGTTTTCCGCGGTAGCATCCATTCGGATGACTTCAGTGAGGAAGGTGATCCGATATACTGCTTCGTGGTCGGCTTGTCTATCGTAGAGCCCAGGTTCGCACTAGGGGTACAGTATGCTAGCGAATCTTCCTCTGGGGATGATTGTAGTGTTGCACCCAGCCATGCCGGCTGTTCTCCTATTTCTGCCACAGCGTCAACAGTTCCCGCAACCTCAGCAATAACCCAATTCTCGCGGAGATATAGCGCAATATTGGTGCCGTTGAACTTATATCCTGATTTGTGTTAGGTTCTTTTTT
>ML994611.1:1906839-1957096 GCA_010093925.1 Zopfia rhizophila CBS 207.26
GACAGCACTTATTTCGAGCATTTACTGGTACTTGGAGTTGTCCTCGTATAAGTGACTGTGCCCTGAATTGTCCGAAGCAAATTCATCCCAGTGAGCGGCCATATCAATTGCAGGTATTGCTTGCAAGTTGCTGCTTGTGCATGTAAGCTCGAGCCAATGAGTACAATGGCTTTTTCAAGAGCCCGGTCAATTAGGTCTTCGTAACCTTCTCCCTGGAAGAACAAGAACGGATCCCAATCAACCTCAAAGATGGCTGTACATGAGACTGTTGAATACCGATCTCTTTTGGGTGAGCAACCTGGAAACCCAGAAATGACCGTATCTCGAATGCTTCTCATAATGTCCGGTAGGGAATGGTCCAGCAATATTGCTCTCTGGATCTTCGTAACCAACCATTGATATGCGTCAGTCCGGACCAGAGTGTCTCGGTAGACCGCAAAATCAGTTGTGTCAATAGTTTCCGTATCTCTTCCCTCTTCTTCCAGAAAGCCAGGATCATTGATATCTTGATCTGGTGCACAAACGTGCCAGTTCTGAATCTTATCCGCTGCTCCCAAGACTTTGTAATCATTGAGAATGATATCTTGATCAGAAGGTTCCGTTTGGTCTAGTGTAGAATCACACAAGCTCTGACCAAAGTCATCTGGAGAATTACTGCATGTTCGCTCTGACCTTATGTCTTTGAACGCCATGGCAATATACCTACATATTGTTAGTTTACATACCCCTGAGCTCTTGCTATGAATCTTAGGTAGACATTTTGAATTCTTCTTTACCTTCGATAATGGCGTACAAACACCATAGCATCCCTCACGAGCCCGTGCGACCCAGCGGCATTCAACTTGATTGCAAAAGTTCTTAGCATCTCAGGGAGCATCCTTGCAACATTTTCATGCGCTCCATCGTCAATGTTCTCCAAGGAAACTCTTTGGTAGAGATTGTATGCGAAATTGTGGATATAATCCTCTCTTGCTGACAGGGGAATATCGAGGTCCTGTCCATCTAAGGCGGTAGTGACGATATCATCCAGATCGTTTTCAAAGGTTCCACCAGTGGACTTGCTATGCTGTTCTGTTGATGCATACCCAGAGTCCGTAAAAGCGTAATCCGGAATCTGAGAATGGTAATCCATTTCATGCTTCTTCAGTTGTTCGGCGGTGGTGAATCCGATAACATAAGCAGGACACACAAGGGAAGATGCAAGAGTACGATCTCTCATGTCTCTGGAGATGTCGATCACGCTCCTGTTTATTGTCAAAACCGTTGTAAAAGTGATGGCAGGATGTCTTGTGGCATTTGAAAAGGTTCAGCCCCAAAAGCTCCTGGATTTGAGTTTTCTGGAGAGAATCTTCTCCAGTGGCAATTTCCTCAATTACTGACCGTATTAGGTGTATAATCAGCCCTAGCGGTCTGTCGATTTCCTCTGCGTGGTCCATTATTTGCGCATTGTAGTCAGTGGTGTCGGCTACCGTCATGGCTTGGACCAATTGCTCAAAGTAGTCCTCCTTTTTGAAAGGCTGCAACATGGATGCAGTGGACTTATCTCTGCATAGCTGCTGAGATATTGCCACGGGATGCTGATGGAAGAATGATCGGATTGATCTCCTCAGCTTTTCGCATGTTGTGTGGTGTGCAATCCGCGGATTCTGAAGAAGTCTTCGTAAATGGACTGGCCAGCTGGCAAGAGCATAGTCCATGAATGTATAGTATCCTTGCGAGGCAAAACGTTCCACGGAGGTTTTGCTTAAGCCTTTGCCGAAGGCCGGAAGACACAAATAGTCCAAGCAGAGACAGCAAAAATCAAGCTCTTGCTCATGAATTAATATGGCCTTCTGTTCCAAATACCTAAGCTAGTTAGAAATGTATATGGAATGCTATAGAAACTTCAAACACGTACGATTTTGCTGTGAGATGCACCAAGCGAACATCATGATCCTGTTCGTGTATGTCAACCAGAGAGCCGCACAGTTTCTTCGGCCCCGTTCGGAACTTTCTCATTTCGAAATCAAATGAACGGCTCTCGGGATCATATCAACACAGACAACCGGCTTGCTACGATTGGTACCACACAGTACCATAGACAGCCTTGCCCACTGTCGCTTCTTCCACTATTCATGGAGAAGGATTGGTCACCCTATGACACACGACAAGAGATTCGCGGCGGAGCTGCAGCATCTGTGCCAGTACCAGTGTGTCGATTGGCCGAAGTGTGTGAGGTTAGGGAAAACAGGGCTGAATCATAATTAGGCAGCACTCTTGGCTGTAAAGGGGCTGTACACTAGCTCAGCATGGTTCTGGTCCGCTCAACCCGAACTTGTCCTTCGTCGGATGGAAGTTTGTGGCTTAGTGGTACCTTGTAAGTTGCATTTTGTAGGCATTTGTAGTCTCTTCTTAGATTAAATGAGGGAATCTGGTTAAGATGAGCTGGGTGTATATTAAATCCGCAGCAGAAATGGCCTTAGAGCCCATTTCAAGTTGGGAGCTCGAACGGACTTGAAACGGTAGCTAACCACAAAATCTGTACAAGATGAATGTCAAGCCGGGGTAACAATCTCCCCGCAGTAGCCGCAGTAGCCTAATGCTAGCTGGCGGCTGCATGCCGCCTGCTTACACAAGCACTCCAAGGCAGTTTCACCGTAGAGCCAGGAGTTCCTCTACTACCTACCTAGGTAAGTATCAACCTGAGATGGAGGATGGCGGACTTTGAATATCAGCCCACAATCCTCTCTCGCCTTCCATTGAGAGGTACCATGTAGGGTAATGGCACTGCTGGGAGGTAAGCAAGAGCCTCGATTAGGAAGGTTCGGCTTCTATATTAGTGCATTGCGAGCCATTTTGGACGACTGACGAGGTAGGTTCGGTTCAAGGTCCCTGGGGAGGACTTTCCAGAGTCCGGACAGAGGCTCTGTTTTATCCCTAAGACGTCTTGCTGGCCGAATCTTCTCTTTCTTTTCTTCTCCAAACAATAAACAAACAAGATGATGGACGTGAGTGCTACCAGCAGTCCCAGATTTCACAAGGCGTTGGCCGACATCGTTCCCATCCATCCGGTCTTCATCGTCACTCACAGCCATCATTGTTCCAGAACCACAGATCGCAACCGTTGTTGTCTCTCCGAGTCCTTGATCGATCTCGCGTCTCATCAATCCACACAGCATCCTCCACGTTCCTTGTCCACGTTCCTTGCTTAGCATTGATAGCAATGTCACTAGGCAGCAGGCTAACTCATTGGTTCACTAGGCTTTCTCCAAAGAATTCAATCCTGCGGTGACAGCCGCGATCGTTGGCGGCCTGACGACCGGTGTGTTGCTGGCGGCGCTGGGGTGGCTGGTGTGGCGGTGGCAGCAGCGGCGGTGGAGGCTGGAGAAGGAGAGGGGGAGGAGGGAGGCGCCGGCGGACGTGGAGACGGCGCTGAGGGTGGCGACGGCGGTGACGGAGACCGCGACGGGGGTCGCGGTGAGGGCGGCGATAAGGGAGATTGAGGAGGAGAGGGAGAGGGGGAGGGTGGAGAGGAGGAGGGTGGAGCGGAGGAGTGTGAGTGAAGGGGATTGGGGTGATGACGGCCCGATGATGAGCGGTGCCCTTGGATCCGCTCCCACCGGTCTCGCCGTCATACCTGAGAGGAGGAGGGCGACGATCCCGGAGGGGCTGAGGGGGAGGAAGACGCGGAAGTCCGAGTAGTTCTTTTGTTGTTGCTTTTGTTGTTTTCGTTTTTGTTTTGCGTTTCACATCTTTACCTCCCCTATTCTTAACACGGTCGACAGCATGCACCTCTCCGTGGTGACCGTGATCCACGTCAGAAGTGGTGACTCTGACGGCGAAGACATGCCAGCTATGCAGACCCCTCAAGATGCCCCATAGGGTTTGTTCTCTCCCATTCCTTCTTCAGAACTAGCTGACATTGATGATAGCTCCCGACGTCATCGCAATCCTCCCTGTCAGGCTCGGGATCGAAGACCAAGCTAATCAACCATGACTCTGGAGCGATTCGCCAAACAGTTCCCATCTTTTTCCGCTCCTCAACCATTCAGCGGATAAGCCCTATGTGCACTTTCACCAGGTGCTACCACCGTTTCAACCACTTAGAGTCACCACATTCTTGACATTTGTTGTCCAACTCCAACAAACGCAACCACATGGATCAAGTTCTCGCTCTCAACAACTCTACTCATGCATCACTCAATCAAGCTCTCTCCTTCGAAGCACTGCCAACGCTCTCCAAACGTACCTGTCCACGCAGCACAACGTCAACGTAGAATTGACGCTATCTTCCAAAAGCGTCATTCACAGTTTTAAGAACGAGGGTAGAAAGAAGCCATGCCGCCAGTCATGTATTTAGAGTCCTCGTAGTGTTAGACAGCCGCACCGCCAGTCTTGTACTTAGCTTAGATAGTTTTTCAGCCTGCAATGACAAGCGTATCAGGCTCACAGAGTATTCGTACCCGAATCCACTGCTTACAGACCGTACCTTGACTAAGAACCCGTGTAAGTCAGAGTAATGCTCTCAGTGCTCTAGGAGGTTTCCGGCCACCAATGCATATGGCGGAGGACTTAACGTGAATACTGCAGCGAACTCCTCGATGTGAATATCAATTTCTCCTCTTGCTCTCGCCATTGCTTCATTCCACTCATTCATATCGATATGCCAAGGCTCCTTAAAGTAGCCTATTCCAAAGCTGTGGCATGTTAGCCCAGACCGATCAAATCATAGAAGTTGGTTAGGATGCTACTCACAGTTGGTATTTAACTCTCTCCCATAGCCGGCCTCGTAGAACATATATTGCCGGGTGAGGTAAGTACTTCCGCGCAGGAAAGTATGTCCTTTGTGCCTGAATAGCACTAAATATTAGTCTCCGTCGTCTACAGCTGCATAAACACCAAAGCAAAGGACTTTCTCTCTTACCAGTTCTAAAAACAAGAACCACTTTTTCTCTGGTTTGCCCTCCTTCTCAATCAGATCTCTCATCGCACATACGACTATGTCCTGTCGGCGTTGCTCGGTCCAGGCTGCTTTGTTCCACTCCTTTCGCAGTTCCTCTGCCTCCAGGTACCTGGAGCGATTCGTGGCCATCATCCACCAGAGGTCTCTGCAAAAGATCCAAATGGCAGTCGCAAGAAACGGAAGAATAGCCATGAAAATGACACTACCGATGACGGAGACGGCTATCCATACGGGTTGTGGGCTTGAAGATTTTGGTACAGGCGCCATTTCGTTGGGTATACGGGGTGGATGTAGTGTTCGCACTTTGGTTCCTATATGCACCGTGAATCTGGCAAGTCTCGGAATATTTTGGGCTTGCTTGTGGACGTCGGAGCAGACGAGCGAGATACTGGGAGTTCAAATGTGCTCTAGGTACTGGCGCGGCTGTGCCGTTTTTGTACTAAGATGGTCTAATCATGTCGGCTACTACTTCCTGTCATATAAAGTACCAAAAAACCACGGTTGCACCAACCATTTCATCCGCCAGTACCACCGGAATATAATTAAAACCCTCTATGCAATCCTATTCAGCCTCTCGCTTTAGGAATATACCAATTTGTCCACCCGTTATCACTTGTTAGATACATATACTCCTAGTAGCTACCAGCGCCACCAGGATCGGTCCTTTTTGGCTTAACATCACTCCTCACAGTAGAACTCGTGTTTTTTTTGCAGAAGGTGTTAGGCACGCGACCTTAGCCACGTGAAGAGTACTGTACGAATAGTAGTGGCAGTATAGGTAGAAGCCTATGGAATATCCCCTACAAAGCCAATACTTCCCTGCCTTAGGCCAAGCACCCAGCTGAGATGCTGCCTTGTCTTCCCTCACGTGTCGCTAAGTTCTAGGCGACCCTTAGCTAATCTTTAGTGACTTCAGACACCAATGCCTGAGGCAGGGAGGTGTTGGCTTCGCAGGGGACACGATGTTATATCGGGGGCGCCGTAGAGAGAACCCGTGCTTCTAGGTTGTGTGGAGGACTCAGAGCTGAGACACAGAGTAGTTGGAGCCCTTTCGGGCTCCAAGAGACGGATTTGTCTGGTGATCGCCAAGCTTACCCACTACTCAACCGGTCGTCACCAACTACTCACCCGTTGCTCATCACTGCCCAACCAGTGTTCTTCGCTGAACTTTCTCCCCTGACTAGCAAAGCAGAAGAGAAGATCACTAATGAATCATATTACTTTACTGCGCTATACCACTTCTTATCAGTAACGTCGGCGGAAGCGAAATTCGCGCAGTTTTAAAGCAAGGATACGTGGTTTTATTGACAGGAAAGGCGACGCGAAGACCGGGATCATTAAATAAAAATTAGAGAGCGATGTATTAACATATCTCCATTTTAAAAATGCGGAGCGTAAAGTTTCCCGGTCCGACACGCTGAGTACGTAAGACCAAAACCCTCACAAAATGGAGGTCTGAACCTCAAGTTTCTGCATCGTTTGGTTCGGTATCAATCGAGATACATGCAGATTGCATCAACCCATAGCACGCGCTCGCGATCAAGAAGCCTCAGTTGAACCAGGGCAGAGTACAAGTTCCGTGTAACTTGAAATAGCCGTCGGTTAAGGAAGATCTAGCAGGTTCCTTCTCTACTACCCCAGATGTAGGAAAGCGCTTCGTATTCGGACTTGTAGGCTCCGCGGGAATCACCCTCTAAAGAGTCGGCTAGTAGATGGTCTTCGATTCTTGTTGCAAAGAGTCGTCCTCGAATAGCAGAGCCTTGTGAACCATGGAAGAGTGAAAACAGACATATTTCTTGCCAACCGGGTGGTCTCCATTTCAGCGGCTGATATAGGTCGCCGGCTTGAGCATCATTTTCTTCCATGTGTGAGCCTAAACATGCTCCTCTGGCGATGGGCCGCTGTATTGACAAAATTTAGAGGTCCCTCGATGGGATTGAGAATCCAGGAGCTGCCTATCCAAGCCTCACGAAGGAGTGGGGCACACGTTACGGAGATACGTTTGGCCGAGATCGGCGCCTGACTGCTCGCTAGATTTGGTCTCACCTTCTTCCCATCAACTTCAGCAACCATCTTTCCAAGGCCATTCCTTTATCAAATTTCATCAAACAGCCACCCTGATCGAGAATTTGACAAAGCTGAGCCGTTCGGAACTAAATCCATTTCGCATTTTCTCTACGATCGATCTCCGAACTGTCATCAAGCAACCTTCGGAAATACACAACTGTTGGAGAGAACTCCATGAATTGGAAACTCAGGAGAGTTGTCCTACATAAATAACGAGGGGGATGAGTTTGAGGGAGGTGTGGTAAGGGTTTGTAAGACTTTATAAGCAATATGGAGATGGGTAATAGTGAGTGTTTGAGGTAGTCGACGGCACTACTCGGTCACAAGTTTAAGGTGGTTCACCTTCATCATCTCAAGGGACGCTGCGGACCGCTGGGGGCATGGAATGCAGAAAGTTTGGCCTGGGGATGGTCTAGAACAGGGCATTTGATCGAGGCTACAGTATATTGGGCAGCAGTGGGACGGCGAGCCTACGGAAGACTTCTTGAGCTGCGCGGTTCCGGTTATCAGGGAGATACTGGCGTGTCAATGTGAGCCGGTGGTTCAGATATACAAAGGACTGCACTGGGAGGACAAAGATTTGTTTAGGCTTTGCCAGATGTACGCTTAAATGCTGCACATCTCTGAGTGCGGAAACTCATGAAGTATGAGGAAATGGACATTAATGAATTGAAGTAATGGGAGCTAGAGAAACCAGGATACTAACCTTGCAGTGATGTAAGGTAGATGTCCAGCGTTTTCAGAATAGGCCTATTGAGAATAGCATTTTGACCGTGAGAATGATGCCTGAGACATCTTCTTGCTTTACAGCTCATTCAAACTGAAATCTAGCGTTTCTTCGGCAACACATGTATGGCTATTGGATGACGATACATGGCTTTAATCTTTCACCTTCCCTTCCTATCATGTAAGGAGTTTTGTGGTGAATCGAGCCAACTAAAGAAAATTTAAAGAAGTTATGAAGTTCCGAGAAAGAAACTGGAGGTTCTTCTGTGAGTTGGATAGTGATACAAATTTTAATACCACATGAGTAATATTAAGGAATGCAAAAAAAAAAAACCACGGACATAAATATTGAGATTGAAATAGAGCAGACGATGTGAAATGACTATCACGTGACTGTACTGAAGAACCACACCTTGGACAAACCGGAAGGTCTGGTTCCGCTAATACACAGAAAAGCAGAAGAAGGCATGTTGAAATAGATGTACACAACGGGAGATACACATCAAGATACTCCCCACAAAATTCCATATCCGATCGGTCTTAAACCCCGCAGTCCGTCGCCAAGCTGATTCACCGCACCCATTCCATCCCATCCCCTCCCCGCCCCACCATGCACGGATCCAACTCTCAGGAAGTCCAAAAACGATGAAGGACCGATACGCATTCCCTTCACAGCAGTTAAAAACTCGCCCAAAGAAGAAAAGGAGACGCCGAGACGGCTGACTGATGCCGCACGGAGACCTGGGCAAAACAGGATTATGGATTCCCGGCGAATCGGAGAGCAGGCATCCATCACGTCAACCAGAAGTACCGAGTTACGGGGCCCCAGATCTTGACGAGGGTGTGAGATGGCAGGATGGGGCCATGAGTTGTTAAATGTACCTGTTGGCCCGAGGTCATGGAAGCGACATGGCGATCTGCGAAAATTGTTTTCTGCGACTCTGACGTCTTTTTCTTCCTATCTATTCATCATTGTACTGGTCCCTGCATAGGCTTATTTCAATTTGAATTCGTACCGGTTTTGAATACGTGGGTATTCTTGACTGGTGCGGGGAGCTTTCAAGATGTCTCAGGACCTCCGGATACCTCACACCTCGCTTTGGGCGAATCGAAAATGTCTTCTAATATGCTGCATCGTCTCGATAGCCAACCTGCAGTACGGTCTCGATTCCGCCGCTGTTGGCGGTCTACAGGCCATGCCAGGCTTTCTGCGAGTCTTCGGATATCCTGATCCTAAAAACCCCAGGTGGATATGCCATTGGCGTATGAGAGCCGCTATAACTCTCATAGTGAAGGAACAATTGGAGCTAATGAACGCTACAGTCAACATTTCAGCAACTAATAGCATCATTACTCACGCTCGGCTCATACATCTCTTCGCTTACCGCTGGTACATTCTCACATTTCTTCGGTCGAAAGATGGCGTTATGAATCGCCTGGGTCCACAACGCAGTAGCTTGCATCTTGCAAATGGTAAGCACCAACACCGCAGCCATCTACATCGGGCGTCTAGTCCTCGGCTTTTCAAATGGATTTCTGGTACCTTCTCTAATATTTATACATCTGAGGCCAGTCCGGCCTATCTGCGAGGCGTCATCGTTGCGCTATTCGCATATTGGGTAAACATAGGCGCCATCAGCAGTCACCAACGCGACAAAGGGGAATGATGGATAAGGCGAGCTACCAAGTCCCCATCGGAACACTCTTCATCGTCCCCATGATCTTGGCAATTGGCCTCCTCTTCGTCCCCGAAAGTCCCCGCTACCTCCTTGCAAAAGGGTGCGTCGAAGAAGCTAGAAGGTCACTCGAAACGATCCGCGGCACGTCCGTCCCGCTAGAATGCATCGAACTCGAATGGGCTGAAATGGTCAAAGGCATCGAAGAAGAGAAGCGCCTCGCGACCACAGTGGGCGCATTGGATATGCTCAAAGGCACCGATCTCCGCCGCACACTTCTCTGCTTCGGAATGATAGCCTGCCAAACCGGCTCCGGAGTCTGCTTCGTAATATCCTACGGCACCTACTTCATGATCGTATCCGGGCTCTCCATCTCCGACGCCTTCAGGTATTCAATCATGGCCACCTGTATCCGGTTCCTGGGTGTAAACATGGGGATGTATTTGATGTGACACATTGTCGGACGACGCACCATTCTCATTCTCGGCGGCATGATTTGCGGGTTCAGTCAGTTGGCACTGGCCATCGCCGCAACGGTCGCACCGGGCACGAGAGTGACGCAGAATTGCTTGATAGCGTTTACGGCGCTGTTCAAGTGGGGGTATAATATGTGTGTTGGTGCTGCGAGTTATCCGGTTGCGACAGAGCTTGTGAGTACGAGGCTATGGGCTTGGACTGTGGGGAGTGCAACATCTCTAGGATATCTACTCGCGTGGTTGAATGCTTTCTGTACGCCGTATTTTATCAATCCGGAGAACTTAGGCTGGGTATGTGGATTTCTTTCATAAAGTGTTATGTATTTGAGAGGGTGGACGGAGATTGAAGACAGAACTGACATGTTGGTTGATCAGGGCGCGAAATATGGATACATCTGGGCTGCATCAAACTCCCTATGTGTGCTGTCCTTCTTCTTCTGTATGCCGGAGATGAAGGGAAGGAATTTGGAAGAAATTGATGAGTTGTTCTTGAAGAAGGTGTCGGTGTGGAAATTCAAGACATATCAGACGTCGATTGGGCATGAAGCGACAAGGGAGGTCGAGGAGAAGGTGTTGGAGCAGAAGGGTGCTATGGTTGAAATGCGAGAGAGGGATAGTGGTGAGTGTGGCAAGCAATATTAGGGATGATTAGAGAGAGAATGAGGGGTGTTATCCTGAAGAACAGAAAAAGTTTTGCATTGCTATGGAAAGTATAAGAAGGAGGCGCCCAGGATATATACACAGAAGGAATGAGGTTTGGAAATCGAGCACTTTCCTACCTTATATCAAATTGAAAGCCGGCCTCGAAATTACGGATGACTCTCGTTATCCCCGCCCTGCTTACCAGCTTCCGACTTCGGCACCCAAGGCTCCGCATCCCCAACCCTCTGAACGACGAGCCCCGCACTCCCCGGGTTCTTCATTCCAGCTTCAAGCTGTCGCTGATAGCTCACTTGTCGCATACGCTCCGATTCTCGGGGTGTGAGATGAAGCTGCAGTACTCAGGTCAGCAATCAACATTTATGTATTCATCCACGAGGATGCTCACATATATCTCCACACCCACAGCGTGCAAAAACATAGCCACCCAAATCGCCATCCCAAAACTAACCCCAAGCGCCGCACCTATCTCAGACGAAATTCCGTTCATTTTGGCATTCACGACGACTTGTTTGCTCGAATCTGTTCCATTAAAATAGGTCTCACACTCCGGATAGTACTTCAATGTCTCTTCATCACTCTTCAATGTAAAGGCAACCTGCGCACAGGGTCTTGCCGAGAAGTATGATTCCTGAGCCGTTATGACAGATGCAGAGATGGCCATTATAATGCGCGCCGTTATGATGCAACCGGCCTAGTTTCACAAATTAGCAAAGTGTCGGAACGGGGATCTTGGGGTTTGAGTTGGGCGAAGGGGAAAGGTGACGTACGTAAAACCACCCTCTCAGCATCCACGCTCTATGCTGTTCAATCTGCAATCTCTTGATATTGATATACGCAAGGGCCATGGATACAACACACATAATGCCCAGCACACCAACCGCACTCTGGACATCCAGTCCTCCACCGAACGCGTGTCGTGCAATCATAAATGCTCCGACCGTGCTGATTAGGAAGAGCAGTAGTACCAGGTATCCGTTCAATCGATGAAAGAGGATAAGCTTATGCCGAATGACGGGTAGAAACTGAAACACGACAAGAAATCCGGCGGGCAAGACACAGCCAAGGTGAAGGAGTATCCCAACCTTGTACGGGTTGCGAAGGTAGTAGTAGCATTCGCCCGGTCCCGCGGTGTTGGAGCCTGTGATATCGGGATTGCAGAGGACGCCGTGCAAAGAGAGATATTGGAAGCGAGCTAGTATGAAACCGACGAAGGCACCAGCGAATATGAAGAAGAGGACAAAGTTGTAGCCTTTGCGGAAGCCGAGAGGAGAGATTATTTTGCGGGCGCCCCGTGTGAAGGTGTTAGGGGAGGGTTGTTGAGTTGGTTCAGACATTTGAGATGAGAGAATGGCAGAATGTAATGGTTGGAATGTTTAGGAGAGGGACTGCTGCTCTTTGAGGTGGATGGGAATGAGGCATGGCTACTTTATAGAGGATTGGAGACGCCATCAGGGATGAAGTAAATCATGGCACTCGGTAATCGAGATTTGAATGGAGTAGTTGCGAAAAGATCATGGGAATAGTGACTCAACGCAGTCAAAGGGCGATTCTCGCACTCTGAGAATGCAAAACCTATTCGCGATGTTCGTACCCGCGTATTTTTTCCATCTGCGCAAGATCCCCCGGAAAGCAGTTTAGCGCAACGCATCATGTGATTCACTCCAACCAATTACCCGGCACATCGATTTTCTCGACAAAGCGAATGCGTGACGGTGTCGTCATGGGTATCTGTGGCGCAATTCAGCGTCCGCTCCATTCCCAGGTCCACGCCCCGCCGTATCTTAAAGCAAGCTAAATATAAAGAATGGCAAGACGACGGCATTCCTAAAGAAGAGTCATTGTGCGCAGCATTATGGTCGGAGTACCGGGACGATCGAAAGGTTGTGCTACCTGTCGCAAGAGGAAGAAGAGGGTAAGTCCTGAAACAAGCTGGCGGAGACCTGTATAGTCGTGCTAACAGTAGCATACAGTGCGACTTGCAAAGGCCCAGCTGCGGGCAGTGCGAAGAGAGAGGACTAGTTTGTGGAGGATACGAGAGGCCACGCATCTTCGTCCATGAAGATGGAAAAGGGAGCGAAGGCGCATCGCTAGCGGAACATGGCCGCGCTGCTACGCAAATAATTCTGCAAAGACAAAGCTGTCCTAGGGGACCACAAGCGTGGATCGCGTTGCCAGAAGCGCTTGCTCGTTCGGCATACGGCGAAAAGAGTGCCAGCATGTTCTGTGAAATATATCTCCCTAGCGAGCGCACCTTTGGATCTTCGACAGAGAGATTCACGGTTGCGGGTTGGACAGACGAGATACAAGATCTATACGTCCGTGACGATGCACTCAAAATCGCTCTGCTTGCCGTTAGCTGCGCGGTCGTGGGGAGGGAGAAGCATGACCCATGGATGATTGCACAGGGTAGGAAGCTTTATGGCCAAGGCCTGATTGAAGTTGGGAAGGCACTCAAGCATAAGCAGCGCGCGACAAGCGATGCGTTACTTACGGTTCCGAGATTGATGGGACTATTTGAAGTTAGTACTCGGCATCATTGGAGAAGGAAGACTTACAATGACGCAGATATTGTTCGGAGCAGACCCAGACCTGAGCCTGCAAGCACGAAGCTGGCGTAGCCACGCCGAAGGAGAGTTGGCCATGATGAAGGCAAGAAAGCCAGGGATGCATATGTCTGGTGCTGCACATCGGCTATTTGTTGATGGGAGGATGTCACCGGTAAGTGGCGCTTCCAAGTTGAGGTGAGTCTGCAGCCTCACCAAACACCCAGATCATCGCCGCGGTCCGAGCGAGAAAGGCTACAGTCATGAATAGCAAAGAATGGAAAACAATACCATGGACAATCGAGCCGCGCACACCCAAGGATTCCCTGATAGATATTCTCGCGGGGGTTCCAGAGCTACTTGAAGAAGTCGAGAGACTGAAAGCAAGTGTAGATGGCGTAGACAAGGCGGAACTGCGCGCAAAAATTGCGAAGGCTTCCTTGGCCCTCGAAGCGGATCTTGACAAATGGTCTTATATACACGCCGCCCTCATGTATGAGCCCGATGATAAAAGTAAGACGCCAATTACTTTCGACCACCTCCCGACTGCCCATCTTACACTTCACTACTGGACTACTCGCACCTTAGTCTATTGGGCTCTAGTGGATGTATATGGAGAGCCCAATTCCGATATATTGCCTACACTCGACGGTCGAAGGAACCCATGTCTTTATGCACGACGAATCGCACGAGCAGTTCATTGTTTTTTCGAACCGGCTGCTGGAATTTTCGGTGCACATCAGGCTGCCTTTCCCATTTGTGTTGCGCTGTGGTGTTTGGAATCGTGCGGAAATAGTGAGAAGGAATATATGAGACTGGTCTGGGAGGTATTTAAGAGACCAAACCTGCCTAGGGCTGTATCATTTTTTCTCAAGAGCATGCGTCAGGCTGCAGCACAAAATTGACGTCCCGGGGAACTTTCAGAGAAAGAATTAGGAGCGACAAGCTTGGAAAAGAATTTTAGGAATGAAAATAGTAGACAATCTTGAAAGAGAAGTGATTCATCAAGACATCTTTCTATCCTCTATTAGTTGATCATATGTCATGCTCTCGTTCCTAACAAAAGCCCGGCCTTCGGAGGTTCTTGGCGATCGAATGATCACTCTCAATCAGCACCTGATTACCACGGTAATTGAAGAGGTATTGGAAGCTTATCCTTCGGACAAAGGACCGGCTCCGCGGTACCAATGTCATTGTCGCATCCCTATTAGTATTCAGAGTCCAATTGCATTAAGACAAACATTCACGCAGCATCCCTGGGTGCCCAATATTGTCCTGTCTTCGAGATATCGAACGTTCCGATCCATTCAACCAGTGACTCCGCTGCGACACTAGGATGCACGGCTATGATACCATATCAGCACAACTCTTCAATCACACAAGTCAACAGAAGCTCACTGCCACCCTCAACCCAGAACTTATCGATGTCAACACCCCTGGTCATCTTCATTCTCATGAACCCCGGATGCACCGTCGCAACTGCCACACCCCTCTTCTTCAGATCCAAACTCAGCAACTTGGCGCACATGTTCAGCGCCGCCTTGCTGGCATTGTGTCCGTATTTTTCCGCCGCCCTCCTTCTCGTGTCGCAGGGTAATGTTTCCACTCTCACTGCTTACAAGTATGACTTTGGTGGCTGAGTTAAGGAGGGCAGTGTAGCCACTTATTCAGTATTCTAGTCCTCAAAGGAAGCAATCACCAGAAATAAGCTCCCATGGATGATTTTTCACCGTAATTGGAAGGATACTGAATCCAAAGATATGCATCACCGGCACTTGAGTTAAGAGGAATTGATTCGCTCGGCTATGGGAAACCTTTTATAAGGACAAGCACCTTGGCGCTTGCTGCGACGAAGTTCTCCCAGACCTTGGAGGGAGCTATCGAGGGTCTTCTTAATCCAATCGTAGCTGCCTAGTACTTTGAATACAAGATCTCCTATATCCTCGACAAACCTATGGAAGCTACTTTCGGATATTTGAATGTCCTTCCCGGAGTCTTCCCTCGTACACGTAAATAAAATAATTTGCGAAAATTGATTTCTGCTTACGAATTCCCTTCTTAGATTTCGACACATCTTAGGATTACCACTTGAACGCTTCAGAAGAGACACAGAAAGAAAGAAATCAGTAGCAGTAATGCGTATCGAAGGAATATGCTTCTCTGAGAAGACCAAATTCTCGCCTTTGAGCTTATGCTCAAGCCTGGTAGCGGGTGGCATACTAAAAGCATCAACAAACTCGCATGCGGAAACCGACATACCGCAGAACATGGCCGACTTTATAATGCAGCGGCGGAGGTGACTTAATGGTGCCTTAGCCTCCATTGTCCACACCTTGACACATTTCCCTTGTATATACCGGACTGGTCACAACATCGTGCGGTTAGCAACTTAACACGTCCAATTCGCGTACAATTTTGTCTCTTTCGTCCTTTCCTGGTTCAACATTGCCGTCTTTCTACTCGCTATCTTCGTTATAACAGACCTATCTAGCTCCCCGCCAAGCAATACAAATATTCGGCCGTTTCCATTTAGTGAAGCGACATCGCTAATCAAACACTGTACTGCAGAGCTTTGCTGGCAGTTTTTCCTTGCTCTAGGAAGTCACCCTTCCAGCCAGATTACGTCCTTTCTGGCATCTTTCATTGTCTTCAGTTTCATTCAGCTCTAGTTTATTATGAATGTAATCTATTTGATATCCTGTGTTGTGAACTACAAAATCGGCGCCGCTAACGGGAACAGTTATGCCTACATTACAACTTTCTTTTCAGATATTGGGAGGCTGACGGTCTGAATTACTTACGCCTCAGACTTTGGTGTCTACTACGCAGTCCGACAGTTGCCGCTTTCTATTTTTACCCCTGGTTCACGTTCAGGGCCTATCCGCAATATCTTTTTGTCGTATCGTCATGCACAACATTATCAGCATCGATACATTCAGCAATGCCCATGATATCTCTTGGGGATCAAAGCCAACGCATTAAACATCCGACGATCTATCATCTATACAATCATGGTATCGGGACGGAAATTTAACCATTATCGCAGAATCAGACATACCTTAGGCCGGCTTGACCCCCAATTCTATGGCGCGGTAAGGGCTTTCTTCACCCCTAAATTGCGTCGAGCCCATGAATGGAAAATTACTCTTGTGGACAAAATGCGAAGTTGTCGGACTCAGCTTGTCGCCGCTTATGCTTTCTCGAACTTCTTACTTTGCGTAATTGTTGTGAATGAGAGCTTCGACCAGCTGAAGATTTTGGTAAGCTAAATCCCCCTATGGTCTCTTGATATTTTTCTCTCCCTGTTTCACGAACACTTACACTCTTTCTTTTAGGTAGAATACTAATAGGGCGAATAGGGAAGCTCGCGGTCTCACAAGCCCTGGCACTTTAATATTTGGATGTGGGCACCTCTACTTGCTTCATACTCCGGTTTCTAGGGTCGACTAGGTCACGCATAGCGGCTCAGCGAGACTATTCAATTGGCGATGATAGGTTATGCACATTCACGACACTGTACAAGTACGGACCCATAGCAGCACATGAGGCATCGAGAGCACGAACATATCGACATCGTGGACTAGCATGTATACCAAAACGTTTACATGTATGAAATGTAGTTGATGTTGAGCCTTAATATACGCTGATCTCAACAACCACCTCCACCTTATTTCCATCCTTCGAAATCCTTCAGCTCGATCCGAGTCACAACTTCCCACTCCCCATGGGGCAATGTTCCCATTTCATTTTTAGACACAGACGATCCAAGTCATGCGTTCAATTTCAACAAAGTTTTGGGCGCAAACCAGAACTCCGGCCACCATATAGATATTTCCAGAAGCCGATTTAAGTGCAGAAAGCTTACTCTCCCGATCGCAATGACAAGCGCACACTTTTGTCCATGTTTTAGTTTTCCAACCCAGTCTGCTCATGTGCTATCTCTTTATATGTTTTAGAAGACGTTTGCGTGGATAGCATGGAAAGAAGCAGGAATGGAAGAGGAGAGTTTATATATCTGTAGAGAACAGGAAAGGGAAGATCGAAAGCTACCACGTTGGCAGTGGATAGCAGAAGACACGGAACGTCCTCGGAACTGAGTGCAAAACCAATCAGCACAATTAAAAAATACAGATGCTTGCCGTAAATACGTAAATACTTTCTATACATGGAAATGCGGGACAATTTTCATCACGCTTCCAGAGCCAGTTCCCATTCTTGGCTGTCTCCATCGATTTTATTCCAGAACTCAAGTCCACACCGCATTGCTCTTGTCCGTGGTGTTTTTAATCTTGCCCAAATCTCCATCCCAGGCATGTGGAAAAAGCCGTCTGTTTTTAGCACCCAAGTCCAAACATAGTCGCCCATTCGGGGTGTATTTCGGTCCTACTCATAACTTCAAGCAGGACATAGGGTGTCGGTATGATAAATTTATTCTTTCACCCCATTCGCCGTATTGCCCATGCATTTAAGCCATGAAGTATAGAAGTTGTGCGACGAAAAATTGCAAGGTGTGGAGGAAAAAGGGGTTCATATAGTCGTGCAGTAGAGCACCGTGCCTGATGACCACGTGTAGAAGGGAGTTGAGGGGTTCGCGAATTATCCTGCCTTAGATCGATGATTAGTATTATCACAATAGGCGGATGCTTTTCAACCAATTTTGTGCTATTCAAAGTTCAAGCTGCTCCGCCCACTATCAACCAAGTCAGTTCCACTTATCTCTCCATAATGTGGACCAAGCAGTATGTCCAGATACCTGCCTTTTTTTTTAATTTATTTTTTTTGTATCTGCTCCACCGAAAACTTCACATAACTAGAATAAAGTATTATAGTCGGCGTTTTGCGATCTAAGTACAACGTATACATTTTCAATAGATCTTATAACTTTAATCCTGGACTATAAACCACACTAGATATAAAACTTAATTAATGGCATCTTTTAACCTCACCAGCCAGAATGTAAACGTGAGTAATCTTTTGTTCTTTTCTTGAATTCCACTTAAAGTTGAAATATGAAGTCCAGCCATGAAATACGCGTTGCTAAAGCTTTAGTCTCTAAAATCTACCCCACATGCGGTGTTCTCTAAATGCTTCTTGTAAAATCCCAGAATTTTTAGTTTACTAGTTATAACTTTTTTTATAAGCGAGTGGGCCATATAAGCAAGTGGGCCACTTTTGCCAATAATTACATTTTCTTTAATAACTTTACGAAAACTTAATATTATTTAACAAAATTTTAAAATTAGCTTTTTAGATATTAAATACAGCTAGTATTAAATTCGCATTATAATAATCCTACATAACCATAAGTTATTAAGCTTAGAATTTACTTTACTTTAAATTAATTTTTAGCTATTTATATTTATAATATTACTTAATAATAAATTATAAAAGCTTAAATATAGGGTATTAAAGCCTAAATTTATAATATATTGAAATTTTAAAGCTATAGTATTAGTAGTTTTTAAGATATTAAAAAATAGGAACTAAAACTTCTCCTTACCTAGAGTTCTTAAAAACCTACTTATTCTATTACTATAAAAGCATAATATAGTTTAAATTATACATAAAATAGCTTAAATTCAACTTCTATAGTTTCTTATTTAATAGTTATTAAAATATTAATAGCTAAAAACCAAATTTTTAAAAAGCTAATTCTAAGCTTAATAACTTATAATTACATAAGACTACTAGAATGCAAATTTAATACTAGCTGCATTTAATATCTAAAAATCTAATTTTAAAATTTTGTTAAATAATATTAAGTTTTCGTAAAGTTATTAAAGAAAAGGTAATTCTTAGTAAAAGTAGCCTACTTACTTATATAGCCTACTCGCTTATAAAAAACGTTAGAGAAAATAAAAAAAGAGTATTAAGTAAAAGGTTTTATATAGCTATATAAAAAAAGAAAAATTACGACATTAGTTACATAATTTATAAATTCTAGATATTTAAAAAGAAACTAAGAAAATTAATTAGTATTACTAAGTAATAAATATATATATTATATTTACTCTTTATTCTATAGCTAGTAGTCTAAAAGGCATAAATCTACTTCTTCTTTCTAATATACAACTATAAAGTATTTTTAAGTTATAACTTTAAAAATTAATGTATGTATTTCCTTTATAAATAGTTTTACTTTCATTTAAATGTCCTGCTACTAGAGTTTTAAGACTAGTTAATATTTTTAGTTTCTAATAAAAAGTTTAGATATTATCACGTCGGCATGGTGTGCAGAATCTAACTAATCTATTAATAAAAACAACTAAACTAAAGACTTAGTTATTTAAGTAATAAGGTTTATATATATTAATAAAACTAACTAACGCGTCCCGCATGTAATCCTGTATGTAATTCTATATATAATTTTATATATAATTTTATATATACTTATATGTATTATTATATTACCCCCCTTTAAAACTCAAGCTAATATTAATAGGGTGTTAATTAATTAGTAAGAGTCTAAAAAGCTAGTTCTATTTTATTTTTATTATTAAATAAGTTAACGGTAGCTGTTTGTAATATAATAGGATATTAAGTATACTTAGAGATTTAGTAAGTTACTAATCTACAGCATACACATATACTATTCTTTCGCTAGTAATTATATTAGCTAATAGAGATATATAGTGTATTATTATAATTAAAAGTGCTAACTACTTTAAGCTCTAGAGTATTAGTTTCTTAATATAAAGTATTCCCTACTTTAGTAACTACACTTATATTCATCCTATTAGTATAATAATTAGTAGTATAATTATAAGCGAATATAACCTAACGTCGTGATAGTTACTATATCGTATAAAAGAAAACGTTATAAAATAATAGAATTAATAGCTATGTTAACAGGGCTCTACGCGTTAATAAATTAAGACTATTTCTAAGTATAAATATCTTAATAGAGTCCGGCTAAGCTTAAGCTTTAGCTTTATAAATAAGGCGCTTAAATTTAGTAATATAGCTTAATAATAACTCCTTATCTTCCTATTAAATATTATATAGGGTATTTTTAGCTTCTTGTTATTAATTAGAGTTCTTAAATACACGCGTAAGTTATTTAAGAATTGTGTTATACTTCTATATACTATAAATCTCAGCTTTTACTAGCTAAAGTAAAACTATTACTTAAACATTTATCTCTAGGTTACTGTATATATAGTAGAACTGTGTAATTAAATCGCCTATAGCTTCTCCATTAACTTAAATCTTTACTCTTATTATAGATAGCTAGGTTTAAAAGTGATGAGACTTCCTATTAAATCTTAATAGCTTAAGAAGTTATTAGCATAAGTAGCTAGTATATATAAAAGGTAATTAATAGTACTAGCTCTAGCTAGTAGTAGTAGCACATAGTTTATTAATCTAGTTATATAAAAATTTAAGCTTATATTATAGTGTGGTAAGTGTACTCTAATACTTAGCTTATAAAGTCTTAAAAGAATTAGTTAGTATTACTATTAATTAGTGTTTAGCTCTAGCTTATAGCATTTTAATAGAAAAAAAAACAGTAACCTTAATTCCTTAATTCCTTAATTCCTTAATTCCTTAATTCCTTAATTCCTTAATTCCTTAATTCCTTGTTTTTGATTTCTTGATAAGAAGAGATCCTTTTATTAATGAACACTAGCATGACTATAATCATACAGTGTGATTAATTCTTTTTGTTTAAAAATATTCTTTTAGCTATCTCTAGTGTAGTGATGCTATAGTTTAGTTATAATATTATATTAACATAATATATAGAATTTAACTAATCTATTAACGAGAATAACTAAACTAAAGGCTTAGTTATTTAAGTAATGAGGCTTATATATATTAATAGAGCCGGCTAACGTGTCCTGTATATAATCCTATATATAATTCTATATATAATTTTATATATAATTCTACATATGCCTGCATGTACCGTCATAGATATATATTAAATTATTTTTAATTTTTTTAATCTAACTAAAATATTTTATTTTTGTATTTTAAACTAGGTTTATCTTCCTCTAATTCCCTCTTTCAATTAGTCAAGGTATTTGAATTAGGTATTTAAGAAGAATAGTAAAGATTTTTAGTTATTTAGAAATAGTACATTTTATTTACCTAGCTGTTTTTTAGATTTATAGAAGAAAACTTAAATATAATATACTACTAGTACTTTTAGTAGCAAGCTAGAAGTGTAAATTTTTTTTTAAAAAAAAATAAAGGTAGAAAGAAGTACATGAGGAATTTTATATCTCTATAGAGAAAAGAAAGAGTTGCATTTGAATTACGGCATCCCATACTTCACCTACGTGCCCATACTTCACCTACATGCCCATACTTCACCTACATGCCCATACTTCGCCCTTATACCTATCCCTCCTCCGCAAATGTGCAGACTACATGACAGCTGTATACACTCTCCACATCAGATTTACATTCTGGTTAGTTAAACATGATTTATATCCGTGGCAGTTTTAAACACTAAGTTCTCATCGTCTCCCACATAGGCCGATCACGTCTATCAATTTAGACACTCTCCTATAATTCAAAAGTCCCTGTGTTCTCTCAACGAGTCTCTCTTAATGAGTCGTGTTTAGCCCTAAGTCCCCAGACCCACTCCCATGCTTGTGATGTATTTCTAGACTTTGTATCCAGTACCCAAATCCCACACATCTAGTGTGATCCAAATTTTAGACAAATCCCGAATCCCAGTCCTGAGTTCCCTTTGCAGATTTTTTATACTCGAAGTCGGAAAGACTCCATGATACTTGGGTTTTTTTTTTTTGGTTCTCTAGTTAGAATCCACATTACCATGCATCAAGTGGATTCCAGTCTTCAGCCAGTTTTGGGGTGTGTGGAGAAAGAAAGCAAGAAGGGAAATGGGTATAGGTTTTATGTCTGCAAGGAGGATAAATCCGGGGTCGGGCGGAGGAAAACGAAACGAGGATTCATGGAACTACGGAAGTGGAGTTGGTTGATATAATTATAGGATAGAGATGCTCATCAGTATATATCTGAACGGGGTATGTCTTAATCACGCATGCCAATATCCATAAGTTCCAAAACCTAATCTTCCCCATGGTCTCTTGACGAAAGGTATTTTAACCACCTCTCAAACTAGGCCCCAAACTCCAACATAGAGCTTGTCTATAGTGGTATTTGTTCCACCAACTTATCCGTCCATCTGTCGTTCGTTCCGCAATTTTTAGTCCACCCCCTAAATCTTTAATGCATTGGCTGACTTCGGTTTTAGACATGATGTTCAGAAATCCCAGACATAGATCGTTTTAACTACTGTTCGCATTGAGTCGAAGATCTCTGACGACGCAGTCATGAACGCGTCGCGCTCATATTTTAGAGTTCCCAGCCAGACAACAGACCGAAAGAAATGTCGTATAGTTTTAGACGCGGACAAATCTGTGGTAGTGTAGAGAAAGGAAATTCAGAAACAGGAAGGGGGGAGAGGGGTTATATAGAGAAGCATAGTAAAATCTATGTCACGTGGATTCCGAACTTCCGCAGCAGACCAAAATCCCCGAAAGAGCTCCTTAAGCAGGAATAGCACCGAAGCGCTAAGATGCTCACTATCAAGATCCAACTCACCACCTTCTTCCTTAGATCCATCTCTTTCTTGTTCCTCACCCGGCAAATTTGAAATAGAGTGAAAGGCGTCGCTGGGTTGCAATTTCGGTAGTTTCACCCGCTTGCCGAGTAACCCTGTCTCCCTATAGTCGGACTCTTTCCATAGCATGTCCAATTTTGTCTTTTAGTCCGCGAAAGAATCCACTGGGTATATTACGCGATCGAATCTTGCACAAGGACCTCAAACTCCCAGCCATATGTAGCTGAAGGCTATCATGTTTTTGAATCGCTCCAAAGCGCTCCGACCCGCCAACCACCTGCATGAAAGCTGTTGCCTCCATTTTTTGGTCCCTATCCCGAGGTAACATAAGAATTCCTGGATATGATTTTAATCTCCCGGCCACCAACCATGGAGGGCGGACTTCCCTGGATTTCTGTCGTGGTACAGTATGTAGTTGTGTGGAGAAAGGATGCCACCGAGTGCAGGGAATTAATGTAACAGCGACCTTATAATGAATTTAGGGTTATCTAGATGATGGATGTACCTAAAGGAGTGACTAGGCAAATGAGTGTCAAGCAGGTTGCGAGTGGGCTGCAAGCAGCTAGTGTAGGCAGAGCGCACCAGCGGAGGCGGTAATGGACCAGTGTAGACTACAGCACCAATCGGTGCTATTCGGTGACAAAGGAAGCAGGAATAGGGAGGCGGGATGAGTTTATATATACGTAGAGAGGAGAGGCAAGAGAGAGATTTAGCAGAAGGGTGAATAATGTGTTTGAATCGACAACGAAAAAAAGAAGGAACAGGAGGGTTTCCGTCGACCGAGTCTTGTCATGTGAATTGTGCACCTCTGTAATCTTACAAGTCTTCTGGTATTTAGAGACGAAAGAGTTGCCAATATCGCATAACTATAAGGATGCCAACATTAACTTTTATTTCTCTTTAAACCCTAGAATATCTCTAAATCTCGACCTCCAGCATTCTTAGCAGCTATCATGGGTTGTGGTTTTGATATATCGAACCCCACTTGATGAATTCATCTTGATAGTCCCACCCTCCAACTCACATAATCGCAGAGTGATGGTATTTTTAGACCCCTTACCGGAAAGTCTAAGTAGCGTCGGCATCGCCTTTTGGACGATTTGATTGCAGCCACCGTATTTTGAACCTAGCTACAATACATATAGATATTTTCACAGGCTGTTTTTAGAAAGAGCAAAGAATTAGATGTCTGCAAAGAGAAAGGAAAACAGGAAAGGGAGGGGAGGATCGGTTTATACGGACAGGAAAAAAGGAAGGAGAAGATGGAAGTCAGCGACGTGCAGCACCTTGCTTTTTGGCCTTACAGCTTTGTGGAAAAGCGTAGAAGGCTGAAGAAGTTATCATACTATCATGGGGATGCTATTCATTATATCCAACTCACCAGCTCCAAACATCCCGATTTCCGCCTTCTGCGAGCTTTCCAGGACTAAGGTCCAGAATTCAGAGCATTAGCAGAAAATGTGACTTAGAATCACTACTATAGCTCGAGAATACTCACCAATATCCTTCCATTGATCCCATCCATGCTGAACTGCCCCTTCAACCTAGCCTTCCAAACATCAACTCAACCTTCAACGGCACTCACATGGCAGCTGTCTGAAAGTCTTTTGATTCTCCCTCGCTGACCCACATAGTCAACGTAATTGGGGGTTTTGACGCCAAATTACGAACCGCATACTAATACAGCTGGTAAGTTTTGGTGCCAGACCACGGACCCATTTGGGATCTCCAACAAGGATGATAATAGCCAAATAGCATTGCTGGATTGTAATGAGAAAGAAAGAAGGAAGGGAGGATGAGTTTATATAAAGAAAAATTAGAAAAGAAGAGAAGCTGAGGTGAGGGCGGCGTCACGTGGAAATACCATTCAGCTATTCTCAAAGTTGGTAGCGTATAGTAAAGCCAAAAAATTCCACCGGTGACCACGAGATCATGGCAATCCTCACTGTTCCTGCTTTCTGCACACCTCAATTTCTGCTTGAAATCGCGAAGCAATCTCTTGACCTAGACTACCTTTTTCCCATGACACCATTCCAAATGCAATTTTGATCTACCCACGGCTCCACATACGGTGTTTCCCTGGACTCCTTTTAACCCAAAGCTATATCGCAGATATAACTTGTCTCCTTTCACGATTTTAGTCCCCAAGCGGCACTCACATGTTTTTGCTCCCTTGCAACGTCTTTAATCGACCAAGAAAGTGGTTATTTATGCAGAAAGGAGTGTAGGCAAGAGGGTTTATAAAGATAACTAAAACAGCAGGAGGGAGGTTGAAGTCAAGTGATAGTGGATAACGAGGGGGTTGTAGAGAAGCTGCAAATTCCCCACAATCAAAGTTCAAAGATTCTCACCAATATCTCACTGCTCACTACTTGCCATTCCCAATCCCTCACCCACAAAGTCCATACCTGCAAGCCTCCAATCAAGCCCGAACGGCGACGGTATCATGAGGACATGGTTTATCAGTTGCGCAAGCCACTGGTACTTGTCCAGAGGGCTTTTGGTCCACAACACGACCGCAGACATAAATTTACTCTTGTAGAATTCTTAATCCCCAACGGAATCGACATTCCCTCTCTACGCTATCGAGTTTGATAGCTGAAGTGGTTGGCTGTGAGAAAAGAAGGCGCTGAAACGGATGGTTTATATGGACGCGGAGACAAATAGCGGAAAGGAAAGGATCAGATGGACCAACTTCTGAACCTCTCCTAGCTCATTCCCTGCTAAGCGCTTAATTATGGCTTCGTTAAGGGAAGTCACTTCTTTTCACAGTCTTGGTGTTTCTCCTTTTTCCTCCCGCCCAGCCACGTGCATCAGTTTGCCCAGCCCGCGGAGAAGCAGTAGTAGATGGGTGTTTATCATTAAGGAGCGGAGATGCCTGTCATCAGCCTAGCCTGCATCATCCAAGCCACCCCAAGGTCGGTATCCGGAAACCTACAAACGCTAACTCCAGACTCCAAGCGGCGGGGCTGACATACTCTGGGACGCCCTTACATTGTAGTTCACCCAAAGCAACCCACATAGAAGGCTGTCACCGCGGAATTTTGATCCACATATGGATGACAGTTCAACCAAGTTTTAGAATCCGAAGTCCACAACGCAGCCATGAATCCAGTTCTTTCTTTTTTTAGTCCGCAACCACACTTTCCATGTCCAGAATGCAAAGATGTTTTTCGAAGAACCAGAGGAGTGGCAGTCTGTAAGTAAAAACGAAGAACAAAGAAGCGGCGGGAGGATAGGTTTATACGGACGTGGAGAAGGAGATAGAAGGGCAATGGAGGTTAGGTAAGAGTGTCACGTATGCCCAAGTACAGAAGTATTCGAAACCTTCATAGCTGAAGCAGTGTTGGGAGGAACTATGATGGATGTAGATGTTGATCAAAGAGTGAAGTTGCTCTTCATCATCTCACACCTCTCCCTTTCTTCCCAGCATCGCGCCTCCAAATTCGGCTATCATACTTGGAGAAGTAGTTGCGTATTTTCCGTTGTCAAGCCCAGATCCGCAATCTCGAAGTACCGCGTTTCAAAGCGTATGTCCGAGTGGACAAGACTTCTGGATGGGGCCGAAGCAGGTTGCGATACTGATTACGTGGATGACGTAGTAAAGATTAGATCTTGGGTTGAGGTAGTGGTGACTGAAAAGGGCTCCTCAAACGTGTCAGATATTACGTTTGGATAATATTGAGAAATGATGTAGAAGGCCATGTGGTATCATGAGCAGACTGATAGGTAGCGAGACGCTACCTGCTTAGAAGTGCCTACGCTATCCTTGCTCACCTCATATATTCTACTAGTCGTAGAGGAAATACCATATTTCTTTCCGCTGGATCCCGGAATGATTGTTCTTCGTTTTATCTTCGGCAGTTCGGGGAATCTAAATCCGATGAGCCGGTCATGAGACATGATTGCCTGCTTTGCTGATGCGTTGCGATGAGTTGGCTCTAGAGTTGGATACAAGGCAGTTTGTGAAGCAGGCCGTTAATACGACCTCGTCCAGTACTCTCACACTATGTAGTGAGCCACAGCTGCGACATAGAAACGCGAATGGCGCCATCTGCGATCGCATGCAGAACTCTCCACGGCCGCGGAGTAAGAAGGCAGAATATCATTCCGGAACATATTCACCACACCATAACCCTAAACGTCCCACTGCCGAAAATGGTCTAGAACATCGTCGAGTGTCTTTGACGGTGGCGTGGTTTGCAGGATCCCGTCAGAATAATTGCCGCACCCAGGTTTTCGGGACCGTCAAGTTTCTGATTGGAAATCGGAGAATGAGCCGAAGAGAACGCCGCAGGGGGGCTGTGCGGTACGGTCCGAGCATAGCCTCATGAGGTCGCGTCGAAGGTCGTGGAGAAGGATGTTGATGACGTTGGATGGGGGCGGTGTGAGAAACATATGGGGAAGGTGAGAATATAGACTGCGTATAGGGGAGGTTGGGTGCCGATCGATGATACGTTATGCCTTAAAACCTGCCGCATCTTGAGCTTTAAGAGACTGGATGATTGACCGTGTGAGTGCGGTCCCGCTGTGTGACTGTGTCGGAATCATAGAATAGCAACGATTGACGGAAATGGGGGTTGGAAGGATCATGGTCAGAAGAGACGAAACGAAACGTTGACGCCGCAAAATGAAGTGAAACGAGTGGTGGTGAAAAGAACGGAACGTCAATTCTAGAATGCGAGGGATCATTTTGGAGGCGGATTTGGCTTCAAACCGACGTACGATAAGCAAGTTTCGTGAACCGAAAATAGGCGTGAAATTCGACTTCCAAAATTGAGTACCATCGATACTTGGATCAATGGTCTCACTGACTTCAGTTCACTGGGTACTATGAGTCGGTATTTTAGAAAGTTGGGACTCCCGAGCCTAACCCCCGATTTCAGGAGAGCTTTTCAAAACTCGCATCTGGGTATCCAACACAGCTGGTTTCCCAAATTAGAATTCTGGTCTCGCGCGCGGCTGACTCAGGATATCGGATTCGGGACACTGAACGATCTCGGCGAGGAGCTCACCATCCAAGATCAACCCATGTCCACACTGCCGCCGGGTTCGGGAACGGCGCTCCTAACAACGCGTTCCCGGACGACAATCCAACTCCCGTCTCTCAAACCTGAATTCGGCTTGCTCGAACATGTGCCAATATTCGATATCACCGGAATTGGAACGGGAAGGCGCGACGAAGGCAAACATCTGCAGGGTGCCTTAAATCCCTGAGCTGAAATGCAAGGTGGGATTTGTGATGGATCGAGTAGTTGCTACGCAGCACAGCAGAGAGGCAGATGCTTCTGCCCTGCATCCAGGGTACCAGTCTCATGTCAGGGTGCGATGCATACGGTAAACAGGCCAAAAGAAATCAATCCAGTAATACAAGTCCTTCGATTCTGCAGGTGCGACGTGCTTCGAGCTTCCAGAAGATCGGCTGGTGTGACTGGGGCCTAAAATAGGGGAAGCAGCAGTATCCAGCTAACGGGCGCTTGTAAGAAGAAGGAGCTCGAGATAGATAGAGTTAGAATTGGATTGGTTAGTAATTGCGGCGTTTTCATGCCCGAGGAAAAGACGAATTAGGAGAAATCGACGAGAACCAGAGAGCCGGAGCTGATGCAATGCTACCTGGGAAGCCTTCACATGCAGCGCACTCCGCGTGCATAGCCAGCCGCAGGAAGAAAAGGGAAGTGACAGGCGTGATGTTGCAAGGGCCCTTGCATCCAAACCCTCAAAAAAGGATGATAGCGTTGCACTTCAGGACCCGACACTGCGGTTCTCTATGTTAATATATCTAATCCGTGCAAGTGAACGCTGCGCTCTGCTCGGCGTCGGTAGCGTATTGTTGCAATTTCAACTTCGCGCGAATCATAGTGCAAAAGCCGAGGTGGAAGGGCTGGGATTGCTTTTTTGGGGATATGCGTCGTGTCCCCTTACGCAAATGATAGTGGGAGCAAGGGTTTTTTCCAAGTGGCCGCGCACGAGATCACAATCTCATCACCGGCAATGGCGGCCAGGGTCCTCTTTATGCCTCGGGATGACCGTAGTCATATTTGTTTTGCGCGTGTCGGGTTGATTCCGTGCGTCCCCGTTGCGAGACCGAAGCCAGCTCAACTCGTGCGTGTCTCAAGAAAAAGAAAAAGTCGTGTCGAGCTGGGTGCCTGTTTCACGCGTGAGAGGACCGTCATGCTGTCACCAGTCAAAGAAAACTTCCGACGCGCTCCCAATCCTTCGGAGACGACCGGCTGTGGGCTTTCGTCTCCCCTGTCTAGGGTTCGAATGGTATTGGTGGACTCCAACTCCATCATCGCCGTGCTGGTGAAGGAATGTTGTGGAGGCGTCCTACGTCGTGTTGGACCTTCCAGGGTGTCTTTCAGCTCCCTTCCGGCTGAATGGAAGAAGAAATCCATCGTGCACAGAGGTCGTGATCTGGTGGGATGCACGGGGCCAGCCGCAAGAACCACTTCCAGGGTTTTGTTGTTTTTGTGCTGGTATCAAGGGCGCATGAACGACGATGATTGTACTACCCCGCGAGAAGCTTCCTCAATAACCCTCCCCATCCATGTCATTCATGAAAAGGATACTGTTAGTCAAGCCGAGGCGACTAGATGGTCAGCGCCTGTCGATGCTTGTCCCGGCTCGAATTGGGGGGAAACCTGATTCCATTCCTATTAATGATCCTTACGATCGACGCCAGAGTTGGATGGTGTGTCGCGCAATCATGCCTGCAGTAGTTCGAGGCGAAGGATGGCGACGAGATTCGGCGTGCTGCGACGAGATGTGAAAGGGGCGACCTCTCCCGTCCCATCCGACAGAGTGCAGGTCGATCCGGTCCCGCCAGGACGGTTGCTGGGTTTGCTTCTTTGGCCTCCGAATCTTCGTGATTGACTCGCTGAAGCCCGGGAAATGCGAGGTTATTCGACGCCTCACATGCCCAAAATCCACCAGCTGATTCCACAGCATCATCGCGGTGGCGAGGCCCAATGTGAGGCTGTCCGCAAGAGTGTTGGTGGTGGGGAGGTGAGAGCTATCTGCGAGGAGAGGTAAATCCTGGCGATGCATCCAACTTCGGTCCCATCCCAATGTCACACAAGCACTAGTTCATTGCATCGTGTCAACATGCACTGCACTACCGTCCCTTTCTTCACCGGCACTTGCAAACGAGAGTGAAGTGTAAGATGATTCTTCTATGCTGCTAACTGATCTCATACACTGGTTGCTGCCCAACAGCCCAACCATCTCTCCTGGGTATCTGGCAAGTCATCCCAGGCTGACCGTTCCTGACAGCTCAGGCTCTAAACCCTAGACACTGCCTAAACCTCGCGATGACTGAGATCATCGCCGCCCAACCTCGACCCCAAACACCTGCTCTTTCTGTCCCGCCATCCACCCTTGCAGCTAGATGGCAAAAACGCTAGCTGGCCGCCCAGATGACATTCTCCCCACATCCATCTACGCCCACATACGCCTCGATATTCCAAAAGCCCATTCATCCACATTTATCATTACATTTTCCCCGAGCATTGACCAATGCCAGCACCGGTCAACACGTATTAGTCGCGTCCGCAAAAGCAACCAAAATACCAAATCCAGAAAATGCCATGAACCTCTTGCCAGAGCGCCAAGCTCCCGTAATAATTACGCCACTTCGAATTTTCTTCGTACACCGCAGGATCCCAGAACACCCATATGCCCATAGCTTTTCCAAACCCTCCATCTAATGACTAGATCCAAATCGACTGACGGAAAAAGGAAAACTCGTGACAAGTGGGCGCTCTAGAGAGGCGCATGTAGATGCAAGTGCTCTGAACCCAAGGAAATAAAGTATGCAGTGCTCGTTCCGCATTCGTTCCCGATGCCGCAGCAAGATGCCCATGATGACTACACGTAACAGAAGGAAAAAAAGGCAAATGCAAGATAGAATGCACCAAGTTCAATAAAGGTGGACAAAGAATATAAAAATGAAAGCGCTCTCAACCGGCTTCGTGATTTGAAACGCAGGGAACATTAGGTGGGGGTATAGCGCACAAGAATTCTGAATTGGATAGAAGAATCCGGGCGAGGTAAATGCGCTATTAGGATGGTGCACGTAGGGCGCCACCATAGAAGCCACCGAGAAGAGCACCATCATCCGGCTCGAGTGAAATTATCGTCTTCGCGACGTCGAAGTGGAAACTGCGCGTTGGGAAGCGGATGAAGACCCGACACCGACTTCTTCCCAGAGCTCGAGACACGTGGTCAGCACTAGATGAGAGTCAGTTGATCGTTCTTTGAGGGGTATAGGCGTGTACTGACTCGCAATGATTTCTTCCTCCCATACACCCATCTGATAATCCACAAGGCCGTGCTTCTCCATATTATCGCAGTTTTTCACCAGTTGATCGCCCATTTTCTCAAGGAAATCGTATTCAATCAGTGTCTGTGGCGCCTGCGGTCGCTGTCCGGAGTCGACCATTTCCTGCGTCATCTCCTTCTGCCTTTGCAGTGTCGTGAGCCAGCAATTGTTGAATTCCTCCCATAGCTTGAGTCGTTGAGTGTATTGTGCTTCCTCGTCTCTAACTAGACCTATAGTCAATTCAGCTGCTCATTCTTGAAGTCAGCTCCCAGTAGGCTCACCTAGCGTCTCGGCCCAATGGAGAAGCCAGTCTGATATCCTGAAGAGCTGAGCTCCTGCATCACTGAGACGACCATCCCTTGTGTACTCGAATGTCTTCTTAAGCTCTGTTTGATAATTGTTGTAAAAGGTCTCGTATTCGTTCGCTGTAGGATCGCCGTAATTAGACTGGGAATAACCCCCTTGGGAGGTTGGCTGGTTGGGATCAGACATGCCCGCGGCAGTATAGGATGGCGCAAGCGTATCTCGTCCGACGGGACTTTGTTGTGTTGTATATCCTATTGACGAGTACTGGGAAGGGACATTCTGCGTTGCCAGGGCGGTTGCAGGCGCGCTGGTCGGGCCACCTTCCCCTCCCACATAATAGCCTTGTGCGACCCCGAATTGGTTGGATAGCACCTCTATAGCCGCACTCTGTCGGGGTTGGTACGGTTGTACAGGTTCATACGGTGATTGCGGTGTTGCTGTTGCCTGCTGCCCGGAGACATTGTACATGACATTCTGCCCGTACTGCGGGTACTGCTGCGACGCACGCTGCTGCTCGGGTGAATATTCCTGCGCCGCATACGGCACCCCCGACGGTTGTATTGCGGATCCAACAAACTGTGAACCTTCCCCGTAAGCGTAACCATAACTTTGAGGGTTGGCGCGACTTCCAGAAGAGGGTGCAGACGTGGGCGATTGAGCGGTCAAGGGCGCCTGTCTCAAGCGATCGGATGCGCTTACCACAGGATATTGTGATTGGGCTTGGATGAGCCCTTGCTGGGCGGCGTAAATTGAGGGATTGGACTGCCGTTGCCGACGGTCATTGTTTTCCATCCCAGCCGGCCGGCCTTTGAGCTGAAGATTGAAGGGCGGATCAAGAGCCCGGTACGCCAAGGGCGAGACAGGTGGAGTCGCGTAATTTGCCAGCTTGTTGGCTTGAGAAGATAACTTTGGGAGGGGTGGATTGGGCAAAAAAAAAAGAGGTGGGCGCGTGGTGGGGCAGAGTGACGATGTTCGACTCGAAGGAGCAGATCAGAGAACGACTAGAGGGACTGGTGTCAAGATGCGGGTGGAAGAGAGATGGGAAAGAGTGAAGGACTGACGTTGAATTCGTGTGGTTGAAAATGCTCGAAGCCAGACCGAGTGCATATAAACACGCCCTGGGTGCATACACAGCACAGCCAATTGAGCCCGAGCTGGATCAAAAGAAGACGGGCGTAGAAGCCTCACTGACACGCGTGATGGCCAGCAAGGATATCCTCGGACCTCTGTGACGAGGATGTCTGGTGACGGCTATTGGCAAAACCCGGAATCCAGCAACCCGATAGGGAAATGTTGGAGAAAACGTTGGCGAAAGTGCGGGCTAGCAAGACACGTAGCCAGCGACTGACAAGGAAAAGAAAGCCTGGAGAACCCCGGGAGCGATAGGCAGTTGTGGTGAAGCCAGGTACGGAAACGATGTTTGTAGGGCAGTCCTTGCAAGGATTCAAGATGCCCAAAGGTTGGGCGATTGATAGCGGACTAATGGGTCGTCTCAGACAGCACAACACCTCTCCACTTCGGTACCTTCACAACCTTAACTGGCCGATGGCGTTCTTCACGATGAGGTCCTTAGCAAAGCACAGGACGATTAGGAGCAGGTGCAGGTAAAGAAGTGAAGCTTTCGGTCCGAGTCAAGACAAAAGTGCGACAGAGATGCTATATTTGTAAGCTCTCGCACTGGGCCCACTAGGAACACAGAGAGCCCTCGATGAAAGGATTCGAGAGAGAGTAACCCCATTGGGGTGCGGCAAGGGCACAGTTAAGGACACACAGCGTCTCCAGGCCCCGGACGGCGAGCTAGAGGTGGTGGACGACGCGACAGGTCGCCGAGGGATGGCGTCGGATTCGGAACAGGTCCTAGGGCTGGAGTGGGGAATGAGATGGGAGATGTGAAAGCCACATCGGTATGGCATAGGAGACGCAGTGGAAGGGGAGAAAAAGGAACAAGCCGGGACGCCACTACGGCGAGCTGTGAAGTAAATAATAGGGCCGGGTAGTGGGGCGAGCGCGAGAAGGGGAATTGGGGACGAAACGAGCCAGGCCGCGTTGGGGGGGAGGGTACCTGAGGGGTGGGTGTGGCTTTGCGCCGGGGGGTAGGAGGATGAGAGGTGAGGTGGAGGAGAGGGCCCACGACAACCATGAGTACGATGACAGCGTGCCTTGCAAAGTCTCCGATTTCCGATATGATATGGTGGGGCTTAAGCTAGCATGAGTCCTCGTCTAGCTACGGTTACAGATCTTCCTTGATCGACAGGCGGGCTGGGCAGGCATTTCTGCAGGGCATCTCAGAGACAGCGCCGTGCAGCTGTAGGTAGAGGCTGTAGGCAGGCTCGTAAGCAATCCATACCTCAAGCACCCAGCCGTCCAACCTCACTGCCAAGCAGTGCGTCAGCAAACAGTCTAGACGGCTGCTGCTTTTGCTTGAGCCTCTCCCCCAAGCATTTCATGCGCAGAACTGACGTGGTGTAGGACCGCTGCCCGATTCTGTTGCTCCAGTCACTTGATGACTGCCCTCTCGGTGCTCCGCTGCGGCCAAACTCGTCGCCATCTCTGCCCTCTCACGACCTGCACCTGTTCCTTGGCTGCCGACGGGGCCTGACGCCGCGATGAATGGACCCCTGCGAATGCTTGCGACGCCACAGGTCGACATCATCCATCGAGCAGCAGTGCTCCACGGCAGCTGACGGCCCCCAGCACGAGGGGTCTGTTTGCTGGCCAGGCGTCTGTTGAGCCACCAACAGAACTGCGATTTTCTCGAACCCCTATAGAAGACAGGCTGGCGTCGCGTGTCTGCAGCGACGGAGCCGGTCGCAGATATGTTTCATGCACGAGAGAGTGGGCGATGGCAGTAGTCTTGCGCGCAAACGGGGCTCTGATTCGTTTCTGAGCTTGTCAAATCATCAAACGTCTGTCCAAACCTTTGCAGCGTCATCACCTGGGCATGTCGTGGGCGAGGAGGCGGCGAGGGCTGACATGGCGTCGAACTGGCCGCCCGCTAGAGCATCAGTGCGTTTACAGGACTCAGGGGGGTAATTTCGGCATCGACTCGACCAAGACTCGCTCATCTCCTTGATGCGGGAGGTCGCAGGGATTGCTCACGCGCGGCCGATCCTCTCCACTTCTCACAGCCTCACTTGTCGATCCTGAGGTAGGGCCAACGTCGTGACTGGCTGCGTGTCTACTTTGTTTCGAGTTTGAATGAAACGAAAGGTCTTGCACCGGGTTGGCGACTTGCGCAGCACATCACCTTTACTCAACTATTTACACGTGGATATACGTTTTGCTTGCAAAACCATCAGGGAAACTGACTCTGGACACGAAGACGGGCTCTGGTAGACAGGACGGAAGCGCTCCTGCAACTCTGACTGGAGCCCGCTCAACAAGGAAGTCATAAAGGCAGCTAATGTGGGCGCTTCCTCCCGATGCGCGTCTGACCGTGCTCACTCGTCACAACACTGCGACATTATTTTATTCTTTTTGTCCTCAACACGAATGCAAGATCTCAACATTCAATTCACTCGTCACGGCGGACCGGGCCACGCGGCGGCCTTATTTCCGACCGTTGTCGCAACCATGAGGTTGCACTCACGTGGCAGCTGACAGGGGTTTCCCGAATACCACAACCTTCTCGAAGACAGATTCACGTTGCCAGAAAAGCCAAAAAAGAACGATCGAATAAAACGGGCCGTCGTTGAAATTTGGCAGCCTCCAGCTATGATCAAGCGCTAAAGAACGTCATCCGATCAACGGCGATCGTTAAGTGGTCCTCGCACATCATCCGATGCCCCCATCTCAGGCGAAATTGCAGGGTGACGTCGAATACAACAGTTTTTCGAGAAGGTTTCATTTCGCTCGAGAATGCTCTCTGCCCTTCGACGGGAGATTACAACGCCTCCCGCTGACAGCGGCCGCGAACGAATCGTGTGTTACATGGCTGGGGTACCAGCACTTCCATCAAACCCCAAGCGAAGCTTTGGCGAGAAGTCAATAAACTCTACACGACAAAGACCTCAGACATACCTACTTTTGTCTCTTAGCTGCAGCATTCTCGAATTTTGAGTTCACGCCAACGGTCGATCATGAACGGCCGTTATCCTGCTTCTGGCGAAATGCAACGTTCGAGCATCTCCCCTGGCTTTAGCCGTTGAGGCTGCCGCCTAGTTGCCGGCCGTCAGATACGCGCATGGAAGCGAATGATTGCCTGTATCGACGGTGGAGTCGGTACTGTGGTATCAGGCAAAAGTTTTGTACATTGTCAGTGCGTTCCGTATGGCACGTGTAACGCCACAAAATTAAATACACCAACCAGTGCATAGAGATTTGCTGACAACATCGCTCAGTCTTTTTTCTCCCTTTTACTGATTGGTGAATTTGTACCGCTAGGGTCCCCAGTAGCGCACCGACAATGTACAATATATATGCCGGATACCACAGTAAGGCGAAGACGGTGATTGGCCTGAGTTTCTTAAAATTCTCCATTGGCCATAAGATTGTGCTTCATACAGGTTTTTCAACACGACTACGGGTAAACGACATCCCACAACAGCACATCTCGACTACACCCCACCGCGATATTAGCCACCCTGCTGACAGACAGAACATGGTCCGATCTCTATAGACTAATGCTGAACCAAATTTGCTCATGCAGGGCGAGCGCCTTGGGCATTTTTACGTGCCGTCGTGTCGTCCGAAAGAGGATGAACATCCTGTGATGATCTGATTATGACGTTTTAGGCCATCGACACAGGGATTGCAATTCTTAGCGCGATATGATCTTCGTCTTCAAACTCAACTTTATGTGTCAAAAAGGAGAGGTTTTGATTGCGGCTTCGGCTCTGCAATGGTTGCACATCACCGGCAACAAAGACCACTTGCGGTGCATGGAACTCCAGGTGCCCGCACGTCAGCCTATCTAGGGACATCTGAAGACCAATGGAGCTGATGACTTTCTGCGAACGCATAAAAGGCTGACAGGGTTCGGAAGAAAGAGAAGCCATGACTGGCAGATCATCCCAGGGAACCGTTCGGTCGGCTTGTTGAACATGAAGCTTAGCGAGTCTGCATACCGAGGCATGATAAGAGACCACCTTTCTCGACGCACTCCAGGAGCCGCCATGGGACGTCACGAGTCCTGTCAAACTCTTACGACAAGAAACAGCGGTAGGCATTTGAAACAGTTCCAGAAATATGGTTATTAGAGTTTCAAACTCTGCCGCCATGGTTTGTCATAATTACATCTCGATTCTTGATGGGGCTTCGTTTTCGGATGCTGTTGCAAGGTCGGAAAGTTCCACAACAGCATTATCGCTACGATGAAGGATCAAACGGCGACACTAGAAGCCGGTCCGAATGCACTCGCCAAGTGGTACACGCCAAATGTCACTTCCAAATTCTGCCTGTTCTCCGACTGACCTACATTCGCTTCACTAAACAGATGAAAACGTGGCTGAACACAACAGCTGCACATACAAGGTAATATACATGGAGTTGTGAAACCTCAACGCTTGACCCAGGTTGGCATCTTGCGGGCCTTGACATGTCCCGCCTTTTTCCTTTCCACCTTCCTCGGATCCCGGGTAACACAGCCAGCTGCACGAAGAATAAGTTAGCGCTCGGCGTTCCCCGGAACAAGTTTAGACAGCTGGTTGAGCAAACTTTCACACAATGAGGCGGCAGTTGCTTCATGTGATGGAGACCCCATGTTTGCATAAAAGAACGTGCAGAAAGCCACCTTGAGGACGAACGGAAAGAGAATAAGAAAGCGAGAGAGACAAGGAGATCGGTATTGCCGACTTACCTCGTCGCAAGGCGGGTTTCAACGCCGGTTCGTGCACAAGTAACGCTTTCGCAACTGCCAGCGTCAAGGCCTCAGCCTGCCCAGTTACTCCTCCCCCTGTGACTAAGCCCCAAACGTTATACTTGTCGAGCCTTTGGGTGGCTTTCAGTGCCCAGACGGCGCTCTCTCGGTCGTGCAGTCTGGGAAAGAAGTTCGACAAGGACTTTCCGTTGATTAGCACCCCCCCTTCCCCTTCTACAACCCAAGCAACGGCAGATGATGTCTTCCTTCGCCCAACGCCCTTAGCTCTGCCCCATTCATCTATCACCCCAGGTTTGGGCTTTACATCTCCCGGTTGACTGGCCTTCTTATACCTCAACATTGCTTGCGTGACCTCCTCGGGCATCAAGGATGGATGTATGCAGTTCAGCCGTCGTAGTATATGGACCATTTTATGATATCGCTGTGTCTTGACGGGCTCGTTGACCATGATGCGGTATTGATCGATCGTCTTCCATGCAACCTTGGGGGCCTCTGCAGCCGGAATGGTGGGAAGTGTAGCGACTTTTCTGAGGAGCGCGGAGAGGTTTATGAAGTCACCGGTGAAAGTAGGCTTCGCGCTGAAGTAGGAGGGCGATGCTGGGATGACGCGGAGAGTTCGCAGTAGAGCCTTTTTTCCACGCTCTTTTCCATCCTGCTTGTCGAAATCAATTGGCGGTGCCGCAGTGAACTTCTCGGGTGTTTCGCTGACAAGCTCGGCGTGCTTTGATATGCTGGTCGAGAGGCATCTTGCGGTCGTTGGACGGAATATCGTTCGAGGAACCGGTATACTTCGTTCGCATCGAGGTAGTCCCAGAGAATCAATGGCTCTTCGGAGGCCCCTTGAAAGCTCTCCCCGCGCCATTTCGGCCCCAATTGGCTGTGGATGTGGAGAAGGCGGAGTTCAGATGAGCTCTGGATAGATTTCACGATGCTGTGATGTCCATCACCAAAATTTGACCAGGATTGCGGCTCTAGATGACTCAGCACCCGATTCGTCCAGTGGTCCTAGCGCAATATAAAAGATTGCACACAAAACCCAAACGAGATGAGGCACCACACCCCACCACCACTACCCAACCGCAAACTCTTCTCCGCAAACGCCCTAAGATATCTTGGTTGTGCTGCTCAGACTGTTGTAACATCGCAATCATGTCTTTCGGCAAGCTCTACAGCTACCCGGTAAGTAACTGCACAATCTGTTCCCCATCTCTGAAGCCTGTATGAGTCTTAACACTTGCTGCCCAGGGCAACCCACGCACCACTGCTCTTCTCGCCGTTGCAAAGGAGAATGGACTCGATGTCGAGTTCGTTCACACTGAGCCGGCCCAGGGTGTCTCCACCGAGTACTTGAAGCTTAACAAGCTCGGAAAGGTCCCCACCTTTGAGGGCGCTGACGGCTATGTTCTCTCTGAGTGCATTGCCATTGCTGTTTACTGTAAGCCTTTCCTGCACTCACTTCATTATCGCATTATATGATGAGGCATATTATCATTTCCAGTTATCCCTGTCTGAACACTAGGTGTTGAGAATTTTGGACTCTGATTTACGGCGATCTGCCCATTGATTTGTTTGAATTCAACTTGGCATGCTAGAAGCTGATCTGCATAGTGACCTCTCAGAACGAGAAGACCACTCTCTTAGGCAAGACCAAGCAAGACTACGCCTCTATCCTCCGATGGATGTCGTACGCCAACAATGAGATCCTTACCCCCATTGGTGGCTGGTTCCGCCCCATCATCGGCCGCGACCCCTACAACAAGAAGAACGTCGAGGAGTCCCAAAAGGCAGCCCTCAAGGCCGTGCACACCCTTGAAGAGCATCTTCTTACCCACACCTACCTTGTTGGTGAGCGTCTGACTCTTGCCGACCTCTTCGCTGTTGGCATCCTTGGCCGTGGCTTCCAATACTTCTTCGACAAAGCATGGCGGGCGGACAACCCCAACGTCACCCGTTGGTACGAGACTGTCTACAACCAGCCCATCTTCTCGGCAGTTGTCGAACCGCTCAAGTTCATCGATGAGGCCATCAAGAACGTCCCCCCAAAGAAAGAGGCAGCCCCGAAGAAGGAGCAGCCCAAAAAGGAGGCCTCCAAGCCAAAGAAGGAGGAGGCTGCTGATGAGGAAGAGGACAAGCCAGCTCCCAAGCCCAAGCACCCGCTTGACTTGCTTCCCCGCGCCACGTTTGTCTTGGATGACTGGAAGCGCAAGTACTCTAACGAAGACACGCGCGAGGTAGCTCTGCCGTGGTTCTGGGAGAACATGAACTTCGAGGAGTACTCGCTCTGGAGGCTGGACTACAAGTATAACGACGAGTTGACCATGACCTTCATGACGTCCAACTTGATTGGTGAGTAATATGCCATTCGTTCCCAAAGGTCGTTCATTAATTATGTTATAGGCGGTTTCTTTGCCCGTCTCGAGGCCAGCCGCAAGTACATCTTCGGTGCGGCATCGGTGTACGGTGTCACCAACGACTCCGTAGTCCAGGGTGCGTTCGTCATCCGCGGCCAGGAGGCTCTTCCTGCTTTCGATGTCGCTCCCGACTACGAGAGCTACGAGTTCACCAAGCTCGATCCCACCAAGGCGGAGGACAAGGAGTTTGTCAACGATCAGTGGGCTTGGGACAAGCCCATAACGGTCAACGGCAAGACGTACGAGTGGGCCGACGGCAAGGTCTTCAAGTAAGTGTGTCTTCGGGAACTGTGCATGTTGGCGGATGAGTATGGGGTTGACAATGAATGAATGTTTACGAACGTGATGAAGGGGATAATGGCAAAATGGGATAAGAAGGTTCAGTAGGCAGCTTTTGGTAGTTATACCATAGTCCGATTGGTCAGGCAAAAGTTGTATCAAATGTTATACTGTGCCCAATTATGATAACAAAATACCTGTGATTGTTTGGCAGGCATATTCTAGAACTGGAACCCCAGTCCCAAGCCGAGTTCGAGCGGCGGCTGAAGTCAGCATCGAATCCTCGGCTCTCTGAAATACAGGGGCCTAATTCTTAATGCATTGTAATATCCGACCATATGGCTGTACATCCAACTACTGGCATAATTCTAGACGTGTCAGTGGGGTGCCCCGCATCATCTCTTGGGCTATGGCCTTGGCAAGCATGAGGCTGGCGCTGTGAAGAGTGGCTCGGCGGGTCCTGTTACCATGTGAAAGGTTGATGGATGACAGGATGGGGGTTGTTTGGATCCGATCGGTGTGAGGTGGGCACATCAGTCAGCGTCCGAACCATTCACTGCTATTCGCTCTACTATTGCTTGTTGGCTCGTTTTGTTGACTGAGGCTCAAGGCCGACGCTCTTCACCCCAGAGTTGGGTTCGCTGCTCATGCGAGATTGCCTTTTGGGAACCGGGACTCTGTGGCGCTCGCTCAACGGCCTGTGATTGGCGCGCCGACCCGGGCTTGGTTCAAACCCCCAAAGTCCTGGCAGACGTCGACGCTCGTCGTTCATCAGTTTGTTCATCAGTTTATTCGATTTTTTTTTTTCTTTTACAACGCACGAGTGTGGACAACGACTGACCACTTCTTGAAACCAACAGAGCCCGTGAATGTTCGCTGTTGTCCGAAGGAACGAGTGGCAGACAGCGCGCTGAGATCCGTGGGCGCAACTCGTGAAGGCAAGTCCGCAGGTTGCGGGATACGGGGCAGCTTTTACGTGGGAGGGCCTTGCGCGCGCGCGTATTTGGTGGTGTTCTTTATCACGACAGTTCCGCGAGTGCAGCTCTGCATTCATCTTCGCTTCTTAACGCTCGCTGTATCGCGATTTCCAGGAGTCGGCTTCGTGCATTTGCAGGTCGAGAATTCGAAGGCCTGAGCTTTGAGGTTTGAGCAACCACACGGGTACTCGCATGCGTTCTTACCACGACCTCGGAAGTCAAGCAAAGAGGTCATAGGTACTACGGGCTGTGTTCGTGGCTATCTGGCTTGTTTTTCCCTGTGCTAGAGACGGTTTTGGCGTAAAGAGGGGTGAAGAGTGGACTGGTATCAGACGCTCACGTTACGAAGCTAGAGAAAGCGTGAAGCGGCGACCGTGTGGCGCCGCTATACGAGAGTGCGAACAAAGCTTGCGCGTGGTGTTGAGGCATTGAAGAGGAGGATTCCGCATCTCCGGGAGTTGGTTTGGCTGCGTTTTAAGAGTGGGGAGAGACTAGACGACAGGCTGGAAATAGAGCAAGAGAGGGGGCATAGGGTGCATCTCGGGTGCCAAAGAGAAGGCGTGTGGGTAATAGACGGTCCTGGGAAAGAGACGAGTTCGTATGGTAGGGTTTTAGAGTTGGGAAACAAGCTGAGACAGATCGGCGTCGACCACGGTCGGTAGCCGCTCCACGGCCACGACAGTTTCGGAAAGGCGCAGGAGGAAAACGTGGGCTTTGAGGGAGTCGCTGGAATGAAGGACGGGGATGGATTGGGTCAGGCTCGTCGTACGTCTGGACATGCGATGGAGCCTGCTATACAGGTGATATGTTTGGTACGTATTTCTCCCTCCCTATATTTCTGTCATATTCAGTGTCGATAAAGGGAGCCCTGCCCCTTCGACAACACAATCGTCTTTGGGTATAAAGTTATTCTTCCTAACGGCTGCAACGCGGGTGTCTGGGCATTTGCGACTCTTCAAACGAAATGCACTCGCTTTTGGCCAGTTTCCCGAATCGTCACATTTTGACTCAGATGACCAGACAGCTAATCATGGTTTAGGGTTCCGGTGGCGGCCCAAGCGAAGATAACGTTACCGGCTTCCTCGTCCGCTCTACCGCCTCCAAGTGGGCTAAGAACTCCGTCCTCGCCGTCGATGCCGGATCCCATCTCGCAGCTATCACCAGGGTTCTCGAAGCTGACTTTCCACTTGTTTCAAAGTCGAATACAACTACATTGGCATCACGGAACGGGAATGGCCACGTTCGCAGCAAAGACTCGCCATCCTCACGCACCGCAAATGTCTCAAATTCAGACAAGGAGTCAGACGAGGAGTCAGCCGGGGGTTCACCATGGTCAGAAGAGGAGACGTTACCTCCCACGATCACAACGCTGGAAAAAGGACCGTTTGCAGGATTGCCCTTCCGGCATCAGAGTGCGAGGGCGAATGCGCTGCATGTGGTGAGAGAGCACGTTTCTACGTATTTAATTACGCATCCACATCTGGATCATGTGTCTGGCTTCGTAATTAACACCGCAGCCTTTCACAATACCTCAAGACCGAAACGACTTGCAGCACTACCGTTCACCGTTAACGCGATTAAAACGCACCTTTTCAATAACGTCGTTTGGCCGAACTTGACAGACGAGGATGGAGGTGTGGGTCTGGTAACTTTCCAGAGGTTAGCGGAAGGCGGGAACATCGCGCTTGGTGAGGGCAGCGGGAGAGGCTACATCGAGGTATGTGATGGGCTAGGTGTGAAGGGGTTCATGGTCAGCCATGGACATTGCATGAGAGGTCCCGGACACGTCCATCGCGGTTCTAACGCCAATCTCCCCGAAACTCCTGGTATTCCGCACACGAATATGCATCCACACCACCATCCCTCAGGCGTTCCAGTAGCAGAAGGTCGAGAGGGTCGTTCATTAAGTTTCTCACTACCAAGCCAGCCAGGCACGCCGCTTTTCACCGGGAATACGCCGGCGGATCCGGGAAGGACGGCTAGTGTGAGCGCGGGACAGTATGAGCAGTGCGTTATTGACTCTACAGCTTACTTTATCCGCACCGAGGCTACATCGCACTCAACAGCGAGAGAAGTCTTGATCTTTGGAGATGTCGAACCGGATTCCATTTCTCTGTCACCGAGAACGGCACATGTCTGGGCTGAGGCAGCGCCGAAAATCGCATCAGGTATCCTGACGGGCATATTCATCGAATGTAGCTACAACAACAGTCAAGGCGACGCAGTTCTCTACGGTCATCTTGCTCCCCGCCACCTCATCGCCGAACTCCAGAATCTAGCCGAGATGGTAAAAGAAGCCCGTCGCGAGCACGAAAAAGAAAAAGAAGAGCTGCGCAAAGGTCGTAAGCGGAAGCGGGCATCAAACAGTCTTCTCATTGGTCTCGATGGGCCAAGTTTAGATGACAAGAGAAAGAGCAGCAGGACTCGTGGTTTAGTTTCAGCCAAAGATGGGATCCAAGACGACGAGATCATGACCGATTATGCCCCTTCGCCAATCCCTGGCCCTGGAGGAAGAGGAGCAACTGGAACGCATACGCCGATAGTTCCGCATCTGAGTGCTCCTGCGACACTGAATTTGAGCAGTGTGAGCGCAGAGCACAGTAAAGCACTCCTCACCGCCGCTTTCGATTCCCCTTTGAAAGGAGTAAAGGTTGTCATCATACATGTCAAGGATACGTTGGCCGATGGACCGCTTGTAGGAGAGAGTATCCTACAAGAGCTACAAGAAAGTGACCGTGTTCTTGCGGAGCAAGGAAAGGGGTTGGGATGTGTGTTCGAGGTGTCTGAGAGCGGTGGGAGCTACTTCTTCTAGGATGGCGAAGGACGTTGTAGGGTTGGGAGTGGGTTGATGAGTATATGAGGAAGGTTGGGTACATTTCCCGGCGTTTGAGGTCTGTATACTTCGAGGCTTTGGCTGGATTTTAGGGTTTGCTTGTTGTTTTTCATTTGTGCGGTCTGGTTCCTGAGGTGTTTCTGAGATCTTTTGGTTTCGGCCGGTGTATGGATACACAGTTGGGGCCCATGAGATGAGTGTATGAGTAGCAATGGAGATGCATCTAATCCCAGATCCCTTTTCACTTGACATAGCATATCACAACCCAGCCGATAAAGGCCCGTTGAGGCCCTCAACGTATGTAAGACATATCCGTGCTGCAGGATACCATGTACCAACCCAGGTCTTCCATATCCATTACCTCGAGATCGTAGATCTACGTGTCTATTTTGGAGGTGTAATGAAATGTAACGGTAGAAGGAAGCAATGCACTATCCAGAAAGTAGAACCACCTCCATCACTCAATCCCTTAACGCGAATTCCAGGATCTCGCCGCTTGTCCTCCATCCACCACGTGACAAAAAGTATGTGATACATTCCTCTCGCCTTCTCCCCATACATATATAAACCCCACAATCCCTTTCCGTTCCTTACTTCTCCTTCACACTACTACAGTACTAAAAGTCCCTAGTATAAGAACATAGCCTACTTTCTTATTTTAGGATCGAAATTTGTGTGAAATTAAAGGTATAATATACTCTAATTTTTTTTTAAAAAAAAAAACTATATTTATTTATTAATACAATAATAATAATGTATTTTGTATGAAAAATAAAATAACTTATAAATATTAAAATAATTTTAATATAATTAAATACTTTTCTTGTTTTACTTACTATTTTAGGTTTTTATATAATTAAATTTTTTTATATAATTAATTATTTAATTACATAAAATATAGTAAAAGTAAAAAAAGTAAATATAAATTAGCTATTACAAAATATATTAGTAATATTAATGTATTAATACATAATAAGTTATTATTTATAAAATTAATACTATTATTATTAATTAATTAATTATTATTATTTCTATTTACCGCCCGATTCGGTCCCCCTAATGGGTCCATGCAGGCCAATTCCTTCTATGGGAAAAACTCACTAATGAGAAAACCCGTTGACGTGCCACGCTGGAGGGGCGCCGACGCTCCGCTGTCGTAGCGCTTCTTCCCCGCCATCTTGCCTTTTGTGGGGTCTGCGTTTTTAGCCATTGCGCCCGCGTCTCGCGGACGATCTCATCTCCTTTTTTCCCCTATACCCCTTTTTCTGTCTCCTACCATTGGTCTAGGCTCTGGAATGGGCGGAAGTGGTCTGTTTCCTCAGTATTAATCGCTTTTGCTACATGGAACTGAGCGAGCATTCCCGATCTTACAAACCACCTTGCAGCTGCTTGGGCGCTATCTTTCTGGCTTAGTATTCTTTCTAGTCGTTCTGATGAGAATGACGCTATTAGTTCGGTTCTCTCAAGTTTAGGACAGTGGAGAAGAATATGGCGTACGGTCTGCACTAGCCAGCCGCAGTTACACCATGGGAACTTATTTGGGACCCCTATTTTTGCTAGCCAGGCGTTGAGGCCAAGGACTTCTGTGCGTAGTAGGAGCAGAGCGGTGGCTTCTACCTTTAGGAGTCCTTCATAGAGTGGGATCGTAGGTGTTTCCCATAGGGTGCGCCAGGTAGTCGCTGTCTGTCCTTTTACTGCGCTTTGCCATCGGCGTTGCCACTCCATGTCTGCCCACTTTGAGGTGAGGGTGGCTGTGCGCCAGCGATGTTGATGGCCGCTGGTGCGGTATACTTGTGTTTCCCCTGCACGTCTCTGTCCCCGTCGGTGCTGGTAGTTTCTGGGGGTTTCTTTTATGGGGTAGGCCAGGGCTTCTTTCTTGCAGTCTTTTGCCCGGTTTCGGAGCTTTTCTAGTGGGGTCGGCAGTCGTGCTGTGATCCGCTGTCGACTCGCTAGCGATGTCCAGATGTCGTTAAGAGTGCTTACTGTCTTTTTTTCCACTGGGTCCTAGCTAGTGTCTAGGGTCCTCTGGAGAGCTATAGTGTCTATGTAGAGTGTAATTGGTGGGACTGCTATCTCTCTCTTAATGGCTGCTGTTAGTATTCTCTTGTATACTCCTGTAATCTTACGGAGACACTGGTTTTAAGTCTTCTTAAGCGGCAGGACGAGGTTCTTTGCTATTGGGTTACTGTTGTCGCGAATTCCCCATATCTGGGCACCGTAGAGCATCGTTGGGCGGATAACTGCCGTGTATAGGAGGCGTGAGCGTCTCATGGACGGGCCCCATGTTAATGTAGTAATCCGTAACATAGCTTTAAAGGCTGCTGTGCCCTTCTCTGCTGCTTTATAAATGTGTTCTTTCTATTGGAGCTTTGGGTCTACCCAGACCTCAAGGACCCGCATGCTCGAGCTCTGGAGAGTGGCTTCGTAGCCGGCGATTCGTACTGTTAACGCTAGGTCTGCGCTATTGTGGCGTCTTTTTCTAGTAAAATATATAAGCTGGTATTTCTCTGGTGCAAATGTAGCTCTGTGGTGTTTAGCCCACGCTATATATCGATCGTGTGCGGCTGTTAGGCGTTGGTAATTCTCAGCGGCCGAGTTTCCCTATGAGACGAGGTTCGTGTCGTCGACGAAGCTAAACGCTAGCGTATCGCCGTCTGCTCGCTGGAACTCCTCCAGAAGCTCTGATATAAAGAAGAGGAATAGGATTGGCGAAAGTGGGGATCCCTATGGGATACCTGTTTGTGTTTGAATCCACTTGCTTTAATATCCAGGGAATGTAATGCGCGTTCGTCGATCAGTTATAAAGCTTTGCACAAAGTGGACTATCCATTCTAGTAGCCTCTTCTTCCTTAGAATATATAGTAGACGTTCGTGGGAGACGTTGTCAAACGCTCTAGCTAGGTCTAGGCTTAGCATTGAGACAACGCAGCCTGGGCGCGCTCTCCACGCCGTCTGAACGCTAGAGGTAAGTATGCTGATTGCTGAGAGCATTGAGCGCTTCTTCCTTGCTCCCATCTGGTTCCAAGGGAGTAGTTTATGTCTCTTGGCGGCTGCTGCCATTATGTCTGCTACTCGTTTCTTAATTACCTTGGCTAGGGTGTTTTCTAGCGCGATTGATTGGTAGCTTCTTGGGAGAGAGTAATCCTTCTTGCCTTCTTTACGTAGAGCGATTGTAATTAATTCTTTAAGGCATGTTGGTATTATTCCGCTTTTGAGGCACTAGTGGACCGCCTGTGCAAGCTCCTGAGCTATTAATAGGAGTATGATTTTTAAGATCTCATTTAGTATACCGTTAGGGCCTGGGGCTTTTTCATTTGGAAGTTCTATAATTAGGTTACTCATCGCCTCCTTAGATACATATAGGTTAATATCAATTCGGGTGTGCTCCAGCTGCGCCTCGTTGTCGATATCTTCCAGATCAGCTTCGCCTGTATTTGGGAAGAATTTCTTGGCTAGGATCTCTGTCTTTATAGTGTTGTCTTTAGTGAGAGGGTCGCTAGTTGAGCTTCTGAGGTCAGGGAGGTAAGGATTGCTCTTTGTTATATTAGCGTTCTTTCTACTCCATCTTAAGAGGGTCCACAGCCCCTTATTATATGGTTTTATAGGGTCTGCTATAAATTCTTGTACGAATCGCCTCTAGTTATTTCTTTCTACTTTTCGGATCTCTTTCTGGAGCTGGTTTGACAGCGCCTTGTAGCTCTAGCGGTCGTGGTTCTTTCTATGGTCGTGATATCAGCGCCTCGCCTGCCTAACGCCTGCGAGAAGCTGGGCTGCTCTTAGTGACCATATCCTGTGCGCTTGTAGGCTAGATCTTGCGTGTAGACAGTAAGTCTTAAGGGCATACGCAATTCCTTTCTGGAGGGCTTCTAGAGGTTCCGGGGCCGTTGTTTACTTAAGGTTTTTGATGTCTTAGAGGAATCCTTTTGTATCCATTTTTTCAAGCGCGTAGCGTTTGCTTTTCTTTTATGGGTAGATAGCAGCGTCTATTTAAATTCATATTAGTATATAGTCTCTTGTTAGAGCCCATCTATCCTTAGTTCCATAGAAGCTAACTCTTTCGTATATTGTGTCTGATAGAAATGTGAGGTCGATAACACTCTCTCTTTGTCCCCTTTTCCACGTCGGTTCACCTCATGGTGTGGCGAGTCGAAGACCTCGTGCTTTTGTTTTGAGGAGTAGGTGTTCTGCCTGCGCCTCGCTTGCGACGTGGCTTCCCCCCTATGTTGGGTAGTGTGTGTTGAAGTCTTTAAGGAGTATGACTTCTCCTTCTACTTCCTTGATCGCTTTGTCGACCTCTGGCCAGGTCTTCATCCATTGGCAGTCTCCACGTAGGTTGTAGATGTTGATGATGGTAGTCTCCAGCCCCTCTAGGCGCAGCCAGAGTGCTGCGACGAATGGGCTGTATTGTTTACGCCTTCAGTGCGCAGCGTTGACGTTTCAGCTAATTATAAAGCATACTTTTGTTATGGGGCCTTCTTCATAAGCCAGAGCGTATCCGCGTGGGCAGTATGTCGATTTGGTGTATTTATTGTACGCCGGTTCTTGGATTGTGAGTACCTAGTACTCCGCCTGCGTTGCCCCATCAAAGAAGGGGCGGCATGCACCTTGATTTGCGTTTCCACAGTTATATTAGATGATAGTAAGTTTACTCATTTAGGGTAGGTGTAAAGTCTTTTATGTTAATATCAGAGTTATTATTTGCTTCTACTTGGGCTGGGTATGTGTCGCCTGCGTTTAGCGCGAGTCTTAATTACAATATATCTCTACTAGTGACTTCTATATAGGAGGGTCTACCTAGTCCTCTTTTTAGTGGTGGTCCTTTATGTGGGTTACCTAATGGGGTAATCTGTCTTCCTCTTTTCCTTATTACGATAGTGAAGTTACCCTGTATGGGGTTTGGTTGTTCTGCTTGTGCTTCTCCTGCGGTACGGATGCGAAACGTCTGCTTAAGAAAGGCCATTCTTTTTCTCTAGATCTTTTCCAGGTAGCTCTGGAATGTCTTACACTCTTTTTGTTGCCATGCTTTATGGGCTTTACCACAGTTGACGCAGGATACTCTTTCCTGGGGACATTCTATTATGTTATATAGGCCTGCGCAATGTCCGCACTGTATTTTTTTACCACATGCGCTTTGGATATGGCCCTATTGATTACATCAAAAACATTATTTAACAATTATACTGTTATCAAATAGCCTTGCTTTAAAGAGCTGGGAGTTGATAACTAATTTACTCTTTATAATCTTCTGTTGAATCGCCTGTGTGGGTGTCCTAATAATTAGAGTACCACGGGTCTTTTCTGGCTCTTCTGGGCTTTCTACAGCGTTTCTACGACGTATCTCCTGCGCCTCGGGGTCGTGTAGCTATCAGATTCAGGTAAAGGCTATGCCTAGTACTAGCCGTTTAGTGGCTTCGTATATTGTGTGTATTAGCTCAGAGTTGTCTGCGTTTCTTTCCTTGTTGATTTTTGTCTTAAGTGGAACTCCTGGAACCTCTAAGAGGTAGTCTTTCTTTAGGATTTTGAATCCTGGCGTATCCGGTCTATTTATGATTTGGTCCTTTAAGGTCTGTGACGGCACGTGAACGTTGATATTGCCACTCTTTAGGGTGTTTACAGCAAAGGCTCCTGGTATTGCCTTTTTTACCATTTCCAGTATTTCTCCTGGGTCTTTTCCCTGGGAATCCTCAAAGCGGATTCGGATAGTGGTCCTCTGCGACGTGGCGGCGGCGTTTACCGTGCGTGACGCCTGCGCAGCGACGGCTGCCCAAGTCTTGTTTCGTGTTTGGGGGGTCTCTAGGCGGTTTCCCTTGCATGTTTCTTTCCTGATTTCATTGATTCCAGCTTCAATCCGGTCGAGCTGTGTCTTGTCCTTGTCTTGGGTGACTTGGTGGCATGTCTAAAGGTTTTGGACGCGTTGTAGTGCCTTCTTTACGTCGGCAAGGATCCCGCGGCGTGGCTTCTCTTCCTCCTCTTCATTAAGATCATCCTCGATTTTCTGGAGGGTTTCGATTACTTTCTGCCAGTCTTGGTTGGGCTGGCGTTTATCCTTTTCTTGGTGTTGCCCGCTCGCTTGTTGGTTGCTTCCTGACGCGTCGCGGTCGCGATTTTCGTAACCACGGGGATGAGGTTGTGACTCGCCGTCGTCCCCCATGCTCTGCGGATGGGATGCGCGGGGTTTGTTGGGGGTAATCGAGTGCGGGGAATTGTGTTCCGGCGTCTGGTTTCTTTTTAAGCAGTTTTCGGGCTTATTTAGCTGCTGTTGCGGCTATTTTTAATTAATTAATTAATTAATTATTTATTTATTTATTTATTTATTTATTTATTTATAATAAGTTATTAATAGCTTATTATTTAATTTATTTTATAAATAAATGTATTTTAAAAAATATAGTAAATAACTTGTTTTTATTAGTAATAAATTTTTAAGACATTTTATATTTTATAATTAAAGTTTATAAAATTTTGTAAACTAATTTATTTACTAAAAGTTTTTTATATATAATGTATTTGATAAGCGAGTGACTTATCTTAAAACTTACTAAAAAATCAAGAATTCGCACATGAATATCTCAACAACCACTTAATAATAAATTCTATAAATTGAAACTTAGGCTTTTCTATA